>JAMQTF010000020.1:0-402725 GCA_025919625.1 Trichoderma arundinaceum
CTTTTTTTTTTTTTTTTTTTTTTTTTTTTTTTTTTTTTTTTTTTTTTTTTTTTGCTCCGGGCGCTCCGTTCACCAACGGCAGTACCCCGAGCAGTGAAAATTCCCGGGCTAGCGCTCGCACACGCTGGCACTTTGCAATAAGTCAGCGGGTTTGTAAGAGGATACGGAGAGTTTTGTGCCGTGCTTGGCAGGCGATCACCAGAGCCTCGCAGGTTTGGGCTTGTCTGCCGGGGCGCCCTTGGGCATCTTCAGCAGGCTCCGGTCCCCTAACGAGGTCTCCTGGCAGGCTCCCCCCAGCAGAGCCCAGCGCAGCAGAGCCCAGCGCCGCAGAGCAGAGCAGGCCCCTCTGTAACTCTCGCTGTCGCACAGGCTAGAGCTGCCGCAAGCAGCCAGCCCTACCGGGCGCTACGGGCTGTTCCACGCGGCGCTAGAGGGGGGTCCAACTGTGGCGCTGGGGCAGGGGCCCAGGGGCCGTGGAGGGCGTGGGATGGCGCGGGTCCCGCACAGAGTGGCGCTCAGCGAAGCCTTGATGGAATTCTCCATGCATTGGGGATGACTCCTCCTGCCACAGCGCTAGCCACTAGCTATTCCCCGGCACCTACTGAACCCAGCAGGCGCCGTATCGTCTCGTCTCACCCCTCTGTCTGACGCTCGCTCTCTCTCTTCTGTTTCGCGCTCGTGTTTCCATCTGCCTGCCAATGTATACTATGCTGCGCACTATCATCTTGTATCTCGCAAATAGGGCCTGCCGGAATTGCCACGTTATTTTTTTTTCTCCTGCCCCATCGCCTAGCGCCTGTAGGAGCCGCATTGGCGAGTGACACGCGCATGGCGCCATAAGCACTTCACGCTGTTAGGTACTATATGTTACCTACTAGGTATAGGTACTACTAGGTAGTTGTACCTTACAAGTATGCTTTGCTACCTAAAGCAGCGCGGGCGGTCTGTCCATCTGCTGGGTATACATGTCGCATTGAAAAATAAAATAAAAAAATAAAATCAAGGTTAAATAGGAATCAGCAATGGCAGAGCGCCAATGACGCAATAGTGCGACGGCACAAACTGCCGCCTTGGCCTGGGCGATTATTGCTTGGCGGTTCCTGAACGTGAATCGCGAGGCTGGCTGCTTGGCCGTAGGATTGATTATCTCACGACTTATGAAATCTGGCTATTTTTAGGGAGAGGGGGAACCCCGTTCCCCAGATGGATGGGAAAATAAAAAAAAAGGGCATTCTATGAGCTGCATCGTAGATATCGAGATGCACAATATCGCATCATCCTTCCCCTCTGGCTGGGTCTTATCTCTCCCAGCAGCAAAGATGCCACCTTGATAGGGCACCTGTAGGTAAAGGAGGGTAGCATCTGCGTGTCTGAGCGCGCCGATAGCGGGAGAAGGGAGATATGATGCAAGGACCAAAAGATAGGGATGGAAAAAAAAAGGTAAGAGAGAGATGGAGGAAAACGTGGGAAAAAAAGAAAATAAGCTACATGTGGATTCCGTCGCCTCGCAGAAGCAGTTGAGCCGACTGAGGCATATCGCTCGCGTTCCTTCCTCATCTATTCTAGCAGGCGGAAGGGGATCGCTAGAAAATTAGAATGGTAGGCCTTAAAGTTGAAATTAAAGACGCGATCCTCGTTGATAAAACCACAAAAAGAGGTCTGTGCGGTCCAGCATGTTGGCGCAGAATGCGGGTCTGTTCATGGCAAGGAGCGTCAGAGAAGCGCCGACTAAAGAAGTTTGATGATCCTCTAGCATTATGCTCCGAATACAAGAGGCCCTGGCTGGCTCAGCAGACTATACCTGTGCACTGTAAGATGTCCTTGCCGAGGACTTGTCTGCTATTAGTATTTCGTATTAGTTAGTGCTTGCTAGGGAGCTACGGGAGCTCCATCGCTGCGATAATCAAATAAACCCCAAGCAGAAGTCGCTTCGAAGCAAACGGGCGTTTTTTCCCCAGGCAAGCGAGCCCAGTCTGTTGCAAACCGATGCCTTTTGGCGTGGAATTGGGGCTAAATTAATTGCCTGGAGGGGTATCCGATAGAAAGGCCATGATGTAATCTGCAATATCGCTCTTTGATTAAACAAAGGTGGGGGGAGGAGAACCACGTTGCGGTCCATGGCAGGTACCTAGAATAGCGTTTTTTGCCCTTCTTTGCACGCCGCCTGTCAAGGTACCGATACGATGCTAGTACATGCCGACCCCTGAAGGGCAGTGGAAGGCAATTACACTCGAGCAGCAAAAGAGAGAGAGAGAGAGAGAGAGAGCCTGGCTTTACCGAGCCAATTGAAGCCCTGTGGTGTATAGTTGCAGTACTAGTACTATCGTACGGCGCTTTTAGTGAATGCGTTTCAAATCTCGTCTAGCCACCATCACAGCGTAAGCTGCTGGGTTTTACAAATCTATACCTGGACGAAACGTGAGTTTGATGAGAAATTCAATAAGACGACGCCATCAGATGAGAAAAAAAAAAAAAAAAAAAGGCACGACAACTGCAGTGCAATTTAGCATCGAGGGTACCTACATCCGGCGTGCCATCTGCTGTAACATGAGGCGGGATCACAGCTCTCGCCATTGCTACATTGAAGAATAATGCACGGTAAAATAAACATAAAATAATAAAATAAAATAAAATAACCGCCACCTATTATCTAAATGATTGCTAGGCTGACCGCTTGACTGACCGCTTCGTCAACCGCTGAAAGGTACCTGAGCCGCGAGGGCAGCTACGAGCTGTGCGTACCGGTGACCTGTGGGAATCCAAGGTACCGCATGGGCCACGGAGTACTTGCACATCCTTCGGAGCAGCGTCCACAGTCGCAGGCCCACTGGCGCTGATGAGCGACCCCGCTGTGTCAGCGCCGTGTGGACCGCCACTAAGCTAGCGGACCCCCCAGGCCCTTAGCCTCTGAACGGGCCCTAGGGAAGGCTAGCAAGGACACGGCTGGCTATGCTAGCGCTGGAGGGGGGGTCCCCTCAAATCACCAGCGAGTTCCGGCTTAGTCACCAGGCCGTGGCCGTGCTACTGTATGTACGAGAGCTGGCCTGCTTGTTCGTATGGCCGGCACATGTACCTCTGGCAGTTTGGTGGTCGTGCTCCGTCGCAGGCACTGGCTCTGGCACCGTCAGCAGTGCCAGGAGGGTCCTGCCAGCACTCCGTCCATCGCCCAGGGGAGGGGCATCAAGCACCCTGGACAATCTGCAACGCCTGCTGGAGCACCAGATATTGGGCCATGCAATCTACAGGTGCATATGGCCGCTGCTAACAGCAGCAGCAGCAGCAGCAGCAGCAGCAGCAGGACAAGTAGCAGCGCTTGCAACGCCATGTTGGCTGCGTCCACGCCCCCCCGCCGCAGGTGGCGTGTTCCGATTGATGCGCTGGGGGTGTGTGGCAGCTGTTCAGGCATTTGGCTCACGCCGCAAGAGAGCACAGCAGACGCATGGAGGCTACCAACACAAACCGAATCCTCCTCTATGGGGAAAAAAACGACTCTGCGGCACGACAGGCGCCAGGATGCCGAAAAGGCGACGCTCGTCTGGTCCCCTTGCCCGCGGCTTCGAGATAGATAAGAAGAGGGCATCACCACCCTCTCTGTTGCGGATTGGGCCAAGTAACCTCATCGTGTGCTCTTTCGTCAATCAGGAAAGCCATCTATCCCACCTCACCACCTACACACACACACGTGGCGTATATATCAGCCGTACAGCCCACACCAGGCTGCGTCTCGCATTGTCCCCAAACTCGGACTATCGAGTCGAGCCCAGCTGAAAACCCAAACAAGGCAACAAGCTCAACAGAGGCCCCAAGAGAAAACAAAGACATTTACGAGAAAACCGCCCCCCTCGTTCTTCTTCAGCCTCCCTCCCCCCCCCCCCCCCCTCCGTGGCCAGCATCGTGTGCTTTTTGCTCAGCACTTGCTTCGTCATAACCGAAACTCTTCAGGACCGAAGGATTCGGTTACTGCTGCTGTTGCCCCAGGCTCCGCGTCACTCTTCTCAATTCGTCTTCTCCGCCAAACTCCGGTAAGAAGAGCATGGCCCTGCTAGGAATGCTGGGACCAATGTTGTCTGGAAGCATGGATCCAAACGGTATGTCGATTTTTTTTCGTCTGTTCTTGTTTTTTTGTCTTCATCAAATCCGGTTGCCTTGTTTTTAGTGTGCTGTTTTATTTATGGCACGTTCCGCCTTACCCACCTCTGGGATATGTATATAATCTTGAGATGCCATCTCCCCTCCTTCTACACACACCACGCAGGACAAAATCAGCATACACGGAGTGCCGAATTGTCTTCCTTTTTTTTTTTACTGTTTGCGTGCTCTTATTTCGTTTCCATCATGGCCGATGACCAGGACCTCGCCTTCAAATGCTGGCAAGAACAAGTGCTAACCGACGACTTGTACCCCTCAGACCACTTCTTCACAGCGCCAGACCACCACCACCAACACCTCTTCGACACAAGCCTGCACCATGTCATGCCGCACCATCAACAGGACCGGCTGGGCATGTCGACCCCTACCTTTTCTCCCGATGCCACAAACGCCGCCTTTTTCCAGATGCCAACGCAGCAGCAGATGGCTGGCGTAACAGGGGCGGGCATGCAGCAATCAGCGCCGCATCACTACCGCCAGGATTCACCCGCTAGCACGCATAGCGGCGGATCTAATTCGAAACGCCGTGGCACCGCCCGGTCAACAGACGGTGACGACCTCGACGCCGGCAGTGACGAGGCGCAGGCTGCCATCAAGCGACAGCGCAACACAATGGCCGCGCGGAAGTACCGGCAGAAACGCCTCGACCGGATAGCCGACCTGGAGCGTGCGCTGAGCGACATGACCGGGGAGCGCGACGACCTCAAGCTGAAGCTCGCGAGGCGGGAGGCTGAGGTCGAGGCCCTGCGGGAGATGCTGGGGAGGAAATAATGAGAGCCGCCACAAAGACGCATGCAATCACAATACACACAAACACACACACACACACATACCCAACACATATACGCAACACTTACTTCGTATACTCTCTCATACACATGCACATACACTCTGGCGCTCTCTCTCCTCCTCCTCTCTCTCTGTACATACTACCACGCGGACATGCGCCCTCAACGCCACGACACCACACACACACATCCACAACGACTGGTCTCTACTGATATTTCCTTTGTTTCATGGATACGATTTTTTTTTTACTCGGAACTTTGGGGCTTTTAGATCTTTACGTCTTATGGTGCTCACGGGGAGAGGATAAACGAACACGGGAACCGGTGACGGGGGGAGATGGTATTTTCTTCTCTTATTATTATTATTCTTCCAATTATTAACTCTTCCGATGTTGCTTTGGAAAATCCTATTTTTCCAACACATCGGGACCGAAACTAAAAGCCGCCGAATGCGTTTACGAATTTTTTGGGTTTTGTCATATCTAGGAGGCGAGCCAATGTTAGCGCTACCAGGCCTTCTGTATATAGAGATAGATTTATGAACAGTCATCAATGACGACCAGAACCAGAATTGAAAAACAAAGTTGAAAACTAGCTTGTCAAAAATCAAAACTTGTGCTTGTGTGGTTGCTCAGACGATGTCGATTCTCTTCCTTAATTATGAACAAGATGTATCATGGAAATAATTCAACTTCTTTCGCCTCATCATCGCAGACCAGCGACGTCATGTCGACAGGAGGGGCTACAGGAGGGGTTGTTTGCATGCGGGAGGACAAAAGAAAAAAAAAAAAATATTGCAAGACTTACCACGGCATACAGGCTATCCATCACCCTGAGCAAGGACTTGGCAAAGATTTCCATTTGGAAACTGCTTAACCTTGAACCAGCAGGATGATGGCAGAGAGAGAGAGAGAGAGAGAGAGAGAGAAAAGAGAATGGCCGAGTCCTAGCAATGCAGAGCCCATACACAAAAGCTTTGCCCTATCGCCTTGACCTCCCGGCCATTGTCTTACGCACAGAACAGCCTCGTGATCCAAAATGGGCGCATCTTCCTTTCCTCGCCCGCCTCTGCCCAATTCCGCAGCGAGAGACGAGGAGCAGAGTGCTCTCGAGAACTGGAGATGGAAAAGGACGAGGAAAGATTCAAAGATGGGATGCGTGGCAGTTTAAATGCGGGAAAAGAAACGTTGCTGCTCCCAGCTCCTCCCGCCTATCGGGTGGAGAAAAAAATGGAAAAACAAGGCCAAAAGAGCTACGCGAGAACCGCACAAGAGAGGAGCTACGAGACTAAGGGGAGAGGAGGAGGAGGGCAAAAGAATGGGGACTGGTAGATTACAAAGGGCTGCTAGTGGCGCCTTAGCCCTCCCGCGGCAGGAACAAAGGTTTACCCGACACGGGAACTTTTTTTTTCGCTCGTCCTCGGGCCGCCGTTGGTCTCCAGCCCTTTTTTCCCTTGGCTTGCTAACTAATACTCGGATGGGCTTTTTCGGCCGGTGGCTCATAGTGGGGGAATACGGCACGCCGGTGACTCACCCTAACGCAAAGGAGATTAAAGCCCATTGTATTTGCTACCATCGCCGTGTGTCTTTTCGAGCGCCTCGCTGAGCGTTTGGCGGCGGTTGAGTTGGCCGGCGTCTGGTTTGACTCAGTGATCCACGATGAATCAGTCATGACACAAATGGGAGATGTGACTCGAGGGGGGGAGCCGTGGTGTTGGCTCATTGGCTTCTGGACGGTTGACCGGCTCTTCGTTTGTCGTCGCAAGCGAGCGCTCAGGAGAAAGAAAGCCCATTCCCCCCCCCCCCTGGGGCCCAAACAGGCGGGAATCGGGGGAGATGGAAGAGGAGGTGAAAGGTGAAAAAAAGGGAGAAGGAAAAAGGGAAAGCAAAAAGCAGAGCTTCGCTGCCCAAGCCCCCTATTATGTATCATCCATTACAAGAATGAGAAGGATTTGCAATGATGAGTCAAAAGCCGAGGGCATACTCGATTGCTGTCGACAGCATCAGAGTGATGGCTGTCTCGTCGCTTGCAAGGCGATTGGGTGGGGAGGGCCTCACAGGGCAGACGCTCTTGTGGGGATAGCGGACATACGCATCCTGGCCGGCTCCATCCTTTTCCTCATCCGTGGCCAATGGATATCCCAGAGCTCATCTCGCCGTACGTGGTTTATGAGTCATTCAATGTCACAATGAATTCCCCGCTGATCTTCTTCACTAGCCTAGCGCTTATTGCCAAAGGATTCGCGCTATGCCGTGGCCTCGCTGGAGCTGCTAGCACCGACTCGGAAGGCCTCTCCCGCGTCATTTTCACATCAAACGCGAAATACTGGGTCCCAAGAGCCTCAGGCGTGATGATGCGCTATGTCCCAAGTATGATGATGCTGAAGCCATCGACACGTTGGCTGTTGGTATGTTAGTAGTTGCGCCGCCGTTGCTGCCGTCTCCGAGACTTTCTGAGGTTTGCTTGACTTTGGCACATCCAACGAAAATGACCAGTGCTTTTGCTCTCCCCTTCTTCGGACGGGGTGTCGGGCAGGGAAACAAACGCGAAGGCTTTGTATAAAATGGCAATGGGCGGGAACCGCGCGGGAATTCGCCCGCAAGAGACGCACAGGAAGAGTAAGAGGGGAAAAAAAGAGAGAAACCAGACAATGCTGAATCTCTCGCTACTCCACGCTCTCCCAACGGAGCACTACCGGACATTATCATCATCCCTAACAATACATTCGCATGCAGTGGACCACGGCCAAGCCATGTTGTGAGCTTTTATTCTCCGACTGCGCGGAGTAGGGCTCCCTGCGCTGTTCTGTGCCGTCTTATGCTGGGGGAGATGGAGACAAGATGGCCGCCTATGGAGAATGAAGGATTGAGCTACTCCCTACGCGAGCTGCGGAATATGCCAAGCGGGCCAACGCCCTTTGACGCTCTTGCATGAGCAGCAAGAGGAGGAAGCAAGCAGGCGGGGGGGACGAACGGGCGAATTTTGACCGACTGACGATTCTCCAGCTTCCCAATTGCAAACGCATCGAGGACGAGGCCATCATCGCTGGCAAGGGACGCTCGAAGCTGACCCAGGTGTACTTCAACCCTGCCACCACCAGCCGTACTGCTTCCGTCTTCTTCCGTTAACCAGAATGTTGCATCACGAGCAGGTCCTCGAGGTGGCCCCCAGGTGTTCTTTGACAAGGCGGCTATGACTGGGATTGGCGCTGAGTGTGAAGGGAGGGGGGGGGGGGGGAAGCCCTGCCGGAGCGGCAGCATCGCAGCGAGATGCAGCACAAACCGCCAAAATATCCGAAGATACGACACGCGCATAGCCAACTGCCGACAAGCGAGGGTCGTCTACGGCTGCCTACGACTACAGGCCATCAATCGGTATTCTGCGTCGACCCCCCCAGATTTGCCTGACCGACGATCGTACGGATATATCGCAATCCCAATTGACCATCCCGACCACAAGTTGTCGATAGATCGATGATGTTCGATCTGAATCTATACACTTGTGCAACTCTACAACAGCCTCGACTCCACTTGTGCAAGCTGATCGACAGCGCTCCGTACATGGCACAAAAAAAAGAGGGAGCGGCGGTGCCACTTGGACGGAAGAATAAGGCCGACAGCGGGAGCGGCGCCGAAGTTTTTCTGGGCAGATTTGGCTCCGCCCTTATCTCCTTAGCGTCTCGACGGCGCCGCGGAACGATATAGTCAATGCAGGTCGCGTTTTCGATTTTCGACTCGGCAAGCGAGAAAGAAACAATAATGTCACGAGTGGCCGAGGTACTGGGAGGAGGGGGGTGATGGTGGCAGATGCCAAAGGAACGTGGTTTCACGGCTGGAGCGAGGTCAGGCCCGCGCGGCGATTACACGAGAGGTTGCACTACTTCGCATGCGCCTGCAGGACTGCGCGGAATGGCGCCCAAGATGCGCTCTTCGCAATCAATTCCTCTTCGTCCTAGCTGCTCGCCTCCCTGCAACTTTGGGCAGCCCTAAAAATTGCGCCACAAGGGTTGCTGCAATCGTCTGACGGCCACCGCAGATGGCCGCTGGCCGTTTGGCGCATAGCCCATACTGCTACTTCGTACTTGGGCTCAGGAATGGCCAAAACACCAAAATGGCCGATCCTGGCCACCTTAGCCCAACTTCTGCGGATAAATTGGGCAGCCGTCCGGCCGCTGGCCTCCCTGTTTTCCTGCTCAAGGCCCTTCTGGTCTGGCTTCGGCGCGATACGTCTATCCGCAGCTACATTGCTGGTACGACCCGGGTAGGTAGCATTCGAGGAAATGCCGGTGGCGAGGATTGCACGCTTGCCTCTGAGCAGCTACACGCTTTGGCATTCTTTATGATTCTCTGCTTCTAAACTGTGTTGGGCTAGGACACCAGCGATTTTGCTTCCCTCGTGATGAGATACCGGCGGCCGCACATGAGATGCAGGCACTATCGACGACTCTAAGGATTTGGCCACGGCGTACTACCACAGGCCGTCTTACTGTATGCTGGTACTATTACTGGAGCTACGGCGACCCTAATGGATTAGGCGTGAGGCCACGCAACGTTTCGCGCATTGTTTCCTAATCCCTATAGCACAAATCGCATACGAGCACACGCGATTAGACGAGCACGGCTATGCAGTCTTGGGAGAAGGATTTCATGTATGATAGTCCGGGCAATATTTCAGGCCAGACCTTGCAACTTCCTCCTTCAATGTACGGAATACGGCCAAAATTACTCTTTGCGGACCGTTGCTCTCGAAGTCCCCCACACACGCTCCCGCTGACATTCTTCACTCCCCCGTGACGCAGAGTTGGGGGAGGCAAGAGGTTATTTGAAATCACGCTGAAGCTGATGCTTAGTAGGTCTGTGCTTACTGCATAGACCTAGCTGCAAGTGAATGAACAGCCCTATTCCTATTCCTAGTGAGGTCAGATGGGCGTTGCTATTCTCACGCCCACGTTGCGCGCACTGTGCCAATGCCTCGAAATAAGTTGCTTGACGCGAGGGCTCCACCGTATTTACGGAACAATATTTCTTCCCTTCAAAAGACGAGACGAACGCCAAGCCGGATTATCTACGGAGTAATGAGTACAACGTGTCGATGACGTAGCTGCGTTCCTGATCGTCCGGGAGGGCGAAGCAAGTCGTAAGACTGAGCTCTTGAAGCTATGTTTTTTTTTAAACAAAAACATTTCAAACGTTTTTGATCTGAGGTTCCTCCAAGGGCATCAGAGATATCGCTTATCGAATCGCTCGCTTCCGTATACTAAACCAGCCCATTTGCTTGCTTCTATTCAGAGTGTTCTTTGCAGCCATGTCCGCCTCAGAAGAAACTGGCGATCGTGTGGTGGTGGCGCAGCCCGAACGCGCGTACGTCGCACAACCAAAATCACATCCAGCAATGGGTAGGTCTTTGATGCATTGAATGGCTTTCATTCGGTATTGCCGCAGAAAAGATTAATAACCTTGTGAAACAGACTCCCAGCAGCCGCATCCTGAGACAACCGACGATATGAAAATGCGCGGAGGTGATGATGGTGGCTGCTGTCCTGGTCGATTCTGCTTCATCATACCATGTCCGATTCCGATCGATTGCTGCATTTTCCCTTGCCCTTGCTAAGCCTTTTTTTTTTCGACGAAGGGAGGGCCTTTGGCTGGAAAAAGGCGGTACCGCCGCATCTGAGGCTTATGATATTTGCTCAAGGAAAACACACTGCACTACGTACGCAGAGGAACGATTTCGAGATGGCTAATGAATATGGAGTATGGATGTTGCAATAGAAAGAGATGAGTTGCAGAATGGTTCAGGGGATGGGCTGCAGAATCGCTCATGTAATAAGGGGGCAGGACGATGATATAATTTCGAAAGTTTAAATGATAATAATACTTTAGGAAATCCTAAAGAGCTGAGAAGTGTGAGATTTTGAAATAATGCGTTTTTGATTCAAGGAATGAATACTGTAGAAAGAATGGGAGAAGTGTGCCATTCTTCATTACTACGATGGTGAAGGATGCTTGAAACTATTTTGGGGAAATGGATGCTGAATCTCCTTAATCAGTATTATATTATAAAAGTAATTGATGATTGGCAAGTAGTGTAATGTTTTATGTGCTCTATTTGCCGTATTGTTCATAGTTGGAGTCCAATCTTGGCAAAACAGTGTGGTCATAAAATGTAGAAGACATGTTGGCTGAGAAGAAATGCGGGATTGTGTCTGAAAGTTGGCATACAGCGCTTATACGTCTTATTTGTCTGGAAGAAAGGATTCAGTGAGTACGAACCTGCCAATTCAAACGTTCCACTTGGCAAATGATTAGGCGATTGATCCAATGTTTAGCAATCAATCTAGCAAACCCACTAGTTATAAAGAATTAACCGTTAGAAGACAATACCGGTTTCAGCTGTGCATACTTCTGACAAGAGGAAACTCAACTTATTGTTCATCTAGCAGGCACAGATATTCATAGTCGTCGCATTATCACAATTCAATCATCTTGTAATGCAACTGCTAATTTCAGCGCTGCATGATTGTGATGAGGATGTAGGGTTGAGAGGTGTTGTGAGTGATTAGGATGGTAATAATGCCCATGTCAACATATCTGGGAGAGACTACGGCTTAGATTGAAGAATCGAGAAAAGAGCGAAATTGATATAATGACGGCAAGATAAATTCACAATACATCTGTTCTACCTATAGGCAAGCACTTCTTCCTTAATGGCATTGGATGACTAATCCCACATTCACTCCGGAGTCGATAGCAAACAACACATATGAAATTCTCAGCCCTCATATTGAGGCCGATTCATTGCCATTCATATATCTCTGCGCCATAGTCCTAGCTTCTCATTAGCTTCTAGGTGTCTAGCCTTGGGCGGAGTTCCTATTTGCCATATCCACCAGCATAATAGTTCATCTCCACCAGGTTTCCACATCGCTCCCCCACCGCGATTTAAAAAAAAACTGAAAAGTTTTTCGATAAGCGAATGCTCCAACTCTTAGTTTGGGATCAGCACCTCTACGGAGATATCATCCGCACATAGCCAGTGTAGATCTTTGTTGCCACTACGTTATGGATCCTGGGTATGTTGTGCAGAGGGCTAAGATGGACTATATATTTGGCACATGCATGCGCGAGTCGTTGTAGGAGTTCTCCTTGGGTCGCTGCGGCAGGATTCTCCGTTTGGCAACACAAGTGAAGCTTTCATGATGGCTGCTTAGACGGGGAAGGGTTCTGTTTTTTTCCCTAGATGAATATGCTTGTCGGTTTTTTGCCTTGGTTGTTCATCTGGTAACGACTGGAGGCTTCCTTTGCGCTGCTGTTCGTTGCGCTGCTCGTACGATTTCACAGCTGCAGTCTGTTACAATGCGAATTGCCTATTCCCCTGAAGGATCGGCTGCATATCTATTTTTTAATTATGCTATACACATAGAAGATGCCTTGTTTTACTTACAGGTTAAATAACAGAAACCATATCAAGTGGCCCGCTAGAGGCCTTGACCGTTTCTTCTTCTTCCTAGCGGTTTGACGGAGCAATTGTGGCAATTAGATATATAATCGTACCTCACACAATAATACTGTTCAAAGTTGAAAACAGTGTACGTATCTGGCGGCCATTTACCATGAACTACAGACATCCGCGAGATGTATAACTGAGGGAAACATTGTATGAGAGCCAACGCACAAAGATGTATGTATACTCCATTAATTTACAAGTAGAGATATGAATCTTGCCTCGACACAGAAGCATCTCTGTCAAAATGGTATATAATTAATCCGCAACCCTTCTCCCACAGAAAGTAACCAAATTTGCTCCAACGGCATTAATGTGGAGTTTAGGGTATTTCATCTGTTTCAGTGGTGCCTTATTCGTCCTAGAAAGTACTCGACTGCGTGTTACTTGACTTTTAGATTCATCAAGAATCACGAATGTGGTATACTCATTTTCTGTAAAATCATATCATAGGAATTAAGGGATAAGAATAGTAGTGAATATAGATAGTGTATAGAAATTTAGAGTGCTTTTATTCTCCATCTCTTGAAGATTTTGTACACACTAACTCCTATTCGCTGCCATTCTTCTGCGGTTGTCGCTTACCAGCTATATGCCCCATGCCAATTCAAGGATTAATCGCTCCAATATGTAGCTGGTTCGATTGTGTAAATTCTGGCTTTCGTAAACATTTAGCTTTTTAAGATTGAAACAATCATGATATATAAGTCTTCCTACAAGAGTATTTACTCCAAAAAGAATCACACCACGGCAATGATCTTTGTAGCTGGACTGCTTTAGTAGGCTGTATATATATGGGGTAGCAAGCAATAACATAAAGACGCAAAATAGGAACCAGCAGGCTAAAACATGTGTCGTCTTCGCCTGACACCAGTATAGAATGATGATACGGGGATCCTGAGAGCATATATTTCTAGCTTTGGGAAAGTTTAGCAAGATGTCAATTCTGATGTTTCTGACATGTCCACATTATATAGCTTCGTTTTCGTCACTAATACGAGCAAATATTAGGTGCATATAAACTGTCTGGTTCATTACAAAACCAATATTGAGCGTAATGATAGGCCTCTAGCGGCATTCTAGAGTATACCGGGAAGGTGAGAATAAGAGCATAAGCAATTGATATAAATGCCGTTATTATAGTCACGAACGGCAAAGGAGATAGTAATAGCGAGAAATTTGCTCTCTCAAAAAGCAACGTGAACCATGTATCAAAGTCATTGGAATTGAAGGATGCAGAATCCGAGAAGAGAGACGTGATTGGGTCGATATGGCATATACTGGACCGATACAGGACGGCGATCTATATTGATTTATGGTGTATCAGTTGAAATGTCTCTGAAAGGGTAAGATACTGCTATTAGTGCCATGTGAAGCGGGTAGGACTATATAGAATGAATAGCTGAACTGACTTTGTCATACTCTCTATATCGATTGGATACCTCCGCAAGCGAATAACTCCCCTTCATACATGTGAGCCTTGATAAAGATTATGGAAATCCTGAAAAGCAATCGATTAAGCTTACAGAGATTCGTAACCTTCGTAACTTTACACACATCTTGTATTGGCGGAAAGCGCCATCGAAAGCGCAGAGCAAATAGTTTTCGAATAACAATATACAAGGACACATTTGGCTGCTACAAGTAATATACATCCATCATCTCGCGATCATAGTGTATGACATTTCACAGCTTCAGCTCTATCTGAAAAAGCTCATCCCCCATATACGGCCGTGGATTCTAATTGTATCATAATTTCGCAACATCATGTTTACAGATTATCTAGTAGCTACTTTATTATCTTGTAGGCGGCTGGAATCAAACTTACCACGCCATTTGATAAAGCTTACAAGAGTCCAGCTTCCTTGTACTTTTTCTACTATGGAGGCTACTATACGAACGGTATAACCCTAAAACGATACCTCTTCTCTCTTTAATGCCTCTCCGAGCTTCAAAAATATGTGTACCCACTGCTATGATCGTCTGGACAGCAACACGTTATGAGCCCTTCAGAGTTCCTCTCCAGCATCCTTTGTATTAGCAGCTTCAAAGATTGACTATGCTGTCTATAGGTAGATATAGGCAAAGAACCGCTCGTTCCTGGCTGGCCGGTATTGGTATTTAATGTTAAACAACCGAAATGAATAGTCTCATGAGACGTTTGTATATGCTACCGCAGTGAGATGTTGACTGCTGTAGCAATAAATAGGGCTTCTACACATATTGGGGTTCCTCGTTGATAGATTTATTATTTGTATTTGAGCTTTTCTCCAAATAAACGGTAGCTAGGCCGTACAGCAATTATCATGGTACAAGCAGCAAATCTCATGCTTACCCTCACACGGCATTCAATAAGATTCATCACATATCACACTCCTAGGGTTACCTGCTGTCAAATTCTAAATTTGACTAGTCAGAATATTAATCGGCTTCAGATGATCATATGCATTGTTAGCAAAACGATGAGTCTCGTACGATGGTAATACCACAGCGGAGGCCCGATCGTTATCTACTCTAAACTAGTCGACTTTGGGGCTACAGTCAAACATGTTGCCCTGTTCCTGTCTGCTCAGCACCACTGATGATTTAGTCGATCTAATCTCTACATGCTGCTCCCAAAGGTCCAAGGTTATTGAACGTCAGTTGAGCCGCAAAATGATATGATATAGCAGTGCCGAGTCTCCGACCGCTTCCAAGTACTCATAATTATATGAGCGGAATGACTGACGCCGTGCATCACTAGCTATTACCCGCGTAATTAATCTCATATTAGAGGCGTAGTCACATTGCTGAGTGGCAATGTATTTCACCTCTTTGTGGCAATCAGTCACGCACATTAGTGTCTCGTAAACATAAAATGACACACAGGCACTTGTTAATGCGAGAAATTGGCCAGTAAAACCCAGACAGACTGTTCACA
The DNA here is from genome assembly GCA_025919625.1 of Trichoderma arundinaceum. NCBI lineage: Eukaryota > Fungi > Ascomycota > Sordariomycetes > Hypocreales > Hypocreaceae > Trichoderma > Trichoderma arundinaceum. Next base: position 15,361 of record JAMQTF010000020.1, read on the forward strand.
GAGGATTCTGCCCCTCTCAGAAACAGGAAAGCTAGTTGTCAAACCTGATTGAGGATGAGAATATGAAAAGGGGGCTTACAAGCTGAGGGCTGTTCGGACAAATAGATCGACTGGAATCCCGATTTAAGGAGGATTCTCGAGCACCACACACTACACGTGTGTCACCTCTTGGGCTTGTTGAGAGACTCCTTACTGGGCCAGAACGGATTAAACTTTCCCGTGCTGCCTGCGTTTACTAGATCTGGACGGGCGCATGTACCCACTCCTAAAACAAATTGCCGTCACATGCAGAAGAACTGCCCGTTTATGGAAACCGTGGCTGGTATTAATCTTCCAATAAGGGAGAAGGATCCGGGGTAAGGTAGCAGTGGCGTTGCTCATGACAAAGCCATGGAAATGTCAAATCAGGGAGGCTCCAGACTGTGGCCTATAATGCAAGATTGGCCTGTTTAGAGTTGGACCTTTGGTCTATGAGATCCTGTAAGTAAAGTTCGTAATCATCGCACGGCTTCCAATCTGACTCGGGCATCTTATGCGTATTATTGACTACTCTCTTGTTGTCATGACTGTACTTCAATAGGACGAGATGACGAGTGCGCTGCGCGAGACACTTTAAAGCCACTGAAGGTCACTAGGGCGATCCTATCAATGTTGGGAAATCCAACTGCGTAACGAGCTGTTTCACCTGGAGCAAGGAATGAGAGGCCTTGAGCTCGATACTGAACGAAGAGGAAGCCGGAGCAAAACGGGCGGCTCTAATGAAGGAGCCGCAAGCCAATACCGCAGACGTCATGATTGCATCTCCAGGGTGTCTGTCACTGTTGTTGATTGGAAGACGATATTATGGCGCATCATCTGGTTGCGTGGTGCTACCCCTTGATGATACGACCAAGGGCGTCCCAGAGGTGAAAGAAACGCGCAATAGAGGGGGCAAAGGAGGCGTGTGGATGAGTTTTGCTGGGCGGATGACCATAAAAACTAGCCGGGACAGGTGGGCAAGGTTGGCCATCCGGCCGGCATCTTAGTGGGGGAGTGGGCAGGGATCATGAGATTCAGTAAGGGAATGCTTGGTCTGAAAGTGGCAGATCTTGCAGGTTTAGAGGAATAATTGGGAAGTGGTGGGACACAGGCAGAGAAGCAAACGCCAGACTAACAGGGATACGGCAACGGTCTGAGCCTCCGAAGGCTTGCACTTGTTCCAGCGAACAAAGCAACAAGTGAAGGGTGGCGTGAGCAAAGTAAAAGACAATAGAAAGCCCGGCTACGCCATCTAGCCGTGCCACTTCGTAAACGTTAACATGAACCTTGCCTCGCCAAGTTTTCTTTGCCAGGAGTATGGAGTACCTGGGTTTGCGTATGCGATACGAAGGCTGGTCTCAAACATTCTCAAGCCGGTGGTGCCCTTTTGACGTTTACGGGAATGATCTTTGGCAGATGCGGAGAGGCCCGCCTGGGACGGCCCACACCTAGACCAGAAAGAATGGGAGAGCCAAAACAAATAGAGAAAGCGTAAAGCCAGCCCGCAAAGTGTCCGCAACTGTACGGAGCACTCTGTATACTAGGCGTTTGGCGGACGGCAGCCAGGATTTCGGGGCCGAGTGGTGAGTGATGGAATAAACGAGGCCAAAGTGAATGGGATATCATGTTTCTAGAACGACCAATGATTTGCATATGGTCAGCACAAGCTGCGCCGTGTAACCGCGTGTAGGTGATTCTGAGGGGAGGTCGGAGGAGGTAACAATGCGCGACGCATGACCCTCGTACAGAGCTGCTTTTGGGTGCGTCCCCACAATGCATGCATCTTCACACATGCTTGCGTTAGCGCATGAGATGTGCATAAGGATGCATAATAGGGCGGGCAAATGGTGTGAGCAGATGCAGCGTACCGGTGCACTTGCATACAAGGCGTGAAGCTCGGCTGTGGTTGGCTGTGCCAGGGATGGAGCCGATGGTTCGGATGAACAAGCCATGCATGTGTCCGCGTCTGTCAGAGCCACATGAACATGAAGGAAATTCACGTCGGCTGCCTTTGCAGTATCTTTCGCCAATAGCACGGCGGCGCATTTCGTATCGAGAGCTATTGGCTAAGGTAGCGTGGTTTGCGCGGCAGATATCATTCGCGGCTGATGGCGAGCCGGCTAGGAGCTAAAAAGTCAAATGCGGTGGAGGTGGTGATGGCATCTATCAGAGCACTAGCTGTCGACTAGTACCTCGGCGGACTGAGGCTGACCGGCCGGTGTGGGCAGGTGTCTTGAACCTGGGCTTGAGCCATGTTGCTAGTTCACGGACCGTGCATCTTGTTGCCCCTGCACATGGCCTCTTTCGTGTGGCGTAGTCGACGGATGGTCTCTGCTTGAAGTAGGTGTAGCTGCCTACCGCTTGATTCCCATAAAGCTGGAAGCGGAAAGGCGTCGACAGGCACAGGCAGCTTCCTGTCTGTGGCACAAGCCTGCTTATCGCCCCGAGAATGGCGATCTGCGCTCTATGCCGTGATATTCATGCGCAGTTTCACATCAGGTCGTATGTGGAGGAAGATGGTCACCAGCTTGTATATAGCCATTTGAGGTATCCCATGTCAACGATGGCTACAGCTCCAAGCACCCACCTCAGGTAGCTGCATGCCCGAGGCGAATCGGAACAAAGGCGAAAAAAAAGATCGACATGTATCGAGGGAGAGAAAATCGCCAAAGTCGTAGCCCTGAGACGCACCAAGTCAACAGAAAGGTACTGCACATCCCGTGGAAGCTGGAGCAAGGATCCCCATTCGCTGGAGTCGGGCTTCACGGCTCCAGCTTGGGCATGAGGGCAACACTAGCGCTCTCTTGCCCTGAGACATGCCGATAGGCAATGGAGGGCCGGCGCGGGCAATGACTGGACACAGCACCGAACGATGGATGGGGGAGGCTGCAAGTCATGAACCGAAGCGCGTTGGAAATCAAGTGCTTTGCGAGCTGAGGCCAGGATGGCAAAGCCGGGACGCTGGAAGGCCAGGAGATGGTCATTGTCGAGCGGCCTGGCCGGTGCCAAAGAGTTGGGGGAATTGACGAGTCGTTTTGAGCGGTCTGGGGTGTGTTGCGATGGCGTCTCTCCTCTTTGTGGCGCTGTCATGTTCTTACGGAGACATTTTGCTCGCATCACGTCCGTCTGGAGGATAATGCAGCCGAGGCCGAAAGGGGGAGCCTCGGAATAAAGTTTGTGCCAGATAAGAGATTGCCTGTACAGAGTACGGAGCACCAAGCTTCAACTGAGGCCTGGTGATGGTGATGGTGCTGGTGCTGGTGCTAGGGAATATGCATCATCCTCTGTATGACAAAGCCACTAGTACCCAGGTGGGTGAGCGAGCGAGCAAAGACAGGGTCAGTATCCAGTTCAGGCCGGGTTCCTTATCGTCCTCTTGGCCGAGAAGGGATAATGCATCTCCCGACAGGCTCGATGGTCATCGAATAGTACCATTACGAATACATGACATACTCCTGCCCCGTCGGCGAGTTGAGAGAGATGGGCATGGCCCAGCAACGACGAAGCCCGAACTAATGGCGATGAAAGCCGGGCTCTGTGATTTTGTGGCGTTTACAGGGATGGCGGGCGAGGGATTGGGGGGGATTTCCCCGGATTCACGCATTACTACTGCCACGGAGTACCGGCCTCGTAACCTCACGGAGATACGAAGGTACGTGCGTCATGCTGGGATCAGGTCGCTGGCGCTACCTCGCGCGCGCATTCTGCTCTTGTCCCTGCGACACGCTGGCCGGGCAGGTTTCCTCACGGTTTGACAAACCTAGGCCGTGTTAGCGCCGCGGGAGGCTGCTCAAGCTTGTGAAGGCGGAGAGAGCAGTTTGCAAAATGGGAAGCGTTGGGGTTGCTCCAAGCCGTGGCCTCTCCCTGGTCGATGCAATCTACATGTACGCAAGCTGATAAACGAACAGGGGAACTATTCAATCGATGAACTCTCAGCTAATGCAGGCCCCGTATAATCACGTTTACTGCCTGTTGGGAACGCTGCAATGCTACTAACATCACTACCTGGACGAGACGTGCTACTATCATATGTCGTGTAACGGCAGCCGCTGGGGCCCGCATTTGACATCCTCTGATCTATTTAAAAAGCCTCAGGGTGAGACACGATTGCGCGGGCAGGCGGCGCAGGCTTTGTGAGGCGGCACGGCCAAGACATGGACCTGACTGACAAGCTCTTGCGTAACACGAGGCAAACCTATTCGACTAGTGTTGCGAGCATTCCGGGGCAGAGGCCAAAAGGTTGTCTGCTTGTACGCTACTATTTCTCCGTGGTAGCGGTACCACCATCTCTATGGGTATATCGCAGCCTTGATGGTGTGGGCGTGGGCTGGTCGTGACCTTCTACCGAACTCAGACGCTGTCTGGCCGATTCTTAACAGGAGGCCAGAGTGGTATCCCTTTATTTTCATAAACCGGCCGTAGAGAGGCTGATATGCCATGCAAAGCTCTATGGGGCAAGATCATCAACGTGAGGGCCCCGTGCTCACAACTGCCATGATGATCTGCAGCAGGGTGGCAGGGTCGCCACAGATGCGGGCATCAATCTCGGATGCATACATGTCCGCATCTGCATTGAGACAGATGGAGAACAGATGGCAATATCTCTCTCTGGCCATGACAAACGAGTCGGTATGCAGGAGAGTATCAAGGCCGGCCGATTCTCGCATCCGAGAGTCGAACCAGAACAAGTCGACCTTGTTTTTTTTTTGGCCAAAGGAATGTCGGCCCACAACGAGAGGCATGCTTCCTTGGTTTTCGCGCATCTCAGCCTCCCCCCTCCACCGGCGCGGGCTGGACCCGGCTTGTTGGGAAGCCGTCTCTCTCGCAGCCCGGGGCGATGCTGACGGGTCTTTGAAACAGGCAATGGCTCTGTCAGCTCCACCACCATTATTGCTATTCTAGGCTTTGTCAGAGACAGAAACGGGAGCGATGGCCACTTCCGAGCTGAGTTGAGCCCTTGAGCTGGCCGGCGCTCTCGCAGTAGCTTTCAGTCTATCTTTGAGACTAGTGGCCCAACTGGCACCGGCTTGATCGCCTCATCGTGTCTCGAGCAGAGGCTGGTGGTGGAGGGGCATCAAACGCCTCGTCGCTTTTGCTCGCGCAGCCTCTTGCTCCGGCTAGCGGCATGTGCATGTATCTCGAGCAGAATGGCAATGCTGGCGCACCAACGCTGATACATGCGTGGCCCTCATGCTCGGTATTGGGTATCAAGTACCTGGGATGCCATCTACAAAGAAACGTGGTGTTGCACCACACCATCCTGCTCCTAGGCCGCCGAAGGCGCCGTCGTCCGCACCCGCACCTACGCCCACGCCCTTGCCCACCACACCTTGCTCGTCGCCATCACACACCCGCACAATCATGACCTCCAACAGCTCTTTATCGAACATTCTCTCGCCACTGGGGTACATGGGCGTTTCTTTTGTTTCGGCGGCCTGATGGACGAGAAATGCTCTTGCCGCGAGGGAGAGGGGGTTCGCAGAACATGCGAGGGTTTCAGGGTGCAGAAACACTTTGGCTCGGTCTTTTCTCGCAGATAGTGGCAGACTCGTGTATATATAAGCTTGATGTCCCCGGTGCATCGGCTTGATAGGCGGCCGAACCGACCCATCTCAGAAACCGACATCGAACGCTGGTCTATCGCATCTGCCGTGATATATTACTTGCTCTCACCTCCACCAACCCTCCTGGCCTTTATGCTCCCCCTTGCCACCCCCCCTTGTCCTGACCACCTTGGATATCATTCGATTTAGTTGATCGACTGTGCCGTGGCTCCCCGTCCTCCGTCGAGTCACTCAGTTCACGGAATCTCACATCCATTCCACTACCGACCACTGCTGGCCACTCAAAGAACCGGAATTCCGCTCTCGACTTGGCTACCTGGTCTGGCAGACCCGCAGCATCGGTACATGTACTGCTGACAGACGGGCGACTGACCAAGTTGTCGCGCGTCGAGCCGAGTCTATCGGCAGCCTCACATTAAGCTAGTAGTAGTAATACCGGAGCGCCTTCTCTCGAGACTTGGAACCAAGTAGTACATAAACGTGGTGATCAGGCGCAAACCATCTCTTGATTTTTCTATTTCTTTTCTTCTCCTTCTCCTTCTTCTTCTCCCTTTCTATTTCTCTTCTCTCCTCTCCCGGTTTAATCCATCTATTTCGTCGTACTTTTCGGATTGGATTGGCTTCTCTCACGCTCTCTCGTCTTATCTTTCCCAAGTTCCACCTCGGGGTTGATATTCCCCCCCACTGCCCTCGGCGCTCTAATACAAATTGTCTGAACCGAGCTACAGCCATAAGCGGATGGCCGCGATCCACGACCGATACACTGTGCTCCCGCCCCAAAGGCTTCGACGGCCGGGAGCACTGCTTCGAGCCGTGCTGAGACACCGAGACTCCGCGGGGAATCGATACAATAATAATAATAATAATACGAGTGCTGGAAGGGGAGGCTTCGGGACGGCCATAGGAGCCCAGGCGCCCATCTCCAGCGCCTCTTATTTCTACAGCGGTGCCGTCGGAGGCCCGGATGCTGGTGCTGTGACAGCGACAGCGACACAGGGCCCCCCTACAGCGACGCCGCTGGCTGCACTTACAGCGCCTACAGCGCCTGCAGGGGCCTGGCCGCCCCCCTCGATCCCCTCTATCCCCGCTGGGCTCGCACCCGTGCCCCCCATTTTACCGCCCGCGCCGCAGCGACTAAACCCCAACTTGTCTCCCCTCTCGAGCCGACACGCTCGCAGCACTTCTTCTCCTCTCCCAGGCCCGACTCCGCCTCTGCTGGTCTCACCTCTTCTTCCTCCTGCCACCACGCCAGCCTCTGCGCTCGAGAAGCGCCGTGCCTCGCGACTCTCGTCTCCCGCCGTCACGATGCCCGAGTATCGCCACATGCGGAGCGGCAGCCTCAGCATCCCCAGCGCCGCCCACGGAAACAACCATCACCACAGCATGCCGCGAAGCCCGCCGAGTAGGTTACACCATCCGCTCCTGTTTGCCTGTGCCCGAGAAATCTAGGGTCTTCTCTCCCCCGCCGAGCCCGCCCAGAACTGCGCACACGACCACGGCTCTGGGCCTCGCGATGAGGGAAAAATAAATTGGCCAGAGATGCGCTGACCATTTGTTGCTGCTCGCAGATACATCGCACGTCCCGTGCAAGTTTTTCCGCCAGGGAGCCTGCCAGGCCGGCAATGCCTGTCCCTTTAGCCACGATCTCGGCGCCGCCTCTGAGAACATTTGCAAGTATTTCGCAAAGGTGAGCTGCTTTTTTTGCCCCGTCTCTCTTGCTGCATTTCAGCGTGCTCGCCTCGGTCGCCCATTGCGTCAGCCAGAAAAAATGGCATAATCTCCCTCTATGCCCCGAAAATACCCGCAACTGTCTGTATCCGCTCCGGTGCTCGTCCGATGTGGTCCAGCTTTTTTTTTCCCTACTCTCTTTCTTGTTGGAGTTGTCTGCGGGACTTCTCTCCTGTTGCGCCATGATATGACATGGAAAAGACATCTGTCTAGATTGGCTGGCTGACTGATTGGCTTTCCTCTTAGGGTAACTGCAAGTTTGGACCCAAGTGCGCAAACATCCACGTCCTCCCCGACGGCCGCCGAATCAACTACGGTAAGAATGGCGTTACAATCGGTCCAAATCCCCTCAATCTTGCCAATCGCGCGGGCGGTGCCAGCCCCGTCTCGCAGACCCCGGGCACTGTCAGTAGTCCCTTCAACCATTCAACCGCCAGTGCTTTGACCACGTCCCTCTATCGCGCCGATCAGCCCGCATATCCTTATCTGAGCGATGAGATGCAGCACCTCGGCCATTCTGCCGGCCACCATGACAATGGCCTCCCGACCATTGATGCGCCATACTCTGTGACCGACTCCAGCTACGGCTCTCCACCTGATGATGACTCTTCCCGCCTTGGCTTTGGACTGTCCCCTGCCGCAAAGGGCTTGTCCGTTCTCGACGCCCCGTTGCCCGCATCGTTCGACTCCAATGGCATTTCCAATGCGGCCCGCTTCCCTGCCGCTCCCTGGCCTTCGTCCGTCCCGTCAAAGTTTGGACTGGAGTCGCCATCTCCATCGCTCAGCAGCATCAAGGATTCACGCACGTCCGAGACACTGAAGCTGCTCCACTCCTCCGCCTTTGGATCATCTGAGCACCTTGCTACCCCGACCGCTGGTAGCCCGCCAGACTCGCATCATCTCACCGGTGAAGAGTACTTTGGGAAGCGAATTATGCATTCCACCCGATACCCTAAGCCGCGATTGCTTAGTGCCAGCATGCCCAAGAACATGGTGGACAGGGATTGGGAAGCCGAGTTTGCGTTTGGCGACGACGATAACGTGCCGGAGAATCTCGTCCCCGGCGACCTGCAAGACCTGTTGACCCCGGCTGAAAAGGCTCGGAGAGGTTCGATGCGGGACGAGAGGCCTGACTTTAGTCTCAGCAGTCTTGGCAAGTACGGCAGCCCAATTGGCTCAAGCCCGAGCCGATGGGGACCCCTGTTCCAACGCCAGAAGGAAGAGGAGGAGATGACAAGATCGGCCCGAAGCGCTGCCGGATCGGCTTTCGGCCACGTTGGGAGTCCCCTGCGGAATTCGATCCTTGCCAAGGAAATGTCCGACGACCTTTCTAGTGGTAATGGCGTAGGCCGGCCGTCTGCCATCCGGTCTGGAAGCGGAAGCGAAACCATGTCGGTCCTTTCCCAGCAGCTCCAGCGAAGCCGGCTGGATGACACGTTGAATGGCTCGAGCCCTCTGCTGCACCCCACCGTCAACCGCAACACCAGTAACGGCATTTCGCCTATCGGGAAAGACCGCGGCTTAGAGCGGCACGTCTCTAGCGCCAGCATCGGCTCGTCTGTCACTGGCAGATTTACTACTCCAATTGACGAAGAAGACCCTGCGTTTGTATTCAGCATGGAGGAGGAGGAAGATTCTTCGTCATCAAAAATACGCAAGCGCGGCTCTTCTGGTTTGGCCCTCGGAAGTTACACCTCTTATGCCAATGCCGCTTCTAGTAAGGGAGTGGCAGCTTCTGCCGGTGCTAAAGAAGGACGAGATGCTGTGCCTGTCAATGGAAGGTAATAGACTTCATGAAGAGAGAAGAAGAAAAAAAAATATGGCGGAGCATATTTCTTTAGACAAGATACCCCCCCTTCAAAAATTAGTCGACGAACGGAGGAACCACCCCCATTTTTGACGAAGGCATGACGATCTACGAACCAGACGACAGCGCGCCATGCACGTTGCATTTTCTTGGAAACCAGAGTTCAGTCCATCGAATTTTTCCGGATGCCCTTCCAAGCTTTTTCTTTCTTTCCTCTCTCTCTTCGTCTCTCGCAATATCAGTGGCAATCTTTGGAAGGGGAACACACAAAATCATCATCCGGCATCCAACATCGCCAAGGACTGGGAAAGGAAAAAAAACCAAAAGGGACACGGGGGTACATATACTATATAGGTTGGAGTTTTCTGCGTTTTTGTTTTCTCTCTCTGTTATTCCATTCGCATATCGAGGAGCCACCTGGGACAGCAACACCCCCGGAGTCACACCTCTTACTTTCTGGAATACGACCCGTCAAAGGAATTAGCAACAATAAGCATCATATGCTTTCATAGGACAAAATGAAAGTAACAAATCACTGGATCATCGTTTTTAGCATATATCGAACTTTTTTTTTTTTTTTCTTTTTTTCTTTTTCGCACTTGCGGTTACTGAGACTTGGGTCTTTATTTCAACACGGCCGAACACGCGGGGTATTTAAGTGGTGGATATAATAATCCTGTTGCCGGGGAATGGAACCCGCGGACAGCTTGGGTCTATTTTTTCCAGGATCTTTTATTTGTTTTTTTGGAGGAGTTGAGTCAATCGTTTCGTGTTTCTGGGGGGAGCGAGTTTGGAACCACGACAAATAATATCTCTGACGGTATGCCCACCAATAACATTGATTTCATTTTCTGCGTTAGTTGTATGTATAAGTATAGGGGGGAAAGTGTACATGTAGTCAGCTAAATATTTACCTCGAACCGATGTCTGAGGCCCGAGATGCCTTTGCAGCACTCGTTATGCATGTCCTTCGTTTAATATACTGCGATCTGTATTTGTGTGTAGCCGGATGTATGCGTGAAACTGGTAGGCTTCTGGACATTGTACTTGGGTTAAGATTTGAACATTGGATAGGTGGGTGGGTAGTGATGGTACTGGATATTGGGGATCAAAAACCATAGAGGCTCGTGTGAGTTACACCCTCGGTATGGCTGAGGTAATAGCAATCCTGTGTAGATGGAGTAGCAAACTCTTGGATCGCATAAATCTTGGTTTCTGCAGGCGTTTACCCCGACAGATGTCTCCGGTGTCCAAAAGGCCTCAATACCTGAGCCGTTATTGCCTCACACTTTTGCTCCCAAGGCCGTCTCTAGCCGTAATTGGAGACGAGATGGCTCAACATCAGTAGAATAAGGCCATATGCTACTTCTTCAGGCCCCAAACACAAATCACATCAACGCAACACTGTCGTTGGGTGGAGAGTAAAATGATTCTTCTATACACTAGTACAAGGGATAGCTGCAAAGACCATCCAGCAGCGTCTCCAACCACCATCAATACAAGTCGTCTTTTTCTTCCCGTTCTAACACTTTCCATTCCCAAACCTCCCCCATTTCGCATTCCTTTATTTTCTGATCTGGAAACACTGGTGCCAAGATACTTGATGACCCTGGATAGAAAAACTTCCCTTTGCCCTCCCTCAAAGATGAAAGAAAATAATTAGATGAGATTTTTTGTTTACCATCACCTGATAGCACCTGTTGGCCTTCCATTTATGCCCCCTTTTTGGTCCCCAAACAATTCATTATTTACCTCGGTATCCCGCCCAATATCATGACCTCTGCATATTCGGGTATATCTTAGGAGGGAGTTTCAAGTCGCATAACGAGGGAGGAGATTAGGAGGGAAAGGCCAGTGTTTCCAGAGTCGTCGGGTCGGAAGCGATTTAGTGAGCATCGGGCTGGTTGAGGATGTACTCGACGGCCTTGTCAACTGCAGGGAAATATGAGCATTAAGCGTGGGGGTATCAAAGGATAGGTTGCGAAATCGTACCTGAGTGGATGCTGTCGGCATCCTTGTCGGGGATCTCGATGCTGAACTCCTCCTCGATGGCCATGACGACCTCAACGGTATCGAGACTGTCCAGGCCGAGATCGTTGGCGAAGTGAGCAGTGGACTTGATCTGTGAGGGACGGGTTAGATATGTCGTTCGATGAGGGAGATTGCGCATCGCAATTTTGAACATACGTTGGCAGCGTCGTTGACCTGGAGCACATAAAGTTAGCATAGGTTCGCATATTGAGAAGCCGGAAAAAAATTGACGAGGCAAAACAGGGATCCCGGCTGCGGCGCAAATCAAGCATCGCGACTTATTGCACCCCGCTCTCCTCTCCCCCGCCTCCATCGAGGGTTCTCAATTCCAATCTTGCCATTGCGCGGCTATTCCTCCATCAAATGCACTGCATAGGCTTCACAGATGTTGTTTTCCCCTTCCCATGAGCTAGCTTCGTATATAGCCGAAGTCACCAATGCGAGTGAATGGATGAATGAAATAGCTGGTGCCTACCTTGTCGAATCCCTGCAGCAAGCTCATGATGCGGCCCTCGACCTCCTCCTTGTTCAAGCTTCCGCCGGCGCTGTACATCCTCACGCCCATGAGGCTCTGGACACGGACAGGAGCGGCGGCAGCGGCGCGGGGAGCAGCCATCAGAGCTGTTCTTCGGATGACGGCGGGTCGGGCAACAGCGGCGCGGACGGCCGAGGCGGATGTGCGGAGGACAGCAGTGCGGAACATGTTGGCGGCGAGGGAATTTGCTGGAGGGAGAAGAGAAGAAGAAATGAGGAAGAGGAAAAAGAGGTCAATTGGGAGTCTGGCTGCGGGTGTGGTGTTTGCGGTCGAGTGGGGGGTTTTTTCCTTTTTTCGTCGTGGTGACGGGTTCGTTCTCGGCGATGATAAATTTCTCGCTGGCTATTACTCGGTCTATTCGAGGTTTTTCGGAGCTGGGCCGGTACAAAGGTACAAGAGGTGGGAAGCTGGAGTGCGGAGTGGGTCACGTGAGGCGGTGCGAGAGGGGCTGAATCAGCTGCAATGGAGGGCCTAGGATTGGTGGGTGTTTCGTGGACGATGATACAGAGCAGGTGCATTAGAAGAAGCTCGGTGTTTAGTATAATGCGACAAGTATTGTGACCGTGTATACACTTTTCTAAGTTAGGTACGGCAATGGCTCATAGATGTTCAGTCTTGTGAATGTAGTTTTTGGAGGGCTAGTTGTGCTGTAACTACTAGGTACCTTCTACTAGTAACACGACGCTACCTTTGACCCGAACAGACAGTATACCTCGTAAAGACGGAATCGTGTAAAGGAGGGCTGGAAGCTAGGATGCATACCATTTTCTATCAATTAGCTATAAAATGATCACTCAGATGCACCGTAAAGCCATCAAGACGATCGCATGGGCTGGTATTGGTCCAAGTAGGATCTTTAAAGAAGCCGAATCTCAGGTAAATGTCAGTAGACAACCATGAAGAACGCTTCTAAAGTGGACAAACCAGATACAACTGTTGGTAAACAAATCTCGTGCGGATAGTACGTATCTATCTCTGTACCCCCCCGAGTCAAAACATAGTATTCAACCTTATCTGCAGCTAGAGAAACTGGCTGGTTCCATGACACGCACACTTGCACGCATAAATCTAGCTCACAAGCCCCCCATATCACTTTTCTCATCAGTTGGAAGTTTCCTCCTCCCTCCTATCAGGTTTATTCCATATAATCATTATGAAGGCCAGCATATCTCTCCTGATTGTTCTAGGAGTCGCCATCCAAGCATGTCTCATGCCCGAGGAGCTCAGATGGGAGGTGCTGCGCAAAAAGGGCAAAGCCCCCCAAATCTATCCAGATTACCTAAAGACCACGTCCGGACGTGATAAGGGCAATGGATTGCGCGTTGGAGTCAAGGGGCAACGCGGCAAAGATCGCTTTCTGAATGGCAGTGTGCTCCCACAGGGAATTGGCAGAAGAACCGACATACCTTTCAATATCCTCAACTTGAAAGAGATAGAGTCTGGGATCCGAGGATTGGTGAATAACTATGAGTACGTGCGCCATATCACTGGACGATATCGTACATATGAGAATAGAGAAATTCATGGCTTCCGCATCGGTGATAATCCGATAGCGTACATCCAGAGTGGTGTTCATGCGCGCGAGAGAGGAGGCCCTGATAACCTCCTTTTCTTCTTTGCAGACCTTCTGGATGCCGCTTGGAACGGCAAAGGCCTGACCTACGGACGGAAGAGCTACAGTGCTAGGGAGGTTCGAGATGCGGTGTCAGTTGATGTCGTCGTTGTTCCTGCGATCAATTTAGATGGGATCGCGTGGGATCAACGGACAAACACATGCTGGCGTAAGAACCGCCGCCCTGCAACGACTGGGCATCGAATGCCGGGAACCGGAACAGGTGTTGATCTTGATCGCAACTTTGACTTTTTGTGGGATTATAAGCGGTACTTTGACGTGAATACGTACTATAAAGCCGCAAACATTGCTTCCGACTATCCTGCAAGTCTGGTGTATCACGGCGTCCATCCAGCTTCAGAGCCAGAGACAAGGAATGTCGTTGAATGGATGCAAGAGTACACCAACGTTTCCTGGTTCGTCGATATTCACTCTTTCAGTTCAGACCATACAGGGAGTGTCTTTTATGCCTGGGGCGACGACGACACTCAGTACGCTGAGCCGGAACTCAACTTCCTCAACAGCACTTATGATGGCATCCGTGGTCGGTTGGACGAGTCCCCAGATCGCTTGCTGTGGCCGCAGCCCTATCGTGAGTACATGGAAGAAGAAGATATCCGGGCCCAGGTGGGACTGGCGCGAAACATGGCTGCTGGCATGACGGCGACCGGGAACCTGTCTTATCTCGTGGATCAGCATGCAGACATCGGTCCGAAATCCGGCAGCGCAACGGATTACTTCCTTTCCAAGTATTACGGCCACAGATGTAATGCTTCTCTCATCAACGGCATCACTATTCAATTTGGCGCTCACAGCGGGCTGCATTGCCCCTTCTATCCGGACTTGGGCTTGTATCAAACCTCGATGAAGGAGGTTGCCGCGGGGTTGATGGAGTTTCTCTTGTGGGTGAAGGATGTAAAGGGACAGAACTGGAGGGCGAAGAAGTGGAAATGCGAGACGGAGAATGCCAAGCCGAATGAAGATGGCGGAACTAAATGAAGGAATAATTGTTCATAGGGTAGTCGGTTAATAACAGCAGTAAGACGGCAAACTTGAGTTTCGAAATCATCAAGCGTCTATACTTTCAATTTTACTTGGATAGAAGAAATCGAAACTGACACAGATTCATCAATTTCAAGGCAGAAACGTGGAGAATCAAAGGCTTTTTTGTTTAGCGCCTAACTTATGTACAATCCTGTTGTCCATGCCGCCTCCATTGGTGCCTCTCTTCTAATTTGGGTCTCTCTGTGGCCACAACATCATACAAATGGAATTAAATTTTGCATAGCTTATCGGTAAGGTGCGTCTGCGCGAATGGCAGCAGCAAGTTCAGGCTCCCACTTGTCTCCGTTGGACAATAGCTTCTCTGTGACACTGTATTAGTACGCCGCGCTGCTAAATCTCATGCTACAAACTTACCCTTGTTGTACAACAGCTCTTCTCTAGTCTCGGTCGCGTACTCTGCGTTGGGAGACTCAACGATGGCGTCGACAGGGCAGGACTCTTGGCAGAAGCCGCAGTAGATGCACTTTGTCATGTCGATATCGTAGCGGGTAGTGCGACGGGAACCATCCGCACGCTCTTCAGCTTCGATGGTGATGGCTTGGGCAGGGCAGATCTAATTCGCATATACAGTCAGCATACACAACCCCTGCAATGCGGTTCGAGATTGGATATTGGCGGGGTCCTTACGGCCTCGCAGAGCTTGCAAGCAATGCAGCGCTCTTCACCAGAGGGATATCGTCTCAGCGCGTGCTCGCCACGGAATCGGGGAGATATGGGGCCCTAAACCGGCCGTTAATCGCAGTTCAATGGCAGAGAGTAGTTATAACGGATGTCCAATTCCCCCGCGCAACCTGCATACCTTTTCGAAAGGATAGAAGATGGTGTAACTGCGATCCCCTGTCAGCAATTCCGTCCCAACAGAAAAACTCAAATCTGTCCAGTCGGTATACATACGGTGGTCGGAAGAACTGCTCCAGCAAAACGTACATTCCCCTGGCCATTTCGGTCATGAGGAAGTACTTGCCCAGCCGGTCGAGTAAGCTGTCCTTCTCCCACACCCACTCAACGGGCTTGCTCGTCCGGAAGTTCTGAGGAGGAGGTCCCTTGGGCGTCGCATAGCCCCGCTGCTGCTGGTGGTAGGGAGAAGCCAGCAGCCTCGTCGCCATCATGAGAGAGCTGGCAGAGGCCGGAGCTCGGGTCAGTTGTCGGCGGGCGAGCATGGCTGCTGCCGAGGCGGGGAGGGTCGGCGCCATTGTCGTCAGATTCGCTGTCGATGCGGCAGAGGACGCAATTGACGGAGTTGCAAAGAGCAGGCTCGGGCGCCTCTGGCGGGGGGGTCGATTGGGCGGGAGGCGACTTTGACGTGATGCACTTTTGACGGCTCTTTTGGCTTTGATGAATGGCCTAGTGCACTGCGGGATTACATTGCTAGGCTGGTGATTGGTGGTGATGCCACTCGTGATTAGGCACGTGATCAGCAATAAGTGACCATCTTGAGAGCAGTTCAATTCATCGAACTACTTCCTACCACCATTACCACTACCATTATCTTTGTATCCTGACAAGAAAAAATAAATAAGAGAAAGTCAAAAAGCGAAAGCGCTACAAAACTCATGATTGATTACTCATGACTGATACGCTCATAAAGCATCACCGACATTAACATATGCACAAGGCTACTCCGCGCCTTCAATAGCTCCTCTCCCATGTTCCCCACCACAGCCCCATGTTGGCTGCCACCAACAGATCCAGCATCTTGAGCCCGTCGTGGTATATGATGAGCTTCCCAAGCTTGGCTCGCTTTCCGTGGTTACCTCCTCCTGCTCTCTCGCCGCCTATGTTGACGTCAAATGGCGATACTACATCATCCTCATCTCTGTCTTCATAGCGGTCCATAGCCGATTTGATGAACTTGCTGAAATGGCCCAGCCGGCGGTCGCCGTCATTTTTAGGCACATCGCCAGAGGGGAATAAATCAGAGCCTGGAAGGTTGAAGCGCAAGTCGCTGACGACAGTTGAAGTCGATCTGGCTGGGCTCGTTTCGGACACCAACGGATTATAAGCTCCCACCTCGCCTTCATGCAAGAAATGGTGACACAACAAGCTTCGACCGCCATTTCCAGTGCGGAACTCGCATCTACCATCCCAGGGACTCGTGAATGTGTATCCTCGAGGCTTCATCTTATTGGGGCGTGACGATTTCGGTGATCCCGCCATGTACTCTCCAGAGCTAAAGGAATTGACCGATGCTTCGCTCCCGTTTCGACTGTGCGCCTTCTTCCGCGCCGCCTGTTCTATCTGGTGAAACTTGGATCGCAATGCGGACCCAAAGCTCCTGGAATATGACATGGAAACTTGTCTGGAGAACATCCTGCCATCAGCGCGTGGCCCTAGTGCCACGTCCATAGAGGGTCGGGCAGCATCCATGCTCGTTCTAGGAGGGACGGCACTTGACGGCCTCCCACGGAACTTGGCGTATCCCGCAGTTTCGATTTGTATATCAATTGGTGGGTGTTGAGGAGAGCGCTGTTCGGATGATGCAGAGAGATACATGGTGGACTGCCCACTCTCCCCAGCCAACGTATTCGTCTCATACGACGAAATCTTGCCCACGTTCCACTGATCTCCTGTACCTGGGTCCCGCCTTATCAGGCTCAATGTGAATGGCGGCGTAGAATATTCGCTGCTCTTCATTGGAGACAAAGAGCGACTGTACCTAGCATGTCCCGCAGTATCCGCTCTGTCTCTAGTTGGATCTCTAGAGCGCGCCGTTTCGTCCATCGAGAGCCGGCTCTGCGGTATATCACTGAGCTGCCTTGGCCCAAGGGGCTTACGCCTGGAGTCAGATGCTTGTAGATGTGATGCTTCTCTAGGATTATATTCGGAGGAGCTATCAGACAGGCCCCCTAAGCCCGAATCTTCGAAGCGCCTAGGAGGTAAGGGGGGACCATAGTTGCTATCCAGCAAGTTGAATGGCACACCAAGGTCGCTTGATGGTCGAAATGTCTGGTTTCCATGGATACCTTGAGGTTGCTGCAGCTGGTCGCCTTGTATGGAAATCCCGGGAGCCAAGGATGGGACAGAGCCAGGCACTGGTTTGCGGGCAATCGTCCTCGTCGCAGAGCTGTCTTCACTAGATCTCCCCTGCGCTTCATCTCTAAATGGCTGTGGGCCGGTCACATCCAGCATTGGAAGCTCAAGATGTACATAGTAGAGGCTACTAGCGACATCTCCTCCGGTGACGTTCTTGAGCTGGGGTTTGAAAGGTGAAAGAATGACATCTGCAAATTTCGTAAGCTCCAAGTTTCAGCCACAAGCAATCTCGTGATGGCGTCCAAATACCTCTGGTGCCGGGCACTCTGGATATGTAGAGCACCAGAGGCTCCTGTATTGTCTCGGATGGATTTTCTGGATACTGAGGTGGATTCGCCGCCAGCAAGTTCAACGAGGCGAGGGAATGAGCCTCCATGACGGCCGGAGAGCGAGGTTACCAAGCGTTTCCCCTTGCAAAATATGTCCCTCTTCGGAAATCTGTCGGCTTTTGATGTGTTGGAACCAGAAGAGAGGTGTGCAGAAAAATAAGAAACGACGTTTCTGTCGCACAATTAAGGTTAATCCGCTAAGTGGCACGAGTCAAGATGAGCGACTTGACGATGCTCTCTCTCTCCTTTTTTGACGTAAAGATATCTCATGCAAGGATTACTGCAGGTTGACGGCACCGGGAATCAAGGGCCGGACAGAATGCCGACCAACCTAAGCCGAAAGGATTCAACAAGTGCCGACTAAACAAAACAATGCAGATAAATAAAGATGAAGAAGATCAACGCATCCTTGCCAAAGTAAGCAGCAGCGGGCATTATCCTGGCACAAGACCTATTTTATCAGACGTGAGACGAAGGCTTTTACTCCTTTTTTTCTAATCTGTTTATCTTTTTCTTCCGCACTTCAGTCAATGCCTGAGCCCAGTAAAAAAAAAAGACCAACGTCACCGCGCCGGGGCTGTGTCGAGCCCAGCAGGTTTTATTTTAGGGGCGCAGAATGTCCGGTGAGTGTGCCGATAGGACAGAAGAACCGGGGTCTGTTTGCCTAGCGAATCTGGTGATGAGGCGTCAGCTGCAAACGGGGCGAAGCTGAGAGCGATATTAGCTCATGTCTGAACCAGCTGAGGTGGGAATATCGAGATGGGAACACGTATGTCATCTCGCGAGGCTGGAGATTGCCACACATTTGTGGTTTTGGCCGTGCTGCTACGGATAATGGCGTTGCGTTGCCTGTGGCGATACAGCGCAGCAGACAAACCTGCAGGCCGCCTGCATCTGTAATAGCACTGTATGGAGAGCACTATACACATCTCCAGATTTTACGCGACGCCTTACAGTGGCTCTCCCAGTTCGCCACTGTATTTACGGCGTCGCGGCCTGAGCTCCAGCCGTCACGCGGCCTTGCCTCTAGCCTCGTTCCAAATATAAAACTCAGGCTTCATGATTCAAACCTCGTCCAGCCACCAATATTCGCATGTTTTTACGTTTCGCTTTCAGGGGCCCGCCCAGAAGCTCATCAAACTTCGAAATAGCTCGACAAGGGCGCTTCAATTCTTAAAATATCAACCTGTCAAGCCTGGTCCTGGTCACCCCCGCCCTTGACGCACCTGTCACCAGGCAGGTGGTATTAAAGCCGTATGCAGTGCCATTTCATAGCATCTGCAGGTGTGCAGCATTGGGCCTCTACAAAAATAACCGCACGTTACATTGCGCATTTGTCATAGCCTCATCTGTCCAGCCGCTGCTCTGCGTGCGGCGAGCGTTATCCCGAAATGAATCACGACTCCAAAAACAGTTTCTTGGCTGTATAGCCGCCCCTAATCCTTCCTCGTCGACTCTGGACAATCTGTGGCCGTTGTGGTAAAGGGGAATCCCGTGTGGCAGTTCCAACAGGGACTCGATGTTGCACAAGCGGTGACCGTCTTGGTGAATACGCCAGCTGCCTGTGAACAGCCGCAGGGAAGAGTCACGAAATCTGATGCGTCAACTCGTTAGATGCTTCAGTCATGCAAGTCCAGTCCTCGACTTTGGGCTCTTCTCACTGTCCATGATGCAAAATTCACCGGAGCAGTCGAATGCACAGCCTTCACTGATACCAGGGCGCGTTGTCACTGTGACGGTGGGCACGCAGCTGGTTGGCGATGCCAATGGCGGTGCTGTCGTCTCGTCGCTCTCCTTCGTCACGTATATGGTTCCACATCCTCCCGGGCAAGGGCCATAGCATGGATAGCCGGTGTAGACTGTTGGCACTACCGCTGCACATCCTGCTTGGGGAGTTATTGTCGATTCGATGAGGCAGAACGGTCTTATACAGGTGTTGCAGTATGTCGAAGTGGAGGTGATCGTGGGGCACGGGCTCGCAGGGGTTACGACAGCCAGAGAATGAACTCCGGATATGAAACATCTATTTAGCAAGTTGGGTCAGCTGAAGGGAGTAGATGTCAACGTGGTTGCTTGGATTCAAAGGGGTTATACGCCGCAAGCGAGAGGACGGTGCGTGCCAAAGGGAACCGCATTCTGAAGATTGGTGGTAGTTGACTGCAGAGGTAGAAGCAATTTTTCGGTAAGTGGTTAACGGCTTGTGTACTGAGAATATCATGCTTGAGGTGAGTCGGATGGCTGCTGCGAATCCCGCCTTCTTGTACCTGATCCAGATGTTACCTGATCGCTGCCATCTCGCGGATGCCTTCATCAAGTGGCATGATGGCACCCATCGTGACTAACAAAAATCCAAGTATCAATCCCGTATTACGGACGAGTGTCTTGTGTGGCGCTCGCAGCTGTAGCACGAACCACGCTGATAGGTTGGGTGAAGACATTGATGAAGGGAGAGATGTCTTGGCAGGATGCAAGCCGCAGTCGTGGTCTGCATTTACGAGTGGTACGACGTGATACCCTCCCAAGGTATGTAAGACTTCTTGGTTGAGGCTAAGCGTTAAGCTTGAATGCATGAATACTGCATTCTATGGCATCCAGCACAATGTACCCCCTACACAATTTATATTCCCAGAATCATGTACGCTATTGATATCGAATCCTCCATGGTTGTGCAGAGAGCTCGGGCCTGGACCCTTTGTAGGCCCAAGTACTTTGTAAGTCCTTCTACTGTTGTCTAACCGTTGCATATGCATGTCATGAAATGCGGCTGAGGTTGCATTGTTGGCCACTTACATGCATCAAATGCGTACTCCCTGCATGCCAGCAAATCCTGCAGGGCAGGAAATACTACTGGACGAAGCACATGTTACTAGTCGTAAAAAGGGCAGCACTGCGAGTCTGCGAAGCATACTTGTGCTACCCTAGACTTGAAGTCATTCACAGCGAACATAGAGCAGAATTATTCATTCAGAGCGCCAAAATGATACAAATTATCATCACAATGGTATTGATGAATCTGCCTCTATTTACTAGACATGACATGTCCTTTTATGCTTCTAGATTATTGGCTGTGTGCAGGATAACAAACAAGACCCGTTCTTACTGAGCGAGGTTATTATTCTTACAAGGATTTATCTATTCCATCACGGTTTCAATCTCCTATTCAATACCCGGGCCTATTGGAGATGCCCTCTGACCATAGCTCCCGAATACTTCCATGAGTATAATCTAGAGAGGGACCTAGTGCGGCCCATTTTAGGAATGGATCTGCCACGTGTACTTTCCAATTTTTATCCATTAGTGACCCTTCCACCCCAAAGTTGTGCCAAGCCTGGATTGTCACCTTTCTCTCATCTGTAGAAATTATGATGCTGAAATCTGTAGGGCAGCGCAGACAGGAGTTGTATATCCACTGGCCCGGGGATTTGAAAGCTGATGCAATCCCATCTTCAATCAGGGTAAGCTCTTTGAACAGAGTGGTTTCCTCGAGCAGGGCGATATCATAACGCTGCCGCATACTGTCGATTTTAGATGGATGTACTTGCGTATGGACAAACCGCTTCTTCAGCCTGCGAGAATGCGCGAGTCCGCTAGACGCTAGGCTTAAGTGTGGGCAGACGGGCAATTTTAATGTCTTATTTTCTGGGAAGAGTGGCAAGGCAGTGCTTGTATTGTTAATTATATTCCATTCTTCACGCAAGACGAATTGTCTATTAATGATCCTATGCTCCGCTGTATAGGACTCTGTCAGCGGTTCTAACCAGAATGTCATTGTTTGTGTATAAGTATGCATTAATGCCGCAAGGTATTGCTGGTATTTGTTGCCTAGTCGGGAGAGCTTCAATGCAAACTGTATGTGATGACCCTGGATGGAATATAATCCCGTAAAGATATTTCGAGAAAGGTCAACCGCGCAAGGAATATGTTGTTCGCTTACATTCCATGGTATCACAGGTAAATCTGAGGTATCAATAAAATGTAGTTTGCAGCATTTTGGACAGGCCCAGTATTCAGGTAAAGTGTAAGCGAGCCCTGCCCAAAATATAAACTTATCGTTAAAGGACAGCCGCAAGATTTCCGTATCCCAGTCTTGAAATGTAATATACCGAAATAATTTGCAGGTGTGCGAAAGGAGGAATTTATCATGTAAAGTTAGGTTATCGGTGATGAGAAAGAGAATGTCTAGCGAAAGCTGAAGAATAGCGGCGTCCCTGTGACGGTGGCGGACTTTGTTTAGCAAGCGACGTAAAAACCGCAAATGACGCATATTGGAAAGACTTGAAACTTGTTAAGAAGAGGTGAAGGAATTTCAGGGTTTGGAGGGTTTAGAGGAGAGATCGGCTCCTTCTATACTTTGGTACGCTCCATGAAAGCTACGTAATTGTGCGTCAACAGCGCTTTCTGGTGAACCGATGAGCCCTTTTTCCTGGCCTTCAACACTCAATCCTCCAAGAAAGCCTAAAATGATACATGGGGGGCCTTCTATAACACGTAGTATTCGTCTCTCGAGCATGTCTAATTCGGTTGGATTGGTTACCTAAGCTCGAGATTGATGTTGGTAGAATAGTCAGGGCACACGGGATATATACTATTCAGGCAATTGATGTCATGAATGAACAAGAGTGATGAAATCGCAATATAGATCTTTAGCATGAATCCCTGGTACCGACGGGCTAAATAAAGCTATCTAATCGTATCTGTGAGTTGGTGTTGATATAAATTCTCAACTGATGTCGACTTTCTTCGTGGTCAACTCAACTGGCTAAGGACTGAGCTCTTAAGCTAATTTTGCATCAATCATTTCAACGTCGGCTCTAACCAATAGAGCCTGACAAATGTTGCTTAGTCAGCTTCCGTAGCTCAGTTGGTTAGAGCTTCGTACTAATACCTGATCTTCGGATCGAGTGATAGTAATGCGGAGGCCGCAGGTTCAAGCCCTGCCGGGAGCATCGCTTCAAGCGGCTGACTTGACATTTCTTTTTGATATTTTTTACTTTCATTTGTCAAAGCAATTGTCTGATGGCTGATAAGAAGCAGCGTATGGTAGTTCAGTGATGTATATGCATGAGAATATTATAATTAAATAGTTTCATTCCATCCATGTACATAGTTAGGCAGCCCACAGCGCTTTGGATGTGATCAAGTGTCTAATCCAGATGCATCTTATATAGAGTGAATTGATCAAATGCTACAGCACCCATATCATGTTTACACAGTCTCGGCTCTATATGCAGCCACCACCGCCTCAACAACATCCTCGAGCTTTTCATCTTCCAAACCCAGCAACTCCATTCCAAACCCATCCCTCTTTGTCCAATCAGCATCTAGAGCCCCCAGCACAAAGACAATATCCTCTATAGCGACAAGTACGGCCTCGGCATCGCTGCTCTCTAGCCGTTTCTGTGCGTCCTCCAGGTACGGCTTTGAATCGATATGCTGAGCGTGCCATGGCTCTCCCATTGCCTTTTCCAGAGCAGCTAGAACCTCAAGCTGCGTTGGGTTGAAGCTCTGTATGTAAATGGCACGATTGCGTGTCTGGTCAGCTCTCTGAAGCACCCGGACGGTTGCTTCAGCAATGCGACGCAGCGTGGAGGTTGATGCCTTGGTGGCGCCTCCGTCCAAGATCTGAGCCGTTCGAGTCTCAAAATCGAAATGGAGGAGTCCGTCACGCAGCCCATGGTCGAAGAAATGCCCGCACACAAGCGTTGTCCACGAAAACGCCGAGCCGTCCCGAGCTGCCTTTTCAGCCAGGGCTTCGCACTTTTCACGCACAAGCGTCTTTCTGCGATAGAGCGGCAGATACTTCTGCGGCTCGGGGTCACTTGCATCGCAGCTCCCAAAGTCGGCTGGAATGAAGCGCTTCACGCCAGCGCGGAATGCGGCCTCTACAAGCCGCAAATGCTGATCGCCCTCGCCTAGTGGGAACGCAGCAATAACGGCATCCTGACCAGCTAGGGCCTCTGTGAGATCTTCAACAGAGAGATCCGGTGCAATTGGAATGCGCGTGGTGGAAGGGGCAAGGGCTGCTGCGGAAGAGGACGAGGTTGTGCGCTGCAGGATGGAGACGTCGAAGCAGCTTGCCTGAACAAGCTCCTTGAGAATGACCGAGCCAAGGGTGCCATTGGCACCTATGAGGCAGACCCTTTTGATGGGAGCTTGCGCCATGATTAATTGGTGGTATTTGATTGTGTGTATATAATC
Organism: Trichoderma arundinaceum; assembly: GCA_025919625.1. Classification (NCBI taxonomy): domain Eukaryota; kingdom Fungi; phylum Ascomycota; class Sordariomycetes; order Hypocreales; family Hypocreaceae; genus Trichoderma; species Trichoderma arundinaceum. Next base: position 39,281 of record JAMQTF010000020.1, read on the forward strand.
AGAGCGGCATATCATGCATTCCGGATCGAGGCGAGAGAGAACATGCGAAATAGGCCAGATTAGGCAATTTGGCGCTTAGGGCGGAAAGGCATGCAGAACCGCGAAACATTGTGGGGCCAGCTGCTAAAGGCAAATGCTTCATGTCGATATGCGGAGTAGTAGTAGTAGTAGTACTAATGGAACTTGCTGAGTATGGAGACACACAAGAGCATGTATGTGGTGTTAGGGAGAAGCTAGGTCAAGGTGAGGATAGTGGTTTTTGTGGCTTCGTGAATGCGAAATACGGAGGAGCAGCCACTAACAAACCGCGAAGCTGACCAAAATCCGGCCCCATGAACACAACAGCAGGGTGCCCTCATAATAAAGGCTTTCGAAGCATGGATTGGAAATTCTCTCGAGTTTGATCTTCGGCTCCGGGACAGCTTCAAGCCGGCATCTATAGCTTTCTTAACAGAACCGGACACTCGGCCTGACTCCCCCACAATTGTAAAACGGCAGCGGACTCTCTCGGCTGTCCGAGGTGGAAATAGCGGCGTGGTCGCGCAACGAGGAGCACATGTTGGTTGTTTAACTCCGACTTCCCCAACGTGCCATCCGGCTTGGCCACGGAATAGAGCGCAGGCAACAGCGAATGAGAAGAGAGCATTCGACGTTTCGGAGATGTCTGGCCAATCACGGCTATGAGAGCAATGAAGAAGGATGAAGAAGGATCTTAAAGTAGAAACCAACAAAGCCGATGACGACGGAGCTGGAAATTGTATATATAGACATCTACGCGTGTGGTTGAAGAGCCAGCCATCTCTTGAAGCGATAAGATCAAGAACAGCGAATCATCAATTATCAAGACCAACAAGTTGTATATTTACATTTACATAACTAGTCGCAATAATGGCCGACAAGCACATCATCCTCATCACAGGCGCCAACACTGGTATCGGATACGAGGCCGTGAAAGCGCTGCTGAGCTCATCCACACCATATCACATCTTCGTCGGCAGCCGCACGGTGGAAAAGAGCCAGAACGCAATCGCCGCCGTCACCAAGGAAGTCCCAGGATCGAAGAGCACTCTTGAGCCGGTCGCGATTGAGCTGGCCAGCGACGAGTCCATTGCCCAAGCGTACGAGACCGTCAAGTCCAAGGTGGATAGAATTGACACGCTTGTTAATAACGCCGGTTCGTATTACATCCCTTTTTGCTTCTTATGCGCTCACTTTATCAAGGGGATGAGGCTGACATGAGAAAACAGGCGCTGCTTTTGATACCCACAGCTTCTCAGATGATGTTTCAAACATTCGCTCAATCTTCAACAAGTCGTACGACGTCAATGTCACCGGAACTCATGTGGTAACTGCCACATTTGCCCCGCTGCTGATAAAGTCCTCTTCTCCTCGTCTCCTCTTCATTACATCCGGCTTGTCCACCCTCATCGCTCACTCCAAGAGCTTCTACCCGCCATGGGCGCAGAAGCCGCAAGCCGGATGGCCAAAGGAAGGCGTCTCTGCCACCCTGGGCTACAAGAGCAGCAAGACGGCGCTCAACATGTTGATGCTAAACTGGCACTGGCTGCTGCTCGAGGACGGTGTCAAGACCTTTGCCATCAGCCCGGGCTTCTTGGCTACAAACCTGGGTGGTGATCCGGAGAGGCTCAAGGCGATGGGCGCTGGTGACCCGTCTGTTGGAGGAGAGTTTATCAGGAGGGTTGCTGACGGAGAGCGAGATGCAGATGCGGGCAAGGTTGTGACCCAAGATGGCACTCAGGATTGGTAGAGGCTGTGAGTGTTGGTGCGCGTAGGCTCTCTCCCTCTCAACCCCCCTCCTTTCTAGGTAGCATGTATTATTATCATTACGAGATGTGGTAGTCGCATTAGAAGCAGCACACTCTCTCAAAGCTCAGCAAGCATGTTAAATATCGATGAATATTTCACCGGACAAACATATATACATTAAGATGCCCCAATTTTGTGTGATCCATACGTTTCTGATGAACTCTTTTTCAGCTTTTTATTCTCGGTGTCTTGTTATTCGCTTCAATATCCTGGCGGAGACGGAATTCCGCCGATATCTTTGAGGGATTGTCGTTGCCGCCTCGTAGTACACGAGATACTCCAGCTGTTCTATCCACCGATCCAGATACTCGATATCCGCATTAAGTAGTTCCCTCTCCATCGGATCGCCAAAGGATGACCGGCTCCGGGTGCGGTAGAGCTGTCCCTGGAGAAGTAGTATTTCACCAGCCGCGGGCGGCGTTCGTCGTTTGTGTTGGTATCTTGGAGGCGGCTCTATGATGTCGTCGACGCAGTATATCGTTGTGGGCTCGGGCTTTGAACGGAACCAAGGGGAGGTAAGCTTCTCGACCAGTAGTTCGAAGATGCATCTTATTCGGTCTCTACGTCTAACGCGCGACCGTATTTCGGGTCCGCTGGTATTCATATTTGCATATGTGTATATATGAGTACGTATGTATACGTATATGTAAGTATGGATATGAATAGGAATCTGGTGGTATATTGATGAGGGTTATGCGGTTTGATATTGTTATAATGCGAAGCTCACGCAGCTGTACTAGGCAATGAGCGACAGGGGGAGAGGAAATCAGTATGCTTAAAATATAAATATTGCTTCTCTACCAAGGTACTTTGGTTTAAGTTTGTGAGGACAACCTGCATACTTTTGAAAAGACGTAATTTACAGAGACGCCAGTTGTAAAATTGAGTTTATGAAGTTGGTAAATGGCCGTGTGAGCGTTCCTGAGCTCGAGTGGCTTGCTGAGGCTAGGGTGAAATTATGGAGTCGAGCATCCACCCTGTATAGGGGAACAGCGGTTCTTCGTTTGTAACTTTGTTGAGCATTTGGGGAGCAAATACAAGTTGTGATCTATGGTTCTGGAGTAGTGCACCTTTCCTAGATGAGCATGGCAGCCCGGAGTGGATGAAGCTGCACCCTTACAGCATACTTTATGATGCTCATAGACTTGAGCCGCTCAAGGGTCTGGAAGTATCAAAAGCTTCTAAAACCTAGAACATGGCGCACAAATAAGGCTACAAGGCGCCGCTGTAACGCCGCAGACGAGAGCACGGAGAGAAATATTGTTAATCGGCGAGAATCTTGGTTGCATGTCAGAGGGGTTATGAAGTACATAGGTAGTTTAAAATTGGTTGTTGAATACGGAGTACACGTGCGTGAGATGTGAAGCTGCAAGTTCAGGGTAGTTTCTAAAGTACGCAGTCTGCTGTAAAGCTAGTAGTATCCTCTCTAATAAGTTCTAGGCTTGCAAAGCCTGTCCAGTAATCAAATAGCTCTTTCAAGGGATTAGTCAGGACCTCATCTCGTTTATTCATCAAGGGCAATGGTTGATACGACTATTCGTTATGAGTACATCCAATATTTTACATCTAATCAAGTCAAGACAGAACAACGCAATGTCGAGCATTATTTCGAGATGATCATGTCATACTATCTGTGCATATTCGACCATTCAAAGTGAGAGTATGGATGAGAGTCCTTGTATATCTAGTAGACTCGTAGCACACATGCACGCCTACCACAAAGGCGACTGTGTGACAAAGTGTCCTTCAATACAAACTTGAAATGTTAGGACATTGACTGATTTAGATGGCTCGTTGGACGATAACAATCTAGGCATGACGTGATCCTCCTTGGTACATTGTCCGCCTCGCAGGGTTTACCATGCTAGAAGTAGCGCTTCATCATCCGAGCTTCATCTGTGGGATCTCCCAGCACAATGGCTGCAGCTCTGCAGCTTTCGTAAGCCGAGTGATAAATGAACATGGATGCAACAGCTTTACAAAAACATATACTACAATAACATCTGTGGGCTCACTGTAGCATGAGAAGCGGCGGTGCCTGTCTCTGCGATTCGACCTCTTGGAATGTTTTCCATATGGAGGATTGGTAACGCGCTTCTGGTTGAGCATAGCCTCTAGGAGTGCGTGCTTAACAGATGTAATCTTGATGCATTCCTAGAGATCGGATCGTCGGTCGCTCTGGAGACTCCCACGGCGCCAGCCTCCCTTTTCAGACAATACGTCTACTCCACAGCCTGCCATTAAACCGATATGCTATGTCAATGTCTCGGTTTAGTCTCTTCCCACCAAGAAAACACATCTGAGCACACCGTACAGCAGCAATTATCAGGAGATACTACTAGTACTAGCAGCACTACCTTGACGTGCCAACCTCCCCATTCAAGCCGGCTCTACCCATGCCTCAGGGAGGCACGTCGGCATCGCATGCCAATTCAGCGCCGATCTTTGCATTTCGATTTATGTAAAGTATTCTGCACTTCTAGGCCACCAGTTTGTTTTGTTTATCTTGTAAGCTTACAAGCGTTTGTTTATGCGAAGCGTCGCGTGCGTCTTCTAGTCGTGCATTCCCTAGCGATGCCATTGTGTCGAGAACTAGCCCATCTGAACATGGTGCATTATTTCCATGTCCAAGTTTGGCGGACATCCCATTGTGGGCTTGGATCATGCATAACAATCATGGCGTTTGAAGGATATATAACTTGACAGTGGTACTCCTCTTGAGTCAAAGAAACATCCCTCTTCAAAAAGCTATCCTTCAATTCACGGCTTCACTCTGATAACAGTTTGGAACGTAATTACAAGTATAAAACCAATATTCACCCTGATTTCATAAGCCTCCCTCAATTCTCTTGCATACATACTCTACTCTTGGCGAGTCATGTCCCGCCTCGCTTTCCTCGCCAGCCTTATGGCTGCCAGCGTAGCAGCTCAAGCTGAATTCGCAGCCCCTGGGTTCAAATACATCGGCTGCGTCGAGGCCGAGCCGCGAGTCTTTGGCTACAACGCTGACATCCATGCCCCTTTCAGCGCCCAGCAATGCCAAACTGCCTGTCACGGCAAGGGCAGATACGTTGCCCTTGACGGTGGATGTCACTGCCACGACCACGCATCCAATGCCGATACCAAGCTCTACTATAAGAAGATTGATGACTCTGTCTGCTCGCTGCCGTGCATTGGTGGCAACAGCACGACGGGCCGGTGCGGAGGCCCGCAATGCCCTGAGACGGGAAAGAAGCGATATTCACTGTACCAGAAGGACGAAGACCACCATGGTGACGGGGACTATGATAACTGTGGAGAGGAGGACGAGGGCGAATGGAGTGATCCCAAAGATAATGGCAAAGGGAGTGGTTCCAAGGACGGGGGCAAATGGGATGGTTCCAAGGACGAGGGTAAATGGAGTGATCCTAAAGATGATGGCAAATGGAGTGGTTCCAAGGACGATGGCAAATGGAATGATCCCAAGGACGGTGGTAAATGGGATGGTTCCAAAGACGAGGGTAAATGGAATGATCCCAAGGACGATGGCAAATGGGATGGTTCCAAGGATGGGGGCAAATGGGATGGCTTCAAGACCAAGGCCATTTCACTGACAACCACCACGACCAAGACGATTACATCTTGTCCTCCCGAGGTCACAGACTGTCCCCTTAAGCCTACCAAGGCCCCCATCCACTGCCCAGGAGACGGCTGCCATGTTCTCACAACAGCACAGCCTCCGCCTCCCTTCACAAAGCACCACGACTGGTCAACCGATCCCACCGTCCCTGTTTGCGACGGAGAGCATTGCAAGCCAACTTCCCCGACGCCCTCGGCCTGCCCGCACGGAGGGTGCGTCAAGATTGTCACTGATCCTGCTCAAACACATCCTCGTCCTACCAATGACCCCCATGATCCTTCGGCGCCAACCAAGGTGCCGGTGATTGTCAGCGAGGGTGCCAGGTACTTCCAGTCTGGAGTGCTGATTGCCGTCACCGCGTTGGCAATGGCCTTCGGCTGGCTGTGAGGAGTGGAGACTGGTGTATGTCGATTTGGACGATAGACTTTGTTTTTTGTTGGGAGGCAAGTATAGAGATTGGAAAGGCAAACGAAGAATCAACCTATAGATACTTTGAGGCGTTGTGGAAAGGGATGTTGTGCATTGTGGAGTTCTCATATAATACACACACTCATGAGACTGTTTCGTTTTGAAAGCGGCTAGATACTAAGTTTCATTTTTAATAAACCGGTACTTGAAAAATTCATCGTTCCAAACTTGACATGTCCAACTCAAGAGAATCCAGGTGATAAAAAATCAGGAACAAAACACTCGTCTCGACGGTATTAGTGGCGATCAATTTCAAAAAGTCAATCTCCCAACGAGAAATGTAAACTGGGGAGCAGCTTGAGCTACTTCTTTGGCGCGTCCGTTAACGGCACATATCGCACTCCAAATAGCTTCTTCCTCGTCACCTTTCCCTCTTCGTCCTTTTCGATGCGCCACACGCTTTGTTCCCACCCGGTGGAGTCGTCATCGACAGGAATAAACATACTTTCCGCGATTAAAAAAACAAATATCCTATTAGCACACGTTTAACGGACATGATGGCCAAAAACTTACCATCCTGGCGCCTTGAGCTGTTCCAGCAGCGGAGAATGAACCTCCTTGGCCGCGGCGCCAACATGAATCACATCCCATGCCGTTCCGTACTCTTCTTCGCCCTGCCGTGCCTCTTCAGCCCAGCCCAGCCTCCCGTCGCCAATAACGAACTTTGCTTTGCCCGTTTCCAGCAGTCGCTTCCCCTCTGGGCTTTTCTTCATGTTGGCCTCCCCCAGATCTCGCAGCTCTTGGATATGTTCCAGCCCTACGACGAGCCCGCGATCCCCAACGAGCTCTGCGAATATGTGGGTGAGGTAGCCGGAACCGGAGCCAATATCCAGAACACGCGGCGCTGGTGAGGCTTCTGACGGGAGGAGGCGAGGCAAGACATGCTCGATGGCAGAGGCGTGCATGTGCGGAGCAGAAATGGTGGCATCGTAGCCGATGGGCTGGGGCGAATCCTGGTATGGCATAGCAGGGGCGTAATGTCGCCGGTCGACCTACTGGGAGTTAGAAGATGCGAAGCACTTGACATCTCTCTCCTCTACGGCTACATGAAAGCCGTCATCTCGCAAAGCAGAAAAAGAGCTTGCCTTGAGGAATGCCTCCTTGACCAGCGGATCACTAATGAGGCCGTGAGTCCACAGGTTTGCAATCAGCCCGGCATTCGAGCTTCCTGAACACCGCCACGCCATGTTGAGGCCTCGACGAGCTTGGAGTCCTCCTGCAACGAGGAGACAAATGCCAGCGGTCTTCAAGAACAGGTACGGGCTGGGCAGTCTCGCTCCAAATACACGAAGAGTTTGCGGCGCCAGGTTTCGGTGACCGGTCCAGCCGATGACGACGAGTTATGTTTTGATATTGATGCAAGATTTTAAAAGGCACAAGATGGAAGAGCGAGAGGATGCTGGGTAGGTAGCTCTGCTTACGACTCGGGAATCACGCAATCGCCTCAGCGGTAAGAATGTCCGGATTCGAATATGTCAAAAGTATAACGGAGGATATGTTTTGTCAACTATGGATGAAATCTACTCCCAAGATGATGTATGAAAGACGTCAAAGGCACCCTCTTATGGGCTGCTGACGAGTCTGTAAGTCCTCGGCGGCGGGATGACGGAGCTGAACAGCGCCATCAGTTCCCCAAGACCCCGCACGCGCGGGGCGGGTGATGGACGGCTGCTAGTGCATGTTAGTGGCCGCCGTAGGAGCTGTGCCATAGGCCTGTGTGACCTGTAGCCAGCAGCCAGCAGCCTGTAGCGCTAGCCTGTAGCGGCCTGTAAGTCTGCAGCAGATGCGACGCAGCGATCCGTTCATGCGCGCCCTGATCTGCAGCAAGATCTAGATGTGTAGTGAACGGCTCGGCATGGGCCAACGGGACCTTTATCGATCTAGATCCCACTGGCAGAAGGTTGATGAATGATCGGGTTGCCTGAATCAGAGAGGAGACGAACATGTAGATGCACCAAGGACTGCTGCAGCAGCTCATGCCAGAACAAGTCAAGATGGTATAGAAAGATGGCTGATTATCCTATACAGTTGTACATAAGAGAAGCGTGCTACGCGTTATGCCTCAGAGCTAATAATGCATGCGTCCATAACGCCGGAAACCATCCCAACAATTAAACACAAGGAAAACAAACAGAAGGGCAAGAAAGAGAAAGCGCTGCCGAGTGGGATATCGTTGCTCGCATACCCGTTGGGCCCTCCTATAAATGTTGAAAGAATAATCCAAGGGAGCGGCAATTGCAACAAGAAAAAAGATTCAAAATCTACAGCGTAAGAACCAACAGCTCTATACCACGTGTTCCACGCTCTCGCCTTCTGCAATAATGGGGACGTTGAGTCCTCGGTCAGGGCTCTGCAATACGAGCTGCTCGTGTCGTCGAGCTCTCATGAATTCGGCCACGCTCCGGATGAGGATGAACCATCCAACAACCATCAAGATGTATGCCATCCAGTCACTGCCAGAAATGGCGCCGCCGGGGCCGTCGCGCACATCGCCAACATCAAAGTCGTGCGAGTTGGGATCCGGCGGCGCGGCATATCCGTCAGGACCGGTCATCTTTGGAGGATCTTCGGGTGATCCTCTCATGTAGAAGCCGTACTGGATAAGAGTGATGCCCAAGCCGGCTCGCGATCCATTCTTAGCTGCATGGGTAGAGTGGAGGAGGTAGGTGAGCAGGAAGCCGACAAGCTGGAATGAAGTAGAGATCATGCCGTTCCAGATAAACGAAAATACCGAACCAACGGGCATGCCGTCCACGTAAACCTCATCGACGCCGCCGTAGCCGGGCGCAAGAATTGTCGTCTCCCAGTAGGGCGGTGCGGCGTCTGCAGCAGCTTGTTCATAGGTCTGTAAGAGTCGCCGTGGTTAGCATGGAATCTTGACAAGTTTCACGGGGCGCAGCAGGGTTGACAAACAGGTGGTTGCTCCTCCTTTTCGGCATTCGCATCCGTCCGCTCTGGCCGGGCTGACATATTCGCAAACACGCCATCCGAACCAAATCCGCCTCCCATTACTCGGGGTCGTGAAGATGATGAGGACGTATCCGTCGTCGCCGAGGCTGAAGCCGGCACTATCGGGGCGGAGGGCCGCGCAGGACCATTGGCTGATCTGATGGTCGGAGTCGAGTTCTGTCGGACTAATCTTTGTCTATCGTCTGCTTCATCTTCATCGCTCGCATCGTCGTCGTCAAATGCATCGGCAAGGTCGTTGTTGACTCGGCCATTTCGTGTTGGCGAAGAGGCGCGGGAATGGAAGGACGGAGGTGGCGAGTTGGGGATTTGGATTCGTCGCTGGGGAACTGCGTCGTGCTCCTCATCTTCGTCGTGGGCATTTACCTGCGGAAGGCGATCAAACAAACGTCAGTCTCGGTGTCGACAATTAGCTGTAAAAAAAGGAAGATGCGCGACTGCATACCCTCTCGTAACGCCCAGACATGGCTGCAGCAATATTCTGTCAAAGTCACGCAGCGCCGTAGATTCGGAGGCTTTCGGAGAGCGAGGTGATGTCGTAATCAAATCGCGAGCGCCCGTAGAAAAAAAAGGAGCACGATCAAAGGGGTGGAAGAAGCGACGAAGGAGAGGGTGAAAGATGCAAATCGGCAGACGTGGAAGAGCGACGAGGAAAAGAAAGAAAGAAGCAGAAAATTGAACGGCAGAGGAAGATTGAGGAGTTTGAGATGGGATGGGATGAGAGAGATGAGATGGAATGGAATAGCAAAGGGCTGAAAGTGCGCCAGACGCAAAAGCGCAGGTAGATGGAGAAAGGCGATCGGATTGGGACTACGGGCAGGCCAGATGATGCGTCCGCTGATGACCAATGCGAGGGAGGCGCTGGAGGCAACCTGCTGATGCACGGAGGAGTACCTGCGAACCTACTAGACACCCTGCGTGCAATTTGTGTACTGGCCGGTAGTAATCAGCGTACCCAGCCCGGCCATCTGGAACACTCCAGGGTCCGCCGGGGTACTTTTGCCGGGATTGTGGGAGTGCCTGTTCTGCTGCTGCTGGCCTGGGCAGCCAAGCCAGGGGGGGGCCTCAGGCAGCAGAGCACTCTAAGCGCTGTCAATGATGTGTTTTGCATGACTTTTAGCACCTGGGCCGTGCGCGTCTCCAGGTGTCCAAAAGTAGTCGGGACGTAGGATTCCGGCTGCAGAGTGCGCCTCTACCGAGTATGGAGTACCTCGATACCCGCCTCTCGTTGCGTGCGCAAATGTGCTTGCACGGTAGATCTGACACTGTGCTGGCGGAGACTTTGCTCTAGCAGAAATTCAATAATTTGTATCGCAAGTTCCATCCCGGCGAAACAGTGGCGGCATTGCATTGCGCAACACGCGCATCGCAGAGCCCGGCAATTCTTCGACAATGTCGCGATCACTGGCAGTAAGCGCACCGCTTCTTGATTCCCCGTTCCAAACCACCTGCAGGGTGCCCCGGTTTTGCCAGCTAACCAGCCTCAACAGCGCCGCGTCTACTCCGATGTCTTTGCCAAATGGCCCAAGCAAGACCTGCGGCCGGACTACCAGTTCCAGGATGTCCTGGCCAAGGTCGTCGATGAGCGCTTCAAGACGTACAAGCCGTCCGTCGAGCCCGAAGAGCTGCTGAAGGCGCGGGCTCTTCAATTCCTGCTGCAAAACAAGTTTAGAGACAGGGTGCGCAACGACAAGCTTCTCGAACCGTTTGTGCGAGGGGGGTTCCGGCAAATTTCGCTAACGAATGGGCTACAGTATAAGCTTAAGGGACCTATGCTACAGCCGAAGAGCCAGCCGACATATTTCGAGGATTTGGTCCGGGAGATTGAGGAGGCGCCGAAGAGGACATGGCTGGAGAGATTGGGCAAGAGATTGTCTGGAATGATTAGACTGCAATGAGAGATGAATAAAAACGGCGATGTCGACATCAAGGCGGAAGGGAGATTTCGAAAAGGGGCTCGAGAGGAGAAAGAATGATGCATCTCACGACACAATGGACATGTCAAAAGGGAAAACAATATTGGAAAAAAAACTTTTTGCGATACATCGCTGTATACTATATATATACACTTGTACAACTAGTCGCTGTATGGAATAGGCTGCATAAACCCCATCTAAATCCCAAACGCCAGGCCCGTCTGCTTCCTCCTCTGCTCTCCCAAGTTCCTCCTTTTTAGATGTACTTCATCTCTGGATCCAGCTTGTTCATCAGCTCCATGCTCTTCTCGTACATGGTAAACACAATGCCTCCACTCAGCACCAGTCTCGCCAGCCTGGGCAGCGCTCCGCTCCAAAACGTAAGGACACCCTCCTGCTTAAAGATCATGGTTGCGCACTTGAATGTGTTTCCATACATGGATCGAGCTTCGATGCTCTGCATGCGCGTCTTGATTGTGTCGAGAGGCTGCGTCACATAGACTGTCACCAGGCCGGCGAGACCACCCATGGCAAAGGTGCCGACGGCGCCGAGTTTCTCTCCCGGTGCCGTGTACGACTCGGCAATCTGCTTGAAGAAGTTGTAGGCGCCGAAGCGGGTTGCACTGTTTGCGGCTTGGCGAGCCGTTGTGGGCACGAAGCCCTGGAAGAAACCACGGATGCCGCGCTCGCGGGCGATGATGGGGACGGCGTGGAGGAAACCACGCAGGCGCGGCTTGGCAGATTTGCGGTCATCGATGCTAAGAGGAGATGTCAAGTCAGCGTCTATGCCGCTGGGCCAGACAGTGCAAGGAAAGCAACAACGTACAGAGTTGTCTTGATACTCTCGGTAGGAGTGACGGCGAGCAGCGATTCCGTGACACCGGCGCCGAAGCCGGCCAGGACGGTTCGCGGGCCAGAGAGCTTTCCGTCTTTATCGGCGAGCAAGCTCTTGAACTGGTCAAAAGCAACAAAACCTAGCAACTGCATCAGCGCCGTCCATCGCAGTGGTTCAAACTGCCAATTGCGCTCTTCACATACGGATTCCCGCCTTGGCAGAGTTGCCAATGATGAGCGTAGTGCACCCTGCATACCACTGCTTTCCGAATGGTGGCCATGGCAGCTTCTGTCCCTCGGCCAGCCGTCGGTTGAGCTGCGACCTTGTCTTGGCAACTACACACGCATAGTCAGTTCGCCGTCGTTGGACATGGAGGTTTGTTCAATTTGCTATGGGAGCTGTAGCGGCGCAGACGCACATTCGGCCGGATAGGTAATGGCTATACGGTTCCAAGTCGAGTCAGTATATCGAGAGACGAAGAAAAAACTTGAACCCAAGCACGTGCGACTCATCGCCCGGCGCAACGCAACATACCGATTTCAATCGCACCAGCAGTCGAGCCGGCGAGGATTGATCGCAGGGCACTGGGGCGCTGCTTCTTCTCAGGAGCTGCCTGCTCCGCGGATGCTGTCGCCATTGCGCTTCTTTTTTTCTCCTGCTGAAGACGACAAGAGGTCGAGACTTGGCGGGGGCTGGTATTTGCAGTGCACTTCTTAGTGGGTTGTCGCGCGCGCACGCAAGACAATGGCGGGTAGATTTGACTGTCTGGAGCCGGAAGATGGGGTTCCGATGTCGCCGATGGGCTACCCGTAGGTGGACGGGGCCGCAGCCCGGAGCTGGAGATGGGTCGGGAAAATTACTGGTTCACGTTAGCACCAGCACCGGAGCGTTGGTGCTGTTCGGAAACGAATGAATGATTCGCATGGCTGGATTCCGTCATGTTCCGTTTTCTTTACTAGGCTGGGTGGTATTATACCTTCTTCTCCAATGTTTCTTCTTCTTGTTCATGTCATTGGGCGTTGACAGAGATGCGCTTGACGTCGACAGTATGCCGCGGGGTTGCCTCCCTTGCATCTCTCGCCGGCTCTTCTACCTAGGCGCCCGTAGCGAAGAATGATGACCGCATGCATCTCTTGAACGATAGCCGGAGCAAGACATTGTGCACACTTCTGCGGCAGGGGGCGACCACATCGTTGTCTAGGAGCGCAGCCACGTAGCATTCAGACGGGGTCTACATGTTTCACTTTGTGTAAGAGGTGTGTGTTTCGTACCCGGGAGCTGGAGACGGCGGTGAAAATTAGGTGACTGTCTCAAGTGAGCATCAGAATCATGACGTCTGCTTGAGCATTCAGGGTAGTATCAGTATTTGTTTAATCGTCAGGCTTCCGATTGCTTTGTCCTACAGCTGCCAGAGGGCAGGTGTCTTGCAATTGATGGGTATAAGAGTAATGTGCCAAGCACTATGTGATTCATGTAATATTGCACGCTGTCCAACTAGCTACCTGGGTCCCTGATAATACCAATGAACCTAGAATGTGCTCCGTATTCGGTAGTTGGATGACAGTAATAGATACCTGTACCTTTATCCTCCAAAGAAGCACCATCCGGAATCAGTCAACTTCCCATGGCCACCACACCCAACGTTAATATTAAACATAATAATAACAGAATCACTGTATCTCACAGCATGCATAACCATCCTCAAACCCTCTTTCCGGTACCCGATTCCGGATCCGGGGGAGATGGGGTAACCACGTGGGAGGCATGTTCTAGCCATCGTTTGATCTTTCGGTGCCGTCAGTATAAAGGGAAACTCAAGGTTCGCAGCCGTGAAAGATGACTATTGTCATTGGCAAACTAGATATCTACCTAACCCTTGATTTCTGATTGTAGAGGAATGCAACACTGATTCCTTGTCGGTTTCTCTGGTGGATGAGATGCAGGTCCTATCAAGGCCACCACGCCTATTAGCCGTGTCCTCTCTCTCAAAGCGGCTCATCAGCTCCGTCTCACTGACTCCGCCGGACAAACCCATTCCTCCAGGATTTTACTACCCTGTAGTCTTTTGATGACGCCGAGCAGAGTGCCGTTCATTAAAGCCGTCATCCTCCGAAATTGCGCCCGTTTGAATCTGCACTTGGGGGTTCGTCGACCTTTGGAACCTATACGCAACCTGATTTGGGTGGCTATCAGAATTTACAAAACCCTTCGCTGCACTTGATGCTTTCCCGTCATTTTGATGAGATTCAGCGGCGCCGCTATGGGCAACTCTTCAAGATGAATTAATTGTTGGACCCTGTCTTCATACAGAGGATTCATCGCCAGATCATCGCATTATAGCGCCGCGGTTAGTGCGGGTAAAATTGGAGACAGGAGCGGGAGCGGCGCCGTGGCCTGACCTGAAGTCCAGATTTGCTGCTCCCTGAATCCCTCTTTATGCACGTATGGCTGCATGAGCTATTCATTTCTACGGCGTCTTGGGGTTGCTGCAGGGAGGACCATCGCAGAAACGTATGCAAGACTACCCATGTATGCACCGTCGTAAAATATCTAGTGAATGATGCGATGCGACGGCGCTGCTCTGGTTGGGGCGCGACAAAAAACTACGATGGGCCGCAGCAGCGCCATTTGGATTTGATTTGGGCATCCGGATCTACCTGAACCTAAACAACTCGGGTAGTACCTACGGAATACAGCTGCATACATGCGAGCATCCCTGAACGCTGCATGGGTCAGCTTCGTTAATGATACCATCTTTGTACTCCGTTCTCCATACATACGCACAACTTTTTTCCATTTTTTCCCCCATCCATCTGTTTCTCCCTGTCTGAGACAACATCCATCAAATCCTTAGTAAAAGGCGAACTTGCTTTTTTCCTTCTGCTCACTCAGCCCCCAGCGTCGCGTAAACATCATGTAAGCCCACGGGCATTAGTCATTCATCCAGATCCCGAATCCTGACTCCGACTCTGACTCTTTTCTCGCCCGTCTCATCCTCCTCGCATAGCCCACTTAATTTTAGTCGCCCAAACCCGGCCATGTGACGATGATCATGCCAGCCACAGCTGGAGCTGTTGGGCCATATAGCGAGCGATTACTGGGGCCCGATGCATCGACAGCGGAACTGTGTGGGCCGTGGCTGCCTGTCATCGCGGTCATCCAGCCTGATTCGATCTTATCTGATCCGAAACTCGTACGAAGCTCTCATAAAGCGCTCATCCCCGTTCAATTTCCCCTTTTCCGCTTGTTCTTTTTTGTCGTCTTTGTTTTCTGTTCAAACATGCGGTAGAGGTCCGCTGCCAATAAAACACTGGCTGTTTTATTATTTTACGGGCTGTCTTCCCCCAGCCAGCTCTGCGCTGTCATCGCCACCTGCGCTTGACCTCGGCGATGGCTGCCTCACGCGAAGCAGCTCCGCTGCTGGGCTCGGAGCCGCGCTCCATGGCCGAGCACCATGAATATGCAGCAATCTCGACGCAAAATCTAAATCATGGCTATCCAGACGACGAATATTCGGAATCCACGCTGGGAAGATCCGGCAGACGGGCTGCTGGTGTGGCCCGCGTAGAGGCCGTCTCAGCTCAACTTTCCTCCACTGAACGATTCTGGATCTTTTCGGGCATCTTCTTGATAGGCTATGCGTACGGCCTTGAGAGCCAAGTCCGATCGACGTATATGCCGTATGCGACATCCAGCTTTTCGCTGCACTCCTACTTGGCCACCATCAATCTTCTGCGCAGCGTCGTTGCGGTTGCGATCCAGCCAACTGCAGCCAAGATCGCCGACGTCTTTGGCCGCTTCGAAGTCGTCGCTGCATCCACCTTTTTCTACGTTGTCGGCATGGCGGTCGAGTCTACTTCCAGCTCCGTCTATGCGTTTTGTGCCGGCACCATCCTCTACCAGGTCGGCTACACCTGCATCGTCCTGCTGCTGGAGATCCTCGTTGCCGACTTCTCGTCTATGCGGGCTCGCGTCTTCTTCAGCTACATACCCGCCCTGCCCTTTATTGTAAATACATGGATTAGCGGCAGCATTACGTCTGCTGTGCTGCGCATAACCACGTGGCGTTGGGGAATCGGCATGTGGTGCATCATCTACCCTGTCGCCTCACTTCCCCTCCTAATCACACTCTACTCTATCGATCGGCGCACAGCGCCCCAGCCTGGCAGCAGGAAGACGGAGCTTGCCGATGTCTACGGCGGCCTGGACAATCTTCGCAAATGGAGTACCCAGCTCTTCGACCAGGTGGATGGCATCGGTCTTGTCACTCTCGTCACGGCGTTTAGTCTCGTCCTTACGCCTCTTACGATTGCCGGCGGCACGGTATCTCACTGGAAAAATCCGCAAGTCGTCATCCCGTTGATTATCGGACTCTTCTTCGTACCCGTTTTCGTCTTCTGGGAGAAGAACGGTGCGCGCAACCCCCTTGTCCCCTTCCATCTCCTGAAGGATCGCGGGGTCTGGGCGGCTCTAGCCGTGCGGAGCTTGCTCAACCTTGCCTGGTATGTGCAGGGCAACTACCTGTATACGGTTCTCATAGTTGCATTCGACTTCCCCATTGAGAGCGCGACCCGGATCTTATCCTTCTTTTCCTTTTTCGGCGTTGTTAGCGGCGTTGCTGTAGGCCTCGTCATTTACAGGTTTCGACGGCTCAAGCACATCATTGTCCTCGGCACCGTGCTGTTTATGATTGCTCTGGGTGTTTTGATCAAGTTTCCAGGAGGGGCCACTGCTGCCTCCAAGTCTGGACTCATTGGCGGACAGATTCTCCTGGGGCTTTCCAGCGGTTTGTTTGCGTATCCCACCCAGGCCTCGATTCAAGCCTCAGCCTCTCGAGATCATGTTGCCATCTTGACCGGCCTCTATCTATCTTTTTATAACGTGGGCAGCGCACTCGGCACTTGCTTAGCTGGGGCGATTTGGACCCAGACCCTATACCCAACATTGGAAGCGAGCTTGGCATTTCAACCCAACGCCACGCTGGCACGAGCCATCTACGAGAATCCGTTTCAAATTGTTTCGCAATACCCAGTCGGGACGGAAATCCGAACCGCCATCATTTACAGTTATCAAAGCATTCAGCGATTACTTTGCATTACGGGCGTGTGCATATGTTTGCCTATGATTGGTTTTGCATTGGCTCTCAGGAATCCCAAATTATCCGATCAACAGGTGCAAGAAGATGCAGAAGATGAGGGAGCAAACGAAGTATGATATCAAGATGCATTATTTAAATCTTTGTTTATGAATTTTTTTTTACTTGGTCTTCCTTAGAACAGCAGGGAATGGCACTGAAGGAATTAGCAAGCGGATTGGCATTATGCAATGATACCATATAGATTTAATTCAACGGCGTATTACCTTTTTTTTTGTAAACCAATGTGTTCATTCAGCTGCGTCATGAATGCCCGTTACGGCCTAATTTATACAATGTGCAATTTTCATAATAAAATAATACACTCTTATTATGAAGTGTAAAAAAAAAATAGTACCGCTCTCCCTTGCCTTGTTATCCATGCTCTTAGTCGACTATATGCTGGCCTAGACTGCAAGCCACGCTGCAGCCACCCTCCAATACCGGTCGAATAGGATTCACTTAACGAGATTACGAGATTGTTAAACGAAGGTCATCGGGATAAACATCAGCTTTCGGATGCGGGACTACGTGTCAGCTAAGCTTGGCAGCAGCCCGGTTGGAAGCTGCGAATGGTGCCAAGTCCAGCCCATGGATCTAGATCCTCTGTACTTCGTATCCTGATCGAGGACCCGATGTCATGGCGTGGTGGCTGAGCCTTGGTTGTATAACGGCGTTGGCATTAAGAGACCCAAATGTCTCAGTTGTGATGAAGTGCTGTGATTCTCGAGGCGGTAAAGGAGAGAGCTATAAGAAGGGCTGGATGTGGACATGATCAGCATTATCATTACCATTATTATTTTCTACCCGCTTCTCTTTCAACACTCGCACTTTATTGCACTTGTTTCAGTCACCGAGCCAACTCCATCATCATGAAGTTGCAAATCATCACGACGCTCTCCCTTCTATTCTCCTCCGCAGCCGCGGCGCCGCAGGCTGCCCCTGCGACATTCGACGTCATGGCACTTCGATCTGCCAGTCCCATCCATTTCACCCAGGTCAGCGCCGCTAGGAGCGGCTTGTTTCTGGGCCTGCCTCTTCAAAATGCCACGTGCAAAGGCGAGTCTACTGGGCATGCGACGTTTTACATTGCAAACGAGGAGCTGGTATTGTATTCGTGCCAGGGGGAAACCCAAAAGGTCTTTGTAGACCGTTCTGGGATGGGTATGCTATTCACTCCAACTTCCCCCTTTTGTTGCGATGTCCTGGGCTGACTTTAGTGGATAATAGGGCAGGGCATAATCGGCTATGTTACGGGGAACCCAACCCTTCCGCGATATGGCGAACTGAAAGGTTGGAGAGTCGATAAGAATAGTAATTTGTTTTTCAAGGATGTCGGGTTGATTGCCTGCCCGAATAGCATTGACGGCTCCTGGAGGCTCTGGCTGAGTTTGGGATTGAACCAGCCAGGTGGCAATAAGGGCTGCCTGGGCCTAACGGCACGGACACTGAAGAATAAGAAACCAGTGAGCTGCCGTTATACTTAGGGCAGGATGTATGACTGGCTTGAGTGGGAAATATTAGTTCATTGGTCGGATTGGTGCCTGCGTACATACTAGGTAGTATGGGGTCCTTAAGGATGTAATGTGTATCATTTATGCAAAGCTCATACGTTACATGGTTACACAAGAAACAAATGCTGAAAAAGGACTCTTATTTACTCTTGAGTTGAGAATTGGAATACAAATCTGCTAGGCGAAATCGCCCCTTACCCATGTTATGAGGACTTGTCAAACGGGTCATTCGAGGGGTCAGTGTTCCTAATGTACTCGGCCACCTCCGCAACTCGCGCAGCAACATCCTCCCCATACTGATTGGCCATGAAATCATAAAGCATGTCGATGCCGGCCGAAACTCCCGACGAGGTCCAAATATTGCCATCGTGTACCCATCGTGCATGGCGCACCCACTTCACATTGGGACCCAGTGCCGCGACCTTCAAAAGCGTTTACATTAGCTGAATGACCACAAAGCGAGTAGTTGTTAATTAGTCCCATACCCAGTCAAACAAGAGTTTGTTAGACGTAGCATTCTTGCCGTCTAGGACGCCGGATCTTGCTGCAAGGCTGCTTCCCGTACAAACTGTGAGGAGGTAGCGCAGGTTTGGAAACGCCGTTTTGATATAGTCCACGATGGGCTGCGTGGATTCCAAATCCTCGGTTCCATAGCCTCCTGGTACTAGGAGTACCTCGATATCCTTTGGAGCGTCCTTATATGTATGTGTTGGAACAACGCTTTGGCCGATTATACCGCTTTTGGCTGGCGAGGGGATGGTTGACACTGGATCCAGAGTTGTAGAAAGCACACACAACTCTAATGGCGTTTCAAATGAGAGTATGTTGAGTGCATCCAGGGAACCAAACGCATCGAGTGCCTGGAAGCCCGTGAAAAGGGCGATGGCGTATTTCTTGGGTGGCTCAGATGACATCTCGAGAGTTGGAAATGGGAGGCTGGTTAGAAGTTGTTTAGGTCCCGAGGGGAGAATGAATTGGAGAATGTTGTTTCCTTCCTTTGGGGATATATAAATACTCTAAGGATTCATCAGTCAGGATTCTCGTCGTCGCATGCTTGCGCCCTTTTGCGCACTTTTTTCTCCCGGCATTTACGACCAGACAAGCCACCGGGGCGGCATTACCAATCAAGGTAGCGATCGGGATCCAGCGTGGAGGAGTATGGCTTGTGAACTCTCGCATTGGAATCTGGAGAACTCACCAACACTAAATCGCGCTATCAGCTAGCGTTCTGTCAAGTACGACTAATATTACTAGGATGCGGCTCCTAAACAACATTCAGGAATGTTTGTGCTCTGGGATCAAGATGGTGTATTATTGACGCCTGCTTAAACTCAGGGGTTGAGTTGAGAGCGAAATTGTTGGATGGTTGAAGAGCTGTGATGCCAAGTACTTTGTGCGTCTCAAGATATAACAGCACCAATAGGCATCCTACATACGGAGCACACACAATCTATTGTGATTGGCTACTGATTGGTCGTACAAATGCTAGTTCCACAGCCCATTGTTATAAGAGACAACCTGTAAGAGAGGGTGTTCGTTCAGTCTGTAGCCGGTTTTGGTAACTCAAGCGTGGCATGGGGCTTTGTACGGAGGAACGGGGTATGTAGTAATAGCGGTGTTGAATCCACATCTCCTAGCCAGGTGTGAAGCTCTCCCCTCAATCAAATCTCGTAAGCCATGTCTCAAATATCTCATATATCAGAAAATATGGTATTACAGGCGTGGGAATTCCGTGATTTCTTAGGATGAGTTATGAGACTATGCTCGGGCATCGAGGTCGGGCGGCAAGTGTGACGGGTATAAAACGAAGCCATGACCCCGACGCGCAGCTGAAATCCCGAGAACCCGTGCACATTATACACAAGGAAACCGTTGGTCGCGATCTCGGTCCGGAGGCACATAAAAAAACCTAGAAACGGAGTATTCGAAGATATTAGGTATAAAGCAGAGAAAGCAAAAGCTCCGTGTGTTTGCATAGAATGTAGCGGCTTGGTTATTTGATGCGTGATCACTGTCTCAAATGGTGTGCATTTTGTTTACTCTGAGAAACGCCTGCTGAATGGAATACGGAAACACTGCCTTGACATTAAACAATATAGTTGATGGGACAAACCCAAGTGCGGAATGAAGCGGTAGATCGGTCATGAGATCGGCCATGATTACGGGCTAGTATTAACCGGGAGATTTTATCGCGCATGGGTGCAGATAGTGGTTAATTCATAGGCCTATAGCATGCTGTGTAGAAAGCCTATGGCTTGGAGTTCATGCATTACTTGGATACTCCTCTACAAACAAGTATGCTCTATATTAGACAGATATGGCCCGAACGGGCCGCGCCGCAACTCGTTAGCCATCGACGGCTCTATTAGAGCATCAACAAACAGTCGATGGCTGAAACAAGCGCGTTTCTTGTGTCCACTTTCAACATCGCCTTTGCCATCGCCCTCACAGACCTGTTTACGATGCAGCATTTCTATTTACGTGTCTAGGCATGGGTGGATACAGGTAAGATCATGTGCTATTAGTGGCAAAAGGAAAAAGCTACGTGTAGCCAAGGAGCGACAGTTTGATTGCTTGTACGGAGTACAGGCGCCAACGACGGGGGTTGTCAGACCGCAAAGTGCGATATTAGTGCCAAGCACAGCCCATCACATTCATCAGGCGAGCCCTGAATTTTATGGACCTGGATTTCAAGGTAGGCATCTGCCTACATGAAGCCACATCGATCGCTCTACTAGTGAGCTTGGTACTATCCCTGATGTAGCACCAAGCCCTCATAAATGCCAGCACGGAGTCTGAAATCCTTACGAGAATACGAAACCTGCAGCCGCCAACCCCTGGTTCTTTTGGGCAGCAGAGGGATGAAAGGTTGACGGCGCAGCAACCAAACCCTTGTCTAGGGAAAGATTCTTGACACAGAAATGCTCACGGATCAGCATGCAGGTAGGTTGCGTTTCGGTACCTAGCGTGCCCAATGAGGCGGAGAAGGCGTCTAGTCTGTCACTTGAGGCTCTATAGCCCTTATTTGCTGGCACGGTTTCCCCCCACACAAGCCGGAGTGACTAAAACGCTGGTGCAGTCGAGCCATGAAAATGACATTTTGATCTTTTAAATGCTCAGCTTCTTCGCATGCGGCGGGGAGTGTTGGCAGAAGAGGCATAGCAAAGATGGGCGATCCGGAGAAGAAACAATCACTGCAGAAGTCGCCGGGGATGGAGACGCAGTTTGGCGCTATCCTAGCGGATGCTGCGAAGCTCTACAAAGACTCATTTGACAAGGGGTTGACACTGGAAGAGTTTCTGACGCCACCGATGAAATCCATCTCCGACTTGAAGCTTCAGTTGACTGCTCAGAATGACCGCTTTACCCATTTTCGAGAAAAGCGCCAAGGCATCTTTGACGCCATCGCGGTTACTCTGCGGCCGATAGAGTTGATAGGAGATATAGTGGCCGAGGGAGCTTCGGAAGCTTTCCCACCGGCGCAGGGTATCTTTGCAGCAGTTATGTATCTGATAAATGCTGCACATGACGTTTCCTCCATGTATGACTCAATATTGGAACTATTTGACCAACTCAAAGTAAGCAGATTTTGACAACTCCCTGGGCTATCTCCTTCGAGCTGAAGTTAAAGCGTGACAGGATTTTACATCGAGGTTGGATGTATACCTGAACCACAAGCTTAGTCCCGCACTGCGTGACAAACTTGTCACGATTTTGGCAACCTTGTTTGAGGTTCTTGTCATCGCCACTAAAGTTGCGCGTCATGGCAGATTCAAGGCGTATTTCAGAAAATTGGTTGGGGTTGAGAGCCCTGTTCAACCGGCGCTACAAAAGCTAAATGCTCTGACGCTGGGAGAGGAGCGACAAGTTATTGCAGAAACATATGGGGGTGTCGCCGAGCTCAGTATTAAAACGGACAGGGTGGAAAACATTGTCACGCAGATGAACCAAAGTATCTTGGACCTGAGACTGGGACAGCAACGAAACACGAGCCTTTCATATCGAGACAGACTGAGACAAGTATTGGAGCCCACCCCATACGCGGAGGACTCTTATGCAGCATTCAACAAGTACAGAATTCAAGGAACTGGAGACTGGTTGCTAGAAGATGAAGGATTGAACTCTTGGCTTCAAGGCGATACTCGTCATCTCTGGATGTGCGGCAATCCCGGTACGAAGCTCCTTGAGCCCAGTTGAGCAACGATTTTCTTGCTAAAACATTTTAGGTACTGGAAAATCCTTCTTAACGTCGCGAGTTATTACATGGGGCCTTGAAAACCTCCCACACTTGGGGTATTTTTTCTTCTCTGATAATGATCCGGAAACACGATCTGTATTGCAGGCGCTACGTGATGTGGCGTATCAGCTTAGCGAAAGCGATGCCTTTTATGCTGAGAAACTGGCAAGACAGCTTCACAGCAGCGACGAGATCAAGACCGTACCTAGTGCATTTAGGAGGTTGTTTGTTCAACCACTGCTGGATGATAACCGAGATGAGTCTATATACATCTTCCTTGATGGCATAGACGAAGCAGAGCAGAATGACATTGAACAACTTCTATCGTTGCTCGCACCTCAAGACGAATCCGAGGCATTACCGCGATTGAAAATACAATTTGCTTTCACCGGAAGGTCTTATTTGGCCGACATGGTATCCTTTGCGTTAGATCCGAATGCAGTTGGTCAGGTATTCACAACCATTTATGTGACACCAGATCGCATTGCAGACGACGTGAGTGCGTTCATTTCTGATGGTGTGCGACACTCAAGGATACTCAGCCGATCTCCGGATGATTTCAAGCAGGAGGTCATCGAATCCATGAAGAAACAGGTAGACGGCCTGTTCATTTTAGCGAAATTTATGTTGAATGAGATCAACCAGAAGCGACACCCAAGCTCCATTCTGAAAAGCTTGAAGTCGTTTCCCAAGGAGATCAACGGAATGCTCAACGAAACATTGGCTAATCTTTCCGTCACCATCTCGGAGGAAGATGCTCGTGACCTTAATGAGATGCTGCAGTGGGTTGCTTGTGCTGAAGAATCGCTCACCCTCGAACAGTTGGAAGCTGCGCTCATCATGAAATTTGGAGACCCTCCGCTGCGGCTTGAAGAGTCCTTGAGAGGCCAATACGCATGCTTCTTTGCGCTTGAGCGAGAAGATGGGTTGACTACAGATGATCTTCTGAAGGATTTTGCCAGAACGCAGCGAGAAGTGTATCCAGAAAGAAACCACAGAAACGAGAGCCCCAGTCCTCGTAACCTTAGCTCTTCTGACACCAGTAGCCCCGGCCGCAGAGCCAGTCCTGCTGGTCGAGGCATTTTGAACCATTCGACTAGTCCACCGGCAGCCGAGATTTCTAGTCCGCCACGACATTTTAGCCCTGCGCGAAGTCCCGGAATTCTCGACGTTTCCAACGAGGTTGATTTTCGGTCCAATCCATCGACGACATACGTGACTTTTTCTCACACTTCAGTGAGGCAATTCTTCCGTGATGGCAACGCCAACACTGTTCATGCGACAAAAGGCGGTGTGATGATTGGCTTTGACATGTTGACGGCTCGCATCAACGTCTTAAAGTCTTGTCTACGAATCTTCAATGATAAGCCATGGTTTGACAATCAGGAATTGGGTCATGGCAAGGAACCTATCAAGCAATATGCTGCGTGGTATTGGCAAGAGCATTTGGCGGCGCTTGATCCGGCGACCGTTCCGTCAGAGCATAAGAAGGAATTGGGAATGTGCATATATAACATGCTCACTGTTGAGAATATCATATATGAGTGGAGTATCATGTATGAGAAGAATAATGAAGGATTGGAGGTGCTTACCGATGCGAACATCCAAGGCCTCCGCAAGTGGCTGACTGATCATGAAATCTTTACAAGCCTTACAGCGGAGGCGAAGGACTTTGTCACGAAATCAACCAAAGAAGACCTCGGGATTTGCCAAGCAATTGGTCGGTTCTACGCAAAGCAATGGCTCTCTGAGGACTTTTACAAATATGTCCCGACGCTATTTTGCTTCAAGATCGTCCAGAATGTGGCATTTATGAGTGATGGACGTCCGTGGTCCCAAGCGCAAACTCGCTGGTCTGAGACGCCAGTTGGGGAGAGGGTTTTAAGGGCTATCGAATGGGCTGATTACCCTCAAACAGCCCATTATCACCGACGTCTCGGAAGTACTTACCTGATGCTAAGTTTGCATAGTGATGCTCTGGCACATTATAACAAAGCCCTTGAATTAGATCATAACAGTGTTGGAACGTCTGGACGCATTGCCTACTGCTTATCCAAGTATGGTCAATACGGCGAGGCTTTGGCTCAGGCTCTCAAGTGTGCTGAGATTGAAGAAAAAAGCATACGAGATGGTACGCTACAAGGGTATGCTTTGACCAGTTGCAGGTGGCGACTCTATAAAGACTACCTACTTATTGCGCGATGCTCCTACTCGACAGGGAAAAGGCATTCTGCGCTCGATTACTTCCGTAAAGCAATCGACAGCGCACCAGAAGCAGGCCTGAACTCCTCTGAGCATTTTGAGGCTGAAATCGGCTATTTAGAAGTATTAGCGACCGAGAATCTCCACATTGAAATGATGAATCTGCTTCAGGAGATGGCGAAGAAAGTCGACCGAAAAGGGAAGGAATCAAATTGCTTGACCGATTTACTTCTAGAGAACTGTAATAAGCCCCTCGTCATGGACTGGATTCCCAAAGCAGCTTGCAAGGCAAGCAAAGTGGATTTTATATTGCACCAGTATGAGATTGCCATCGAGACTGCTCATGTGATACGCAATCAAATGGGCGTGCTCTATCTGCGTTTGGCTTATGGGACAACTTGCGCATACAACCGTGATCTAGATGGCTCGATTGCGATATTTGAACAGATTTCCTTGATTGAATACAGGCCGCGAGGCAATGTTCCGACACGCCATGGACATGCTACATCGTTCCAGAAGTTGTCTGCTCTGTATAAACAGAAGATTCTTCAAGCCGATGTCAGATCACCTGAAGCCGCCGAGTGGTTACAAAAATTGGAGCAAGTCCAAGAAAAGCAAAGCAAATATCAGAACTTGGATATTCCGGCGGATAAATATGGCTCAGATGTCAATATCGCGTCCGTTTATCTCGCGTTATTCCATCGCCTTCTTAAGAATGAGCCCAAGGTGAAGCAGCTGCTTGGGAACTTGGTCATCAACAGCCTCGATATTTTACTGGACGATGAGCCGCGGAACGATCAATACGCAGTAGAGAACCTATTGCAAGTGTTTATCGCAGCAAATGATGCTGAAAATGCACAAGCGCTGGCTCGATCCATGAGGAAGGTCAATCGCACGGCGGCCATGGCGACTCCTCTAGCTTCCCCGGTGCTCACGAGGATCGAGCCGAAGCTCCCGGATATCCAACCCATGAACAAAGGGTGCGCTCAATGCTTGAATAACATCTCCATGTCTGAAAATTTCTATATATGTCAATTTTGCGTGGATTCTTATTGTGAGAAATGTCTGAACGGAATCATCAAGCAGCCTGGGAACAAAACTGGCGATCGCAAACTCGACGTGGTTTGCCGTAGTGATCACGAGTGGTTTACAATACCACCTTTAAATCAATTCCTGCATACGGGAGAAATCCTCTGGGGTGATGGCATGGTGAAGGATTTTAGAGAGTGGGAGAGTGCATTGAGACAAAGATGGTGCGATGCTGTGATTTGAATAGAGAGACGTGTTTTCCTCTGGCAGTGGTAGATCGGCGTTCGTTCCATGATATTAACGGACTTCTTTTCTAGAGAGCACACAATACCAAACTGCGATATGACGCTTTAGATAAAGTATAGGGTTTTTAAAGGAAATAAAAAAAAGAATCCAAGCTTCCATTTGCGAATGGAAAAAAAGTACCCTTTGAAAGGGTGGCGCTCTCCCGCCGGGAATTGAACCCGGGTCTCAAGCGTGACAAGCTTGCATACTGACCACTATACTACGGAAGATGTAATGACTTTTGAGTCATTGTAGCAGGTTCGGATGAGAATTGCAGCCGTAGTCTGCTTTATATAGAACTAGTGTGAGACTAGTTTGAGAGCTTTTCACTGAAGAAGGCGAAGAGTGTCTTATTTTTTTTTTTTAGCCCATCTCACGCAGATCGGCCGAAATAGCGTTGCTTTATCTGTATGCAGCGTAAAATAATGATAGTACCAGTAGTATTGGTATTTCGATGGGGCATCTGCGTATGTCCACGTATCCAGGTGGTATTCCATGGGCTTTCCGAGGGCTTTCGGAGAATCGAGACTCAACTATGCGCATGCGCGGAGCCACTGAGTCTGCAGTCCGCTCGAATTCATACATCATTCTGCGAAGTAAGCGGCATCGAAATTGAGAATGGAATTGCTAACGATAATAACTTGTAAGATGTACGAGCATCAATGAGAACTAAATTTCCCTAATTTTAGACTGCCTGGCGGAAGCTTTGAACCCGTCCACCCCCGCTTCATCAGTGGAATTTCCCCAGACGTGTCCCTTGCCCCTTGAATTTAGCCCCCATTACTTTGCATACTCAAATTACATATTTGGTGTAGCTCCGTCCAATTGATGGAGGAGACGCCAAGGACGTGCTGGGATCTTTATCATGGGGTCGACCAACCATAAATCAACACCCCCCACATTTAGTGTCCCTGGAGGCGAGAGAGCTGCCTGGACGGCGTCTGAAGCCATGGCTGCATATTAGTTTTCAGCACTAGGCCTGCAGGAGTGCATGGGCCTCGGCATGATTTTGCGAGTCGTTGGTGGCTGGAGAGAGGTGTGCTGGAGTTAAGAGATGGAGGAAGCCGCAGAATCATCACCGCCGGGGGTTAATATCATACATAACCAAAAAACCCCTTTACCAATTACGGAGTACATTGTATTACCGTTACTTGTGAGGTGCAATTAAACTGAAGGCATACTTTCTCCCATTCGTTTATTTATCTAAGTCATCATGATTTACTCTAACCCAAGGCATATGGAAGTTCCAAACCTGGACCTGCTCACTTTCTTATTTGGTACGCTGGTTTACTCCGCATGGTGACATTTCCATCACTGCTAGCGCTACATGTTCTCATCTCGGGTTGAGCAATTGACGTTTATTTTCTCAGAATTCGAAGAAAGCCATGCAAAGGAAGACACGCCGTTATTTGCCGAGGCTAAGTATCCTTCCAAAGTTATCACCAAGGCTCGCGCTCGCGATTTAACCCGCCAATTTGCCTATTTCCTTCGACATCAATACGGCGTCGGCAAAGATGGCCCTGAAAAGGATGTAGTTGTCACGATATCTACCGGACAGTCTGCACTAGCTTGTGTCTTTTACGCTGTGCTTGCTGCAGATGGCATTTATTCGGCTGCGTCACCTTCCTCCACGGTGTCAGAGTTGACGAGGCAGATCAATGACGGACCTGGTAAGATTGTTGTATGCAGTGAGGATGTGCAGAATACTGCTTTGAGCGCTGCTCATAACGCAGGACTCCCCGCTCGAAATGTTCTAGTATTGAAATCATATCCAGAGATCCAACTGAAGAGCGCCGACGGCACAGTTGAGTGCAACTTTGGAGGGTCTCTGGATTGGAGACGAATTACGGATCCAAGGGAGCTGGAGTACAGCAAAGCGTGTATTGTGTATTCATCAGGCACCACTGGGTTGCCAAAAGGTAAGATGGACAAACACTTTTGTGGATCCAAGAGAAGCGTTACTAACGGCTCACGTGTCAAGGTGTCCTCATATCTCACCAGAACATGGTTTCCGAATGCTATCTTCCGGGTATTTTAGGACGTGAAGCTTGGGACAGGATGGGCATTTCTTTTCCCCGATCCAGTCTTGGTCACTTGCCCGCAGCGCACATTGCCGGCTTACAAGGCTGCCTCGTGAATAGCGTCTACGAAGGAGCCGTTATTTACTGGATGCCGGGTTTCAACTTTGACGATTTCGTTCGATACTTTGCGGAACTTAAACTGACGTACTTTTTCTCTGTACCGCCTATATACATGGCCATTGCAAAGCACCCCGCTGTAAAAGACCAATTCAAGAGTGTCGAATTCGCCACTGCAGCAGCTGCGCCTATGAGCTATGAACTGCAAGAATCGGCCAGCAGAAAGCTAAAAGGCATAATTTATCAAGTCTGGGGCTTGAGTGAAACGACCGGCGCTGTGACCTATACCCCTCCAGATCGTACTGACACAATGGGGAGTTTGAGTCCTTTGCTGCCCAACGTTAGCCTAAGGTACGTATCGAAATCCTCCACTCGAGCATGATGGAGAGCCAGCAGCTTATTTACTCATTAGACTGGTGGACGATAATGGCAACGACGTCGAGGTGGGACAACCAGGCGAGGCGTTGGTCAAAGGCCCAATGGTCACCAAAGGTTATCACAATAACCCAGAAGCTAACAAATCTTCCTTTACCGATGATGGATGGTTCCGGACTGGCGATATTCTCAAAATGGAAGGGGATTTACTCTACATGGTAGACAGAAAGAAGGTGAGTCTTGAATCTCAATTTGTTGTAAATAATATGATAAGTATCCGACTGACTATATCATAGGAGTTAATTAAATACAAAGGGCTCCAAGTCGCACCAGCCGAGCTTGAGGGCATTCTCACTGCACATCCCTCCGTTGCTGATGCCGCAGTGATCGGAACGCAAAGGGAGGATACGGAAGTGCCTATGGCATATGTAGCTCTCACGCCTGGAGCGAAGGGCAAAATATCTGAAGCCGAGCTCGTTAATTATGTTCAAAGCAAAGTCTCAGACCACAAGCGCTTAAGAGGTGGTGTAATCTTCATTGACGCCATTCCCAGGAGTCCCTCAGGCAAGATTCTGAGAAAGGATTTGAGAGCGCTGTATAGCCGCCATGGGAAAGCAAAAATTTGAAAGAACTGAGATACGTCTCTATTATACTGAAAGCGAAACCTAGGTGCTTTCGTGTTACTTTGGCGATTTATATATTCGTATTATACATAGATTATGCAGCTTGGATACCATTCGTAAATTGAACGATGGCATCTCCAACCGCATCAGGCGCCTCAATGCAATACCAGTGACCCGTTCCCTCGAGAACTTGCAGGTGTTTATCTGCTGACCCCCAACTTTACGACAAGTAAGCGACTTGTTTCTCATATCAATTATTGAAACAGTATTACATACCTGTCAAAAATTTTCTGCGAGAGTTCTATCGGGGATACGAAGTCCTCAGCGCCAGCGACGAGTAAGAGCGGAGAACTGATTTTCGCATAGTCCGGTGGTGAAGCAGCCACAATTGCTTTACAATTTGCAATGTAGCCCTCTGGAGATTGAGAGAGGAGAAGAGTGCGAATGAATGCACGCTGTAGTGGTGTTGATTTAGATGCCGTTCCCACTTTGGGAATGGCATCTGCTACACCATCCATTCCATCTGGGAAAGCCATTAGTACTGAGCCCCATATATCGTTGAATTCCTGAATAGCGATTGGTGATTCGTGTTCTCACTTTGTTCAATCTTTTGAATTCGCTCGCCAAGCATTTTGGCAAGGTTCTCATTGGGATACACCGGGCCTAAGAGGACAGTGCCGGCAAATTGGTAACGAAGAGTAGCTTCAGGAGCGACAATGCCTCCCATAGAATGCCCCACTACAATCGCACGACTTGGAGAAATATTGAGAGCTGATATGGCAGCGCCTATGTCTTGGATGATTGTGTCGAGACCGCCGCCTTGGTCAGTTAATTTAGTTAAGGCGGCGCCTTCCATATTCAACGTGATGTTAGAGGCAATGTATAACGTGAAAGTTAAGGAGTATTGGGGGACAAATAGGCGATTACGCACCATGGGAGTCAAGCGCCAGACAGGAATATCCTGCATCTACGAGCTTCGGAATGACCGGAGCATAGTAAGAACTCGAAGATCCCAGACCGTGTATGAGGATGATGGTTGATATTTTATCAGAAGATGAGTCTGCCGCTGGAGGTGATGTCCAGGTGTAGTACAGTTGCCGGTCCCGGTGTTGTAGTTTAAGGAATGGCATGGCTGAGCGACTTATTGGAGCTCCTATTACCGAATAGCCTTCTTCTTTAGATCGATTGTATCGATAAAGCTAGTGAGCGCCTCAATTGATGTCTGGGGTGAGGATAGCTTTGCCCCTGGATAAGAGACGGTTGGATGAGATTCACGCGGATAGAGGCGGTACAATGAATCCCTTTTACGGTTGGTTCTATTCCACCGATGGAAATCCGAATTGCTCAATTGAGGACCGTGCAGCGTGTCGCAAATGAGGGGAGAGGCCATGATGTAAGATGAAATTCAACATGTAAGAGTGTCGGTTAAGGGCGCGGCCCCACCGTTCCAACGTCGGAGTCCGGGTTTTGGGTATCGGATACGGGATCCCGGTCCAGGTCCGATATGGAGAATGGCATTTGGAGGGACATTGAGCGGCAAATTCGCACCGAGGATTCATCGCATTTCAGATATGAGGCCTTTTATACTATAATTTTTTTTTCATTGATTGCGCTCTTCGGCAACATTGGATTTAGATAGCGAATTTCTTTGTTCATCTCCTTTTTTTAATATTACAGGAGCGGGTTGTTGCCACCATACGCACTTCCTCAGATTGGCAATACCAAATTATATAAAATCAGCTCAAGAAATATTACTGCAAGAGGAGCAGTACAACCGATTTTTCCACAATCGCATTCTTAAAGGCACCACTCATTCTCGCCGATCATGAACGGCACGTCATTACCGGCATATTCCTCTAAGGAAGAGTCTCGTCACATTTTGCAGTATCTATGCAAAGAATTTGACTCCATATCGCTGCCTTCTGGAGTGGCAAGTCGAGCGGATCATGTCCAATTTGTCGCGGAGCGGGACCAGCCCTATTTTCCAATCCCATTCAAGGAAACGGAAACTACGGCAGCGCTGAAGGCTATAGAGGCATCAATTGCGTCTCTCCTTGCAGATACAAGACAAGGGGGAGTGCCTTCTGAGAGGAAAATCGTGGTCAATCTTGAAAAGACGACAGCATTCCTATTTCAAGCTTATTTAGCGAGAGTAGGCGGGTATGGAAAACTTGATAAGGAGGTTAAAAGCTTGCTGAAAGGTTTGTAGAGGTCCAAATCTTTACGGAGTTATTTGGCTTGCTAATCGTTTATTGTAACTAGATACGGATCTTCTTCAGGCGCAGTCTGATCCTTACCGCCGCATGTCTGCTAATTTATATGCTACCAAGAATCCCAATGAGTATTATCATATCCATGGTTCATTGGAAGCGTCGACGACGCTGAAGATGATTGGATTGGAGCCGTTTCGGCCTGATTTAGCGACCCACGAAGACATTGCAGAGACGATTGGATCTGCAGTCAAGAAATTTACATTGGATGAATTGGAGAGATTGAACGCGCAGCACAGGCAAGCTGGAGTTAAAGCATTCACTCACTCTGAGTTTTTAAAAACTCCTCATGTAAGTTGTACGAGAATCTAGAGAAAGTAAAGACGACTTTGGCTGACGACATACCCAGGGGAAAACCAACATTGCGCTTCCACCATGGTCGGTTGAGAACTTGGAGGATAATACACCGCCGGTACGTCTTACAGGACACGAAGGAGATCGACTTCTTTCCGGTATCAAGGTCCTCGAACTATGCCGCATCATTGCCGGCCCTACAATCACCAGAATTTTGGGCGAATATGGCGCAGACGTAATCAAAGTAACAAGCCCAAACCTTAGCGACGTGCCCTTCTTTCAGGTAGACGGCAACATGGGCAAGCGAGCGACTGATCTGGATCTCAAGACTGTTGACGGGAGAGAGACGTTTGAGAAGCTCCTAGCCGAAGCCGATATTGTCGTTGACGGATATCGCCCTGGAGCGATAGCGAAGTTGGGATACGGTCCCAAGCAGCTTGTTGAACTAGCAGCCAAAAGACGCAAAGGTTATGTCTACGTGAATGAAAATTGTTTCGGTTACGAGGGCGAGTGGGCGCATCGGCCTGGGTGGCAGCAGATTGCTGATTGTGTAAGGCCCTCTCCATCTACCACTTTACCGACACCTCAGTCATGGCTTACTGACAGAGTATCTTTCAGGTAACGGGCATTGCGTGGGAGCAAGGCAAGTTCATGGGCCGCAACGAACCCATGGTACCACCGTTTCCCATCTCAGACTATGGTACTGGCTGCATCGGTGCCATCACAGCGCTTGTTGGTCTTTATCATCGCGCGACTAGCGGAGGCTCTTGGCACGGCAAAGTCTCCCTATTACACTACGATCTTCTTCTATTCAAGGTTGGCCTGCTACCAGAGCACGTGCAGCAAAATCTCCGCGATACCATGGGTCCAAAGGTTCTCGCATTGCGGTATCACAACAGTGTAGACCAGATCTCAGGGACTGTGCTGCGACGCATGCGAGAGATATATCCTGAATTTGTTGAGGACCCAAAGTACCTGGATAAGTGGTACGCAGACAAGTATAAGGCAGAGGTGCAGGCAGTAAAACCTGTAGTGGAGATTGAGGGTTTGGAGGTGGGATTTCGGAGAGCAAGCCGGCCAAACGGCTCGGACGAGGCGAAGTGGGAAGTGGATGAGGAAAAGGATTACCGAATGGAATAGACGTAAACTGGGATAGTTTCTATTAGTGAAGATATAAACTGTGTATCTATTTCATTTTATGATCATCTCAATGTGAAATAATAATCAATTGTTCTTAGCTATATGCAATGCGTCTCGCCGCCCAACGCTGCATGCAGCTCTCACAAACCAGGCACCAGGGCCATATCCGACACGGCAGAGCAAACCGAATACTAATACACGGCATGTAAGGGGCTACAGCGTGTCAGGCGTGCCCTTTGTGGATCTCTGATCCGCTTCCAAACTGCTGCTAGGGTCATCTTCTGTGCGGGGAGACGGCGAGCTATCCATCCTTGGGAATCCGGGATGCTATCCGACAATGCAGCCACTTTCGGATCTGGGGAACCCCGCGGGGCGGATATCGGACTAGGGGCATTACGGAGGCGAAGTGAAGGAGAAAAAACGAACGATATGAGCGTCACTTTCGGCTTATCCATCTTTTGATAATCGTGTATTTACTAATTGGATGGGTATCAAGAGGGTTCACTTGGATACCCGCGCATCTTGTTTATAAGAACAGGCTTTGGGCGAGTCATGCTTGTTTGACAACGACATTTTAAATCACATAATAGCCTGCGACACCGCTTATATACAAGCCGAGCCCCCTTCTAGATTGCAAAAGCAGACTCGGAATCAATCGACAATTGTACCGTACTTTAGGAAATAACTTCAAGATGGGCTCGCAATTAAACGGTGGCGCTCTCGGCCAAGAATTCACCAGCCATGTTATCCAAGCCATGGGCCCGAACACCACTCCCAGGATGCGAACCGTCTTGGCATCTCTCATACAACACATTCATGATTTTGCGCGTGAGGTCAATTTGACGACGGAGGAGTGGATGGCAGGCGTGGACATGATCAACTGGGCAGGGCAGATGAGCAACGATAAGCGCAACGAGGGACAGCTACTGTGCGATGTCATCGGTCTGGAATCGTACGTGCCTCTTTCTCATGCTACAGGTCCGTTTTGCTATAGTAGCTGACAAGACGATAATTCTAGCCTTGTGGATGATATCACATACAGAGAGGCCAACAAGGCAGATAAGCCGCCTACATCTTCCGCTATTCTCGGGCCATTTTGGCGTGCTGATACACCAATCCGAGAGAATGGCACCACTATCACATTCA
Source organism: Trichoderma arundinaceum (assembly GCA_025919625.1). Lineage (NCBI taxonomy): Eukaryota > Fungi > Ascomycota > Sordariomycetes > Hypocreales > Hypocreaceae > Trichoderma > Trichoderma arundinaceum. The sequence continues at coordinate 73,300 of JAMQTF010000020.1, forward strand.
ACACCCCAAAGGATGGAATAGTAGCTTACATGCATGGCCAAGTAACGTGCGCCGAGACTGGCAAACCCCTTGCAAATACTTCAGTAGATGTTTGGCAAGCCTCTACAAATGGTATTCACACTAGGGCACATTAATGATTGCAAATGCAAATGGCCGCTAACATTGACTGAAATAAACAGGACTATATGAGCAACAAGATTCAGATCAGGTTGACTGCAATTTACGTGGCAAATTTATCACTGATGCGGAGGGCCGGTATTCATTCTATTGCCTGCGCCCAACGCCATATCCCGTAAGGAAACCTTCAGGTATCGACCTTTCTAATGAGTATGAATACTGAATTTGATGGTTAGATTCCTTTTGATGGCCCTGCAGGCAAACTGTTGAAGCTCATGGACCGCCACGAGTACCGACCCGCCCACATCCATCTGATCGTAAGAAGTTTGATGTTACCACACTTTCGTTACTGAATACTAATGCAAAATGATAGGTTCAATCAGAAGGATACAGCTCACTGACTACGCAAATCTTCGACAAAGATTCCAAGTATCTTGAAGATGATAGCGTGTTTGCAGTAAAGGATGGATTGACTGTCGAGTTCAAGCCCCGTAAAGGAGACCCGCAAGCGGAATGGGATTTGGAGTACGATGTGAAACTGGCAAAGAAGAATTAACGAAGACTTGAATGCTATTTATCCCGGCGATAACGAAAATTGTAACTTTTATGCTACCTGTGTATATGTCTATATAACCAATATTCTATACTAAATTGACTGCCATAATGTCTGCTTTTAGCTTATATTCTCATCATATGGTATGTACATAGGCTTATATGCCTTCCACCTGATTGTGGCCTATTGTGCTTCTGTGTTCCCGTCCATTGCATCATTTTTGAGTGAACGTGTACTCTGTAGAGTATATGTTAATCGGATAGTCCAAGTGTTTATAGGTAAATTACCTGAGTCAGCGTAATCGCACAACATCCTTGAAGGGGTGTACCCACGCCCACATACAATGTTAAACTACGGGAAATTCGTCACCAGATGGTATGATACATAATGAATGTATCTTACAGCCAATTTCTTTAACGCAATAACATTTCTTCAATGGCTTGACAGCATTCATATCTAAAATATGAAATATCTAACAGCTAAAAACACTTAACCAATTTGTGGCAGCTCCCATTTTTGTAATTCATTATGCCTTTTGTCCAATGATTATTCCACTTGGCAATTCCAGACCAACTGGCAACCCCCGAATATATTCTTCGCGGAACGCAGCTCCCCTCTTCTCTGCTAAGGCTTGCTCAATATCTTTGTACATATCATATCTGTTTCCCGCATTAGCCATCCGTCATATATCCATAGCTGGTAGAGTATTGGACTTACGCATTCATTTCTTCAATTGTCAGCTTCTTTTTCTCATCCTCGACCTTATAAGTCGCCATGTTCTTGTTCTGTGAAAATCCTAAACAGAGACAATATTCAGTACTAATTCTGTAGCAAATATACTCAGTTAGACTCACCAATCCTCTCATTAATATTGTAAGCTGCCTTCGCAGCCGCAGACTGTACCTTTGTAACTCTGGGGAGCCGGATATTATCATATACAGCCAGGGCCTCTTCAATGTCTCCGCCGAAGTACTTCTCGCTGAAGAGGATGCCTAACGCGGCAGCATCTTCTATGGCCATGCATGCACCTTGGCTTTGATGGGGCATCATCTTGTATTATGTCAGTTCAGTTACAGTTCCAATGTTAACACAGACAAATCTTACCGGGTGGCCTGCGTCACCTAGAAGACAGACCATGTTCTTGTAAATATAAGGATAGGGATCACTGCAAAAATTGTCAGCGGAGACAGTATATAGGGAGCATCGTTATCGCGTTTATACTCACTGCACCCATAGCCGCCATGGCTGGATCTCTTTTCCAATCTTCAAATGCGACAGCACTTGTTTATCGAGATTTGGGTATGGCGCAAGCAGCTCTTCTACAGGCCTGTCTGCATGTCCCCAAGTATGTGTAGAATAATCGCCTACCGAGCGAGGAAAGAAGCAGTAGTATGACAGGAGCTTGCCTCCATTGCACGGCGATAGAACAATCTTGTCCCACTTGCCCTCTTGTCCACCCCAATATTCTAGAGCGCTGTCTTGTGAGTAGTCGACAAGCCCCAGTTTGACCGCTTCCTCTGTGGTAACATTTGCGTGGAGGCAGCTCTGCTCAGACGGCCGCTTCGCAGGATGGATGCCGATCTGAGTGCGGACAACAGAGCCGATACCATCTGCGCCAATGATGAGATCATGTTGAGCGGTAACACCATTCTTGAAAGTAATTTTTCCAGCATTGACGTCAATTTCTTGACACTTTGCAGTAAATAAAATTAGCATTTGTCTCATCCCTAGAGCATCCCCCGATCCGTTTACTTACTTGATGGTTCACCTCCAGCTTCGCTGGAGTTCCCTTGCCCTCCTCTCCCAATGCTGAATCCTTCAACATGGCATGCATGTACTGCCGGTGAAACATATTATAAACGTATCCCCACCTCTCCTCATAGTCGTCCAAGTCATACACACTGACTGGCTCGCCCGTCTTCCAATCACGATTGATCAGTTTCTTTAGCACGACTGGATCTCCTTTGGCTACATCAACCCCCCATTCGTGAAGCCATCGGGTGCCGTTCGCAGCGCATGAAACTGAAGCACCTACTTCGCCGGCAAAGTCATGTTTCTCATAGACAGTCACTTCGTGACCAGCGCGACGGAGAGCAATAGCAACGGACATGCCGCCGATGCCACCTCCGACGACTCCCACACTGAGACGCCTCCAGCCAGAAGGGAAGTTTGAACCCATTTTAAAAAGGAGTAATGAAATTATAGTTGTACAACCGGATTGTATTTGCCTGGTGAAAGCTACGTTTAGCACACTCGGAGACAGAACAGCAAAGGTGGTGCTGGGTGAAGCCGAAGTTTATCTATCTCCATGTCCTCTCATACACAGCTATTCATGAGGCGGAAAAGAACTCTGCACAAATAGAGTTGTACATGCATCATACCCAGCTGATCCGCCATCGTTTTCTCTCCCTTCGTGCCGCCATTCACGTCAGCGCCTTGTTAAGACGCCGAGCTGGGAAAGGCTAGAAGGCTTATCGCGGATGATGGCGGTTACGCCCCTTGCTCGTAGGGAGGTGCGATAGCCGCTCCGCTCGGTACAAGCCGAAGACACTTGCAAGGAATGTAGGTCTTACACATTCCGCAGAATACTTGGCCCAACACTCAGGTACATATGACTTGTAATGTGTCCAGATAGCTGGCTCATATTACGCACTCATCAATTTCCTGCATTGCTAAACACGGTGCAGCTCTTGGATGTGTGTACAGGCACACAGAATGTGAATTTACTCCTTCTCATACATAGCTTCGAGGCTGATGGAGTTATCCTGTGCGCTTTAAATCGTTTCTTGCATAGGAGTTCGGCACCTCCTAAATCATAGTCTATATGAATACCTATCCAAAATATAAAACCCTACGCTAGAGAGCCTCTGTTGTTCCCAGCCACCGACAAACTCCATCCTAGGAAATCCAGTGTAACAAAATTTTGGAAACAAACGCCGCGTCAATAAGTGGAAAACGCCACCAATGCTTGCCTATTCAGAATTAAAAACCCTTGGACTGTAAAACGGAAAGCTATCCCAGTGCGACAGGTCCAGACTATCCCATCCTCGTAACATATCTCCATCCATATCTGTAGGTTGGGCCGGTAGATCAGCCATCCATACCCCGCCAATTTCCCCAGTTGGCAGCCCTGTATTATTGAGAGGTAGAATCTCATCATCATTATTGGAGCTATTCTCATGACTGGGGTCCCCTTCTCCGCTAAAAGAGAGCAGCTTTCCAACAAATCTACTCCGAGGGCGTGAAGATAGTTTCACCCGCTGCTTCATAATAGCGTTAGATAGCAGGGTGAGAATTTCAGAGTAATGGGCCGCTTGGGGGCTTTGAATACCCAGGAAATCGAGAACATCTTTGGCACTACGAAAGGCCACTTCAACCTCGTAGTCGAGCTCTCTTTTGGCAAACATGTCGAATCCAAGAATCAGACCAGCGGCGAAAATAAGGGCTCTAACTCTAGTTATTAAGGATCATTTTCATCATGCAGGAAACTTCCTTACTTCATTATACACATGTTACCAAGAAGTAGCCCAGTTTTATGGGCGTCTGAACACGTTTGCACTAGGTACACCGCTGCATCAAGGCAAGCGGATGCCAGAGGTGACGAGGAAGGGGTTGCGGTGTCTGGGCGAGAGGTAAGCCTTGAGATGAGTACGGGTCGGGTGACTAGAGTGATGGCGAAGTAGTAGAGGCAAGCGATGTGAATGCTGTCCGCCGCGGCCTTCCGAGCGGGGGAGCTTTTCTTAGAAGTAAGAGGATTGCGGAGGAAGCTAGGGAGATTTTGACTCCAATCTTCGATCTTGCTCAGAAACTGTTCCACCAAAGTAGTAGATGCAACTTTCTTCCCATACAACACATCGACGCTCTCAATGATAATAGTTAGTATCTTGTACGAAGCAAATAAACTCGCAGTGCTTTGGCGGTGTCGTGTAGCCAATGAGCTATATGAGCTGATAATGCTAGCATCAAGTTCCGACCTGAGGCCAGCTGTCGCAGGCGGTCTTCCCAAAATAGAACATACTAGCATGTCCAAAACACACAGACTCATCCAAATATGCAGCCTACAAAGTTCATTAGCCTTTATTAGGACGTGATTACACATATAGTCTCATTCGGCCTACCTTAGCTGGCATAATGGACTTTTCAAGTCCGTGTATGAATGGCGGCTATGCATTCCGAGAGCAACTGCAGCTCTCGAAGCAATCCCCAAGTACATGAATGCTGTGTTTCTCCGGCAATGACCAAGCATATAAAAGGCCATAAGCAGGAACGCACGAACCATGTCGATATTCGGATCCTCTAGCATGCTAGCAAATGCGCGTTGCTGCGCTTGTCGGAAGTAAGCCGAGCCAATCTGTTGTGCATCTATTGGAGACTTGCATTGCGCGCCAATAGCTATCACAAGATCAATCGAGGCATGTTGGCATGGGCTAACAGACTGGGACCCATCAGTCGAGGCTCTTATGAGAAAATCTTCTACCTCTGTTGGCCCAAAGATATCTAGCAGCCCACCGGTCTTCACACACGATTACGATTAGCATTACAGTCGGAAATAGGGTGATGGGCGTCGTCAAAGGCATGCTTACAGCAGCTTCAAAGGTGCGTGCATAAAGCAGACTGCCCTCTAAATCTATGTTACAGTTGGCTGACTCCAGGCTATTCGAGTTAACCACAGAAGGTTCCGTCTCCAGCATGCTATCACGTTTGTCATTATGCGAGAATTGGGACGGTCCAATTTGAGCCGTGACAGTATCTCTAATGAGTTGAAGGAACGATAAGGAAGCTGCTTCGCCGATGTAAACTAGAAGTGCTGAATTAGCCGAAAAGAACTCTACATAGCAGCGCTGGATTATGGCATGATAGGGCTTACCTCGTTCTCCTCGTAGATTTAGAAGCATACGGGCATGAGACTCCGGCTCTACTGTCGGAGAGCCAGACCTTGCTGGAAGCTGCGTCGGTTTTTGCGTGGGTCTGTTGGCAGTCACCTCTGACATGCTTATTCGAGAATCAGTTGGAGTAAGCGGCTGGTAGTCCCCATCGGCATCATTGATCATTGAGGTCGTATCGACCTCCGGACACCATTCCGAGGAAGCAGTCTGTGGGAAGCTATTCCGGCCCCACGCCGATTCCTCCGGACGTCGATGCAGAGAAACATCAGCACCAATGCTATCCCGATTATTGTCCCCGCCGCTCGGCGAGGACGGGATCTGCTCCGGGCCGGCAGTCCTTGCCCGAGGCGGAAGCTTCCTCGAGCCTCGAGGCCGATGAGTGAGGAAGCATGATGCCCCAATGCCGCGCCTCTGGCAAGCGGTGCAAGGCACTGTGGCACTACATCGCTTCTTGGAAGCGCGGCAAAAGTTGCATGCTTCTGCGGCGCGCTGACGCTGGCTTGGGTGAACCTTTGGCCGTGGCATCTGTGTCTTCAGGTGGTCAACCGGCCGAGACAGCGACTGGGGATTATCCGCTCTAGCCTTGATACGAAGCAAATGACTGTAAGGAACGGTACGCGACAACAGGCCACGAGCGCATCATGCGATTTTGCTCGTGTCTCAGTCCCCCTACAAGCATGGCGAGACAGGGGGATTCCTTAGACACCGGGCTGTCTGGCTTCTTGTTTAATTTTGTCCCCTCTGTGTCGGCTGAAAGTATACACTCCTAGCGAGGATGACGCGGTTGAGCTGACAGCCGGTGAATGGGTGAGTGTGAGATGCCGATAGTTGTTGCTTGCAAGCTGACCGCACAACTGTCAAGACATGACCGTATCCGCCTACAGTATGTTGTTTTAAATACTGTGCGGCAATGCACCCGGCGTCTTCCCCGCATCTTCTGTCGGCTTGAATCCAATCATCTCCCGCTCATTAATCAACCTCTGCCGCTAATACCCACCGGCGCCCGCTCCATCTCCTCCTCCAATTCTAGTTCTTGTGACGGAGCGCGGGAAAGGCCTTCACCGGGGCCGAAATCCACCACAGCCCCTCTACTGCCTCCTAGTCTCGATCTATTGATGGGGCCTACACAACGCCCTTGGATGAGACGTCATCCGCCGGAGCTCACTAGAATATTGAGCTATTGACCTTCAGCCGACAAGATGCGGAAGAGGGACAGCAGATGAGGGGCGCGGCTGTAAGCTTGAGGCGCCTTCGTAAACACCGTCGCAAACACCGTCGCAATATTATTTCTATTTCCCCGGTGCCGATTGGTAAAGGAGGGCTAATTCCTACAAATAACAAGTCCCATGTCGCTGATTTGGGTTGTGTCATAAAACAAAATCCGCCATTGTTACTGCTACATATTGTTGAACGCTTCCATTGCGTTTATTAGACCATCTCAAAATTTAGCATTCCTCATAAATACAACAAAAGATGCTTGGTAAAGTAGCTCTAGAAGAGGCGTTTGCCTTACCTCGCATGCAAGAGAAGACAAAATGGTGGGCTTCTCTCTTTGCCGTCGACCCTGAGAAGCACGCCCAGGAAATAACGGACATTACCACTACGCGCATCGCCTACATGGATAAGCATGGTGTTGGCTACACATTACTTTCTTACACAGCGCCAGGTGTGCAAGACATCTGGGATGCTAAGGAAGCACAAGCTTTTACTGTTGAGATCAACGACTACATTGCAGGTGCTATCAAAGACCATCCAGATCGGTTTGGAGCTTTAGCGTAAGCACCTAATTAACGTTGTGCACGTGTTACAAAGTCAACATTGAAGCTGAATCTTAGAACTAGGACGCTTTCCATGCATGATCCCAGCGAGGCAGCCGCCGAGCTAAAAAGATGTGTAAGCCAGCTGGGTTTCAAGGGCGCACTCGTCAATGACACACAACGAGCTGGTGCTGATGGGGATGATATGATCTTCTACGATGGGCCCGAATGGGACATTTTCTGGTCAACTGTTACTGAGTTGGATGTTCCATTCTACCTTCATCCTAGAAACCCCACAGGAACCATCTACGACAAGCTATGGGCCAAGCGGAAGTGGCTCATTGGACCCCCACTCAGCTTTGCTCAGGGTGTCAGCTTGCACCTCTTGGGCATGGTCACAAATGGTGTTTTCGACAGGCACCCCAAGCTCCAGATCATCATTGGCCACTTGGGTGAACACATCCCATTCGATCTCTGGAGAATTAACCACTGGTTCGAGGACGTGAAGAAGCCATTAGGCTTGTCTTGTAAGAAGACGATTCGAGAGTATTTCGCAGAGAACGTCTGGATCACCACGAGCGGCCATTTTTCAACGCCCACATTAGAGTACTGCATCACAGAGATTGGTGCAGACCGTATTCTTTTCTCAATTGACTATCCGTTCGAGTCCTTCGGTGACGCCTGTGATTGGTATGATGGAGTAACATTGAAGAATGCTGAGGATGTGAAAAAAATTGGAAAGGATAACGCAAAGAAACTATTCAAGCTGGGAGCATTCAAAGATTCAGCATAGTTATACAACATACAGAGTTGGAGCAATGAGGGTACTAGTATATAACAATATATACATTCTGCGCCACAATGCAAAGCTTCTCACAAGTGTGCTACAAGCAGATTTTGAATCCAATCACTTCTTAGTACTTCGTAACATAACTCAATTATCCCCCAGTAATGCATAGCAATCCTCTTTTTCCTTTTTTTTTTAAAAAAAAAAAAAAAAGAACCTCCCACCCAATGCATCAAAATCCATTAATAGATTCAAGATACCATATTCTAAGGTAATGCCTGAAACGCTATGCCTGCTAATACTTACCACCATATGACGAGGGGGGCGTTCGCCAGCGTTATTTTGAAAGGATAGAAAGGGTACATATTATAATTTAGCACCGAGAATAGCATGAAATCGGCGAGATGGCCGAGTTGGTTATGGCGTCAGGTTAAGGCAACCTTAACAGCAATTCCTGGTGGAGCAATCCGCGTGGGTTCGAGTCCCACTCTCGTCAGCTTTCATTTTTTGCGTCTCTAGTTAGACAATCCAAAAAATGGTTTGTTTCATTCTAACTAGCATGACCCATGTTTCTTTTTGAGAGAATCCTATAGCTACGGAGTACTGTTGGTAAAGCAGCGCCTGATGATATTTTGGCTTATTTATCTTCTGGCCTCCATCGCTTTAGACCACAATCATCCATGACTCGCATTCCATGAATGAAGTAAAAATTGCCACTCCTGTCAGATACGTAGTCGGCATTATCATAGACTATGTCACCTATTGATAACATACTGCGTAGCAGGCATTTATATGAATATATATTCCATACTATTGATCTAATCGCCCAGGACAGATGGTTTGATCAGGCTGACTGAGGTGCTCTTATACATCAATATCGATGTTAATTGAGTAACCACTCCTTGTCTTCCCCTACTAGAGCTGGCAACCATTAATTTTATCACAACAGTTAGCTCAACTAAGTCAGCATAAGACTTTCGCAATATCTCATTGTGGATGCTATTCCCTCTTTTAGACAACATCGCTGACATATAAACTTGCATGATGAAGTGTTAATAAAGCCAGACACCAATGAAAACCAGTTTTAGTGGAGGCCAAAAAAAAATCATGGAGTTGCTCGGAGACCGATCTGACGACCGAGCATCGCGCAAATGCGTTGCGACGCAGGCATATTATTCGTAATCGTTTATAAATGATGGCTGTGCTATCTGCTAAACATTTTACGAAATAGTTCGTTTGTGATAAAGCAGACTGCGCCTTATTTCTTACACTAACTATGACGCTTGCATTCGGTTTGTTGATTAATGTTGTAGGGTAGGGTAATTGCTCTAACTTGCAAAAGCCATGGCCAATCCTGGCCCAGCTAAATCTTACGCCTGCTAAAATTCCCTCTGAAATTGAATTCAATACATGGATACTTATCCGTATTGTAATAAAGATGGCGGATTCACAGCTGTACAGGCTATCAAAACTCGCTGTGACGGATTATCATATCCGCGTATCGTAGGAATTGGTGATGGCCCACACACACGGAGGACAGTAGACAGCATGCGATCATGTACGCCATACAACCGGCAACGCTTATTTTACACATTTCACGATGAAGCATCAAGGTGAACTGTACCATTAACAGTAGGGATCGTCTCGGCTTATCTCAGGCAGTTGCCGACGTCTGTGTGCTCTTAATTTCAGACATCTAAAGATGTATAATGCTTAGCTGGACACATCCTACATCGGTAATCATAAAGGCTACCCCGAGTCTACCGGGTAAAATAGAATAAGCTCAAAATCTCTTGCAGCCTTAACAAAAGGCCAGACTAAAACAGAATTGTGGGCAAAAGAGACCATCAAGGGGTTGCCGTGAGTAGCCCCACTCATGCCGTCGGAACGATAGACAAAACCATCGGCTCTCTACTCTGCACTCCGTACCACCACGCAGTTGGCGGCCTCAAACATCAAAGATCGTTGGTTGAATGGTGCAGCATCAGGGTAAAGTTGATTAAGACTGGAGCTTTCGTTGCCAAAGGGTGTTGTCTACACGGCTGGCGGTATCCCGAGCAAGTAGCCGGTAATAAGATTGGACAGTCGGCTTCTATACCCGTGCAGACAACACAACTCGTATACTGCCTTGGTGCCGTTGCTCTGCTCCCTATAAAGCCTATCTAATGACTAATGGTTGCTAACTCAGCTAGCATCGGCTCCGTTTTCGGCTCGCGTCTACATCTTTCGCCGGCCCCCTTGTGAAATCGAATTGGCCATTGACGTCAGCAGGAGCCCCTAACAATCGGCACAGTCGAGCCGGTTGTGGATCGGAGTTAGTGACGGCAGATATCGAAAAGTGACTGGGTTTATTTTTTATGGTCGCCCATTGTTGGTTGATTTTGATGGTGTAAGATCTAGCGGTCGAACAAATGTGGAAATTTTCTTCCGGCTTTCGGCTGTATCGTCGCTCAAGGATTCCGTGCTACTAGTTATATATATGGATGTCGTCGCTCCTGCGATGGTTCTCGATCCGAGATTGAAGATGCGCTAGCGATGCTTTTGCCGCTTTTCAATGTTCCTCACGTGTTACCTTCTTCATCATGCCAGACGAGGAAGATCAGGTCCGTGGACGATCGCGGTCTCAGATACGTGATACAGCCACCTTTGATGAAAGCCCGGATGAAGAAGGCGCATCAAGAACCCACAGCTTGAATGACAGAGAAAAAGATAATGACCTGGATGGTCACCGTCCCGCGCTTCAGGAAATCCGTACCAATGTGTCTCAGGCCAGTAAGAGCCGAACTCGACCTGACACTTCCGGTGCTACAGCCTTGGATCGAACCTTGTCCCGGCGAGATACAGTTCTGTCGCGGATTCGTTCGAGACCAAACATTCAGTTTACACATCCCCTCGCACATATCCCCACGACAGATGATCAGATTGTCACTTTCGATGGACCTGACGACCCCTACCACCCTCTCAACTGGCCCACGCACAAAAAGGTGCTCACCACGGCCATCTATGGGCTTGTAACCATGACGGCGACTTGGGCTTCATCAGCGTATTCTGCTGGTACAGTATTGGTTGCCGAGGAGTTCCATGTCGGAACACAGGTTGCAACTTTAGGCACCACCTTATTTCTCTTTGGTTTCGGTGTTGGTCCCTTATTATGGGCGCCGTTGAGTGAAGTTTATGGTCGGCGCGTTGCGGTCATGACGCCAATGTTTGTTGCTATCTGTTTCAGCTTCGCAAGCGCTACGGCCAAGGATCTCCAAACCCTAATGCTGACACGGTTCTTCGGAGCTTTCTTTTCTTCCGCGCCTGTCACAAATACAGGGGGAGTTCTGGGTGATCTATACTCTCCTGCATCAAGAGGTATTGCCATGGCTGGTTATGCAATGGCCGTCGTCGGCGGTCCTGCTTTGGGTAAGCAATCAAGAGATAATAATGTGTTGATGGTCACATTCACACCTTGGAGACTTTCTTTCAATTAACATATCTTAGGTCCTATCGTTTCTGCTGCTGTAGCAGAGCAGTCATTTCTAGGCTGGCGTTGGACCGAGTATCTCACAGGGATTCTCCAGGCCTTCGTTCTCCTTATTGCAGTAATCCTCATTGATGAAAGCTATCCACCGAAGCTCCTTGTATACAAGGCGCGTCGACTGCGTCATGAGAGCGGAAACTGGGCATTGCATGCTAAATTCGAAGAATGGGATGTCAACATCAAAGATCTGTGTAAGAAGTTCTTGATCCGTCCAGTGCAATTGCTTCTTACGCCCATTTGCTTCCTCGTCGCCTTGTACGCCAGTTTCTGCTACGGTATCCTGTACATGCAGCTAGGCGGTGTTCCCATCATCTTCCGCGAAATTCGTGGATGGAACCCCCTAATCGCAACGCTACCTTTTGTGTGCATCTTCCTTGGGGCCATTCTTGGATGCGCTGCTAATGTGTACAACCAACTGTTGTATAACAAGGCATATCACGCAGCGGGCAATCGAGCGGTTCCCGAAAAACGGTTACCACCTATGATGGTCGGCTCCTTCTTATTTAGTGGCGGACAGTTCTTGATGGGCTGGACTGGCCCGCGACTTGATATCCATTGGATAGTTCCTTGCATCGGCCTTGTCATGCTTGGCACAGGCTTCTTCACCATCTTCCAAGCAGCACTTAATTACCTAGTGGATACATTCCAGACGTATGCTGCATCAGCCGTAGCAGCAAACACGTTCCTCCGATCATGTTTCGCTGGTGCCTTTCCGCTGGTTGTAGGACCCCTGTTCCACAACATTGGGGTCGGCCCTGGCTCTAGTATCACTGGTGGGTTTGCAGTGTTGCTGATCCCAGTCCCGTTCTTCTTTTACATATATGGAAAGAGAATCCGAGCCGGGTCCAAGTGGTCAAAGGCATCCGTCTATGACTAAGCTGTTTTGAGTTCGACACTTTGATGGTAACACACATCACGATACTGTTGTTTGAGCTCAGCATATGAAAGACTTAAAGGGGGGATAAGTATAGCTGGTTTTTTCTTTTGTGTTTATTTGGCGTGTATAGCAGAGTTGTTTCCTGACTTTCCAGCGCTGCAAATTCACGTAGCGATGAGTGGTGATGCTCCTCTTGTCAGAGTATTAAATATAGGTACAGAGTGCTCTGTGCACCATAGTAGTAATGAAGTTTATGATACCCTGTATAGCTTTGGATAAGTGCAATGTGCGCGACGGGTTAGTAGCAGGATACGGAAGTTGTCCGAGGCCATGATTAGCTGAATTGGTAATTGGGAAATAAAGTTGAGCGCTGAAATAACATCTAGTTCCGTTATGTTTCCCATGTGTTGTAAGAGCTAGCAAGTGAGCCGTGGCGAGATCCTATACGTCCACGTATAAGCGACTCTCCGAGAAATAGAAAGCATACATGGCGCAAGCGCTTGTGCCAACGGTACTGCTTATGCATGGCTATCATTATTTTTTCTTTTTGGGAGAGATCGTTTGTTGATGTGAATATCTGATAACGAATGGTTCTCTGAATGGCTATCCGTGTCGCCAAGCTCTTAGTCGTGAAGTAGTGTGGGGTTGGTGTGGCTGTGTGTTCGAAGGTAAGGTTGCCTCCGGGCCATGGTCCGCCCACAAGGCACACCAAACCGACTCCGCCCCGAAGAGCCTCATGCGGCCCAACTGCCGGTGGATGGGAGACGGAAACAAGAATCTCCCCAAAGACCGTTCCTGGAGCCTCATACGATCGAGCCGAGAGCATTGAGCCCTAGCGTTACTTCCGAGACTACCCGTAATTCACCTCATCCTACATGTGGTTACCCAGCCGCACACACCAGCTGCATGACATCTGGGCGGCTGCATCCGAACTTCGCAGTCTATGTATCACCCTCATTCTGAACAGAATATGGTATTATATTTTGCATTTGGGCTGTGAGCCCAGTTTATCAGCAATAGATGGGCTTAAAGCTGTCCAATAACCATTCACCGATCTAATGCTAGTGTCCTGTTACAGGCTCTCTGGGGACCTGTAAACAAGGAAGAGTTCGGCAAAGGATGCGGTCTGTTGAGAGGACTTCCAGTGGCAACCGCATATGCAGCTCCTGTGGGGCAGGATCAGATCACAGATCGCTTCAAACTATTGGAAATATGGAGTCACTTTCGTGATCTTGTCCCTATCCTAGCTGGTGTTCAATAATCGCCCGTATACTTGGTCCTACGCTTTACCGAATACCAATAGCACAGAGCCAGCCCATGCATTCGATAATTGGAGAAATGGTCTCCATCGACTGTATCTAAAAGTCCTAAAATATTACCAGATGGTTGCCTGGTATTTTCTGTAAGATGTATGCAGGTTCATTGGCTGCGGATCCTCGTCTCACGGTGGCTGCCTCGCAGCTGCCTAGCTGCGGCGTGAGTCACGGTTTCACCGGGAGGAGAGTCTTTGTGTTTATACGAGCAGGGCGAGCTGTATTAATATGACATTATTCCTCTAACGAGCTTCTTTTTTTTTTTTTTCATCCACATTCAATTTCTTATACCCTCTCATTCTTCATTCTCATTGCCATCTTCCAAAGTCAAACGGTCAGACTCGACAATGGCTCGCACAAAGCAGACTACCAGAAAGCCCATTCCCCGACGAGGCGGCCGATTTGGCGGCGGCGCTGGGGGCGGCACTGGGGCCGGCCGTTCGACACGGTCTTACGGCCCTCATGATCTGGACTTCATAGCACTTCAGGAAGAGGCAGAGCGCCGTGAGCGTATCCTTGCTGACCGCCGCCGAGTTGCGGCCAAGTGGCGCCCCAAGATCCCCGAGGTCCGCAAGGTTAACTTTGAGAACTTCAAGAACCGCTTCCAAGGCGAAGATGAACCTGACTATGCCGTTGATGTTCTGGTGGCTGGTCCTGGCCTGCAGGGCCAGATTCGTCGTGAGCGCGGGTTACGCCGCAGCGAGGAGACGGCACGAGTGCGCAAGAGTTTCTACAGCCTCTACGACTCAGGTGTTGATCGCCGCAAGAAGATCGACCCGCTTGATAAGGCAAGGCGGGACAAGAGGAACGAACTGCTTTCGTCTGATACGGAGATTCAGCGCATCCGTGTGCAGTCACAGCCCATCCTGGGACACCTGACCTCGTTCTTGAACGATACAGAGTCGAGATCTACTCCTCGAACATTCATGCGACCGTTCAAGGCCCTGGTGTACTTCCAGCCCAAGATGCGAGAGATTCTTGCTACGCTGGAGGAGAAGTGGGCAGATTATGAAGAGCTTGACGAGCAGAGCTCTGATACAGCAGACACGGCAGCTAGTGAAGATGCCGAAGTTATTGTTGAGGTTGTGAACAAGGATGACACAGACACAGATGCTAAATCTGATGCAGAGGGTGATGAGGACGGAAACAAGGATGACACCGAGTCACTTGCGTCGGTGGACTCGAATGTTGACGAGGATTTTGATAGCCTTATGGATAGCCCTGAGGCACTGAGGGACATGCGATGCTATGTCAAATTCATCGATGAGGAAATCATGCCCCTCTACGAGCGTTTCGAGGGCAGCACTGCCGAGAAAGTCAAGTTCGATGATTTGTGGTCGCTGTTCCGTGTGGGTGACCTCATCCACATGCCCGCCGCTGTCGAGGCTGGTGGTCGATACCACGAAGTCTGGCGAATCTACAAGATCCAGGCGCCGCACCCTGAGACTTCTTATCCAAAGAATGGATGGGGTTTCCTTGATGAGTTTGATGACATTGACGATCAAACCAAGTTCAAGATCTCGGCATACTACATCGATCACGACGGGTCGACTTTTGGTGCTGTCAAGAACAAGTTCGAGATTGAAGCTTTTGCTGGCGAGCGATCCATCGAGTCTCTGCCCTGTTATCCGATGCGCTACCAGCCCGGTCACGAAGAGCTCATTAATGGCTTGAAGGACCAAGGTCGCAAGTTTCTGCATTACTTGGACGATCGTCACCAGCAGCACAATGCGTGGACGTTGACCAGAAACCCGCCCTCGCACCGCAACGATCCCGATCAGGAGATCCTGGAGAATGAGTATTACGAGAAGATGCGCCACCCGGAGTTTGTGGAAAGCGATGTCATTGTCGACCTAACCGAAGCGTACCAGAAAATGCCTAACTGGCGACCAGACTTCCACCAGTTGGCCGTTAATAAGGCTACGCGGTGCGAAATTTCGGATGATGAGATGCCGATCCAGAAATGGTTTGACGGTATGCGCCAGAACAGATCATATGTGCAGAAGGAGATTATTCAAAAGGCCGATGGAGTTGAAAGCCGTCAGCGCCGTGATAACCTCGCTGTTGACACATTCCTGCGCAATCGCCTCAGGGGATCTCGAAACTTTGAGGCAAACGCGCAAGCTTTGAAGCTGCGCGAAGAAGATCTCGTTCTGCTCCCCAAGCGTATGTTCGCGTATGCTTTACGAGAACGTCGCTTCATGCCTATCGATCTGAACCTCCTGAAGCCGATACGGCGCGAGGTTGGCGTGTTTGAGAACCTCCGAATTCATAGCGACTATAAGGATGTGGTTCGCAGTCTGGTTATGTCTCATTTCAAAAAGAAGCAGCTTGAGCGGCGATATGTTGATGCTGCAACAGAGGGTCCAGGACAGGATCTGATCCAGGGCAAGGGTCGTGGACTCGTCGTTCTCCTGCACGGTGTGCCTGGTGTGGGTAAGACTGCGACTGCGGAGGCCGTGGCTATGGAGAACAAGAAGCCGCTCTTTGTGATTACCTGTGGTGATCTTGGTCTATCGCCTCACGAGGTCGAGTCGTCCCTGAAGAACGTCTTCCGTCTTGCACACTTATGGGACTGCGTGCTCCTGCTTGATGAGGCGGATGTCTTCCTCTCTCAGAGATCCAAGCTGGATATGAAGCGAAATGCTCTTGTTTCCGTTTTCCTCCGTGTGCTGGAGTACTACAACGGCCTCCTCTTCCTGACAACCAACCGCGTGGGTACTATCGATGAGGCTTTCAAGTCTAGAATTCACCTGTCTCTATACTACCCGCCCCTCGACAAGACGCAGACGACTGAAATTTTCCGCCTTAACATTGCCAAGCTCAGGTTAATGGAGTCTGAGCGACAAAAGATGACGGGCGAGCCATCAATGGCTATTAAGGACGAGGAGATTCTTGACTTCGCCACAAAGCACTTTGAGGACTTGGCGCGCTCTACTGGCTGCTGGAATGGTCGACAGATCAGGAATGCCTTCCAGATTGCGTCAAGCCTGGCGCTGCACAACTACACCAAGGACGCGGACTCGGCTCGTGCGAAGGGCCAGCTGCCACCTGCAGCGCCAGTGCTGGATAGGCGACTGTTTGATAAGGTCCAGATGTCGACTCAGAGCTTTGATAAACACATGAAGAAGGAAGAGGGCAAGTATGACGACGAGTTGCCGTTAAGAGGAACGTTTCAGGAGTAAGTAGGGATGAAATGATGGAGTTAATGCTACTGGTTTATGCTTTTACAATGTGTTTGTATGGATTCTACAGAATTCGAATAGTCAAAAAAATCTATAAACGCTCAATGACTTGTGCGTTCTAAATTTTCAATTTGATTACAGGTGATAATTATAATATTCAATGTTTCGAAGCCTACCTGTGAGAGTGTGGTAGAACAACATTGCAAAGAACGATCTGTGAGTGCCTAGCAATTTTTCAAAGCATCTACCTAAGACGAAACACCTGGCTACGCGTACAGTAGAACAAATTTTGGTGTTGCTTAGGCGAATTAATGCTAATTATATTTCCGAATGAAGATGGATATGATCAAGATGAACTAGACTACATAATGACTACTTCATCTCACGGATTTGCCATATGGTATTACTGTACTTCGTATGTCCCCTCCGCTATGCGGATAATACCCATGGCTCTCTTCGCGTTGGGGCTGGGCCACTTGTAGCTCCACATTACTTCAGGCCCTCAGCAGACGTCAGCGAGGCCGCCAACTTAGCCATAAATAAGATTATCGAATTTCACTACACGGCTGGCTCATCAAGGCAGAGTATTCGAGTTGACACAATCATTTGAAGAACGAATAAAGCTCAAGGTACCAGAGGCTGCATGAATAGTGCTACATTCAAAGAGAGAAAAGCGCTTCATGGTAAGGTTGAGCGAACATGGTTTAATAGACACCCCGGCTCACCCAAAAGTGCTTTCTTGTGCATCTGCTAAGTCAGCAATTGGCGAAAGCGCCAGTTGGGATTTTACAGCAAATAGGCCCAGATGATAAATAACCGCGTTATGAATGCTTTCAGACTTCTATATAAGTAGCATGTATGATAATGACTCGAGAATATCTGGGAGCTGGAGAATAAAGTAAAGTGAGAACGTGCATTATACGCCATATTCGATAGAAATAGACAATATGCATGATATTTCCGACGACAAGTAGATATTGTACACGATATGAAACGAAAATATAAAATATTTGCATGGACTGGTTTTTTGCAGGGTATGCAGGCTAGAGTGGTGAACTGATTGAAGGTTAGATTCACAAGGCATATTCTTATAATCTTAGCCTCTATCTAGCTAGTTACTCGTGCGTATTTTACTCTCTATAACGGTTCGGCAATCTGATACCTCCACACAGAGGAATGCCTTCGTTAATCTATGAATCTTACCCCGTATGTCCTCTTGACCGATAAGCTAGGCTTGTTAGGCTCTCTGCACGCGTGCGATGATCTTCCCCTAGCAGTACATCATATACATGTAGTATGAGTATCAGCGGGATATTCTACTCTGTAAATGCATATTCTACCTATCAGGAACTTGTTAGTTTCCGTTATTTCTGGGCTTGTTCATTGAATGACCCATAAAAGAGGCGCTCCTACACAGCAGACAACGCGCTCCTTGTGTGATGGGATGCTTTTATTGGAATACGCAAAAATGGAGAACTCCACGGAGTACGGAGTAGGCTACTTAGAGTGGGAAGTAAGGCAAGATACTTAGGTGGGGTTTTATTTTTGAACATCATGGAAATATTTAACGGCCGTAGTAAAATGTTATTAGGCCACATCAGTTTCATCTACTCCCTCATCATCACACCTCCATTGACCCCCCAAACCTGCCCTGTAATAAAGGTAGCTTCTCTTGATATAAGATACTCGATCAAGGATGCAGCCTCCTCGAGTTCTCCTGCTCGCTTC
This sequence comes from Trichoderma arundinaceum, assembly GCA_025919625.1. Lineage (NCBI taxonomy): Eukaryota > Fungi > Ascomycota > Sordariomycetes > Hypocreales > Hypocreaceae > Trichoderma > Trichoderma arundinaceum. The sequence goes on from JAMQTF010000020.1 coordinate 92,029, forward strand.
AGCGGACAAGGATCAATAAATTTCTTTTGATAAACTGGATAGTTCAAAGCCTCTTTAACCCTTTCTGTCTCAACGATGCCTATCGAGACACAGTTGGCACGGACATTCTTATGTCCAGCGGATGATGCAGTATGACGAGTAAGGACGTGGACTCCAGCTTTGGCGGCGGCATATGCTGGGTATGACGGCTCACACATCCAGGCTATGACAGAGGATATATTGACAATGGATCCCCCGCCTTGCTTGAATAAATATGGAAGGACATACTTAGTTGTCAGTGCGTACCCGACTAGATTTACATCCAGTGTCCGTCGCCACACTGCTGCATCCATGTCAAGCACATTTCCATCATTCCCCAGAATCTCTAGTCGGTAATCAGCACCCATGTTAATGAGACCGTCTATTCCATCGAATGCCTTTGCTCCACTCTCAATAAGATTCCGTATTGTATCTTCCTGAGAAAGGTCAAAAGCGACTGCGATTGCCATGCCACCCGAAGAAGTTATGGAGGCTGCCGTTTCGGCAGCCTGTTGTATATTTATGTCCCCTATAACGATGCGGGCGCCATGTCTTGCAAGTCGTTTTGCAACAGCAGCGCCCACGCCGGTTGCTCCTCCGGCAATGACGATCCGGAGGCCATCTACACTTGACTTTCTTTCGGCCATTGAGAAGAAGATTTGATGTAACGAAAATAGCAGATTATTGTTTCAAAGATCCGAGCTGTTTGAAGGAGAGTATGACCCCAGAGCGCCGATAAGAAGTTGATAGGTGAGTCTACGCAACTTCTCAAAACAGTAGCGCACAATATTTACAGACATAAAAGACATTTTCCCGAAAGGAGAAATTGTTGTCCGGTCTCTTATATTGCCACCTTTAACTCACAATTCATCATCCTGAGGTGGGGTAGACAGAATCCTTGAACAATATGAGAATGTAGTTGTGCTGTAGCCACGGGATATAAGAATATAAGGATATGCAGAGTTACCGTCTGTATTCGTTATATCAAGACCAAATCCGTTTAATTTCTTTTAGCATGGAGCTCTACGAAGTACTCCAGAAGGAATATTTAATAGAATGACTGTATCTAGAATCCATACTGTTCGTTAATCTTTAGACGAATTTTACTACTAGAAGACCCCGAAATACGGCTGTTCATGCTTGTAGAATTATGTCACTTGCTTCTTGCCTTTGCCGTTGGCCAATTGGCTGCCTTAGAGTTATTATAAATGTTACTAAACGAAAATTGGCAACTTTTAGAGAGTGTTTGCATAATATTTACGGGGTACGAGGTAAAGTGAATCATGCATCATACAGGCTGGGCTCTGAATGATTCATAGTGAATACACGCGCTCCACATAATCCGTACCCATGTCCAGGATACTCCATTAGTCTAGCCTCATGTACTCCATATCTCATAAGTAAGCAGGACTCTTGAAATTTAATTATTTATTTAGCTGATAACGTACTTGGAATTATGGAGAAATGGCTCGGATCTACTCTGTATGATCGGATACGATACCTGATTGTTCTTTAGCTGCTCGTGTTTTGTTGCCATACACATCATATTGAAAAGCTGTTATAATATACTTCGTGGGGCAGCTTCTAAACATGTGGAATATCAGGAAATATTGTTTTGTCAATCAGACAATATAGCATTCGAAAGTAATCATGAAGACCAGTGATACATATCTGTAAATACGTTTACATCAATGCTGATGCAATTGAAGCTTGGGTACTCCCTGGTTGAAGACAGCAAAAGTCACCTTTTATACTGTTTTCCCATGCAGCCTGTAGCCTGATTACTTTTATACAATTTGCAGCCGGTGGGTGATTAATGAACTCTCTCTCATAGTAGTATTAATGTAAGCTCCATATCTAGCACGTGGCGATGATTACCCTGTGTTAGATCTGGCATCCTTGCACCCGTGCTCCATGGCTATGTCTGGAAGTCATTGACCTCTATGTCAGCAGATTAGTGCGTCGTTCTAAATACCTATTCAAGCTAAATGGTTTTATGCGGTTGGTCGCTTTATTTATATACTCGGTTCGGAGAATTACTGACGTATTTTGTATCCAACGACAAGGGTAAGGATATTAGATTTCATTGTAGAAATAGAACCTGAGTGTGAGGAGTACATCTGATTACCACTTATCCAATGCTAAATATCTTTTTCCACAACATGCACCGGATTGAGTTGAGGGCGTTATAGGAAATATATACTGACAAACCAATGAAATGCTTTAGAATAAGCCATGCATTGTTCAAAGAATTGCGGTAAGTGTTCATAGCTTGAATCACAGTTAGTACTCTGTATTCTGTTGCTAAGTTGCTGCTACCATACCCAAATTTGATGTACCTATTGCCTAATAAAGGTGGGTTTCGAAGAAGCTTGAAACGACGGAGTGAATGAAACACCACACTACGTTCAAGCATAATACACCGAGCTATTAGTTTTCGAAAGCTGGTCACTAATCATAGCAATAGTGAAATTACGGAAGGACAGTTACTCTGTGACCGAGATCTAACGATAATGAAAGTAACAGACCTGTTTATCAGTTGTATTTGGCTCCTCTTTAGCCCCGTCTTTATGTAGTCCGGACATACTGTCCATCTGAATATCTGAACACCCATCTGAACCCAGCCCTTATCGTGGTTCTCGATAGTCCTGGATCTTATACTTAGGAACCTTCTGTCTGGGATCCTGTAAAATAAAATACATAGTTAAAGAGTCCTATGCCAAAGTCACGGCTTAATAGTGAAGCTAAATGAAACTGTTTGTCTTTGTCTCTCAACAGAAGGCATTTGCATAAATTAAGTATGGAGTTTTCATGTCGTAGACCGCATCTTGGCACGCATATGGTGTATACTAATACCATTTTCGCAATATGCACACACAACGCATGAGAAAAGAGGAGAGACCCCCTGTACATTGTAACAACACCCCCAATTAAGGCACGAACTCCGTGATCACCCGGAACTAGAATCACGGGACATTAACATTCAATGCGGGCCGATTCCCGCTTGGAAAAATGGAAATGCGGGGTGAAGCTGTCTGGGGCTATTCTCCACGTTGGTTTAAAAAGCTTCCAATGAAGTTGATAGTAAGACTGTGCTATCCAGGATTAAAATGCAATGTGATACTTCTTTTTGGAACTGCTTTGCGTTAGTGTAATTGGTATGGCAGAATGAGGTTAAATCATCGAGCGGATCTCTTCTGTTTGGCCGAGATGATTTTGCCGGGCATCACGACATTCCAGTCTTCACTAGATGATGAACTGAACTTAGGTATATATGCTTTGGAATTTCTTCCAGATAATTGATACGTGCTCCGTGAAGTGTACTGTCTATCCGGGGCTAGTCTCTATTATCTATTTGCCACAGCACTGGCGTATAGCATCTTCCAGAGATCATGAGGGCCTTACTTTCTTTCGTTGCCCTCAGTGGTTTAGGGTCTCAGGTCCTTTCCGCCGCCGTGTCGCCTCTTCAGCACCGGGCCGTGGCCGGCCAGGGTTGGTCGTTGCAATCGGGAACATGCCCTTCCGGTACACAGTCTTGTGGAAACGGGTCCTGCTGCCCTTCAACGTCGCACTGCCAGGCGACGGGAAACGGAGAAGTGGAGGCATGCTGCCCTACCAGTAAGCTTATGACCGCTCCCAAAATTCGATGTGTCACTATTGATCCTGGTGTTCTTTGCTAGCAAGTAATTGTAGAGGTAGTGTCGAAGGCGCTCCCAGTTGCGCGAGTGCTGCCTGGTCGTTGTGGACAGGAAGCTTTGGAAACGGATTTTGTTGCGAGGTTGGCCTGACCGGAGCCTTCATTAATGGAGGGTCTGTAGCTGGTATTTGTGTAACTTCTGTTCCATCTGGATATTCTACCGCCTCACTTGTAAGAAATGGGAATCATATGATGACGACACGAGCTCCACACTTAACCATGATTTGCAGGTCAGTAAAGGAACGGGGAGTCCGGTTACTTCGGTTGCTTCGACAACTTCTACTACGTCATCTGCTCGGACGACGAGTAAAGTAACGTCTACGAAATCAACCGCGTCAAGCGGGCCGACATCAACTACAGTACCGAGAGCAGTGTAAGTGAGGGCTTGCGCATATCTGACATACATATCTCATCAAGACAAGACTAACAAGGAGTGCTTTCCTCTCTGTAGGTTCGCGCATTACATGGTTGGGACTATGACTCAGGCAGAAGCAGTGAAAGATGTTACAGATGCAAAGAAAGTAGGCTTCGATGCTTTTGCACTCAACACACATGACATTACAGATTCTTGGGCACTGAATGCTTTGGGATATCTATTTGACGCAGCGGACCAGAACGGCTTCAAACTGTTCATATCGTTTGATATGAGCTGGCAAACTATCACACCTTCAAAGATCCCGCCCTTCCTGCTCAACTACATATCTCGCCCATCGTATTATGCCATCGCAGGTCGACCGCTTGTTAGCACATATGATGGTGGCTTCATCAGCAATTCTGACTGGACATCGGGGTTCCGGCAGCCTTTAGTGGCCAAAGGCATCAATCCGTATTTCGTTCCTAACCTTGGCGACTGGAGCGGCTGGCCAAACAATTTCTTTTCAACGTATACCGTCGCTGATGGAGCTTTCAGCTGGGAGTCGGCGTGGCCCGCTCCAGGCACGACAATTTCGAATGTGTCTGACAGCGTCGATCAGAATCTTCTCCAGCAGGCACGAGCTGCAGGTAAAATATTTATGATGCGTATGATACTCTCTATTCATAATTTCTCTTCTCTTTTGAGTATAATACTAATTATATACGATACAGCGGTTTCTAGTTTTCAGTTCAAGTACCTCGGCTCAGGTCAAGATTGGTACCGTATTGGCGAAGTCAACTTACCACAGCGTTTCGCGCAGGTACTGGCGCTTCAGCCAGATCTGGTAGAGCTAATCACCTGGAATGATGCTGGAGAAGGCCACTATGTTGGTAATTTCTTCCAGGAGCAGATTGCGGGCTCGACCATTGGTGATTACGCTAATGGCTTCGACCATACGGGGTGGCAACAATTGGTGACGCCCTTCATCAAGGCATACAAAGGCGGTGTAGCCACAAGTGGCGGTCAAATTTTGCCTCCTGGGTCGGCTCCCGTGGGATCTCTGTGGTATCGCACGCTGCTGAAAAGTGCCAGCTGCTCATCATCGATTCAGAACTACCAGCAGGGCCAAGACACGGCAAATTACGCAGTGCTACTCCCGTCAGCAGGATACACAATCAAAGTGTATAGTAATAGCAAGTTGATTGGCAGCTTTTCTGGCTCTACTGGGCTCAACTATGGCGCTGTTCCCGGCCTGAGTGTCGGCAGTGGGCAGTATATACAAGTTCTGAATAGTGCTGGTGCAGTAGTTGCCTCAGCTACAGGCACGAAACCAGTCACAGCGCAGAGCTCCAATGCCACCTGCAACTGGAACTATGAGGTTGTTGGACTCTCATGAATAGCAAAGGTAAGCAGATAATAATAATGTAACCGGGAAGCCAGGAACACCGTGCGCCACGTTTCGTTCATCTGAAGACGAGGTTGCGAAGTTTATGCAGAGAGCATGATGTAGTATATGCACAGTATCAGGTACTACTGAAAGTAGAAATGAGGACTTGATGACTATAGACATCTTTGGAGAATGCAAATTAATAGCTGGGTGAAACGAACTAGGACGTATCCGAATGAAGAACCGTAATGAGGTATACTCTAGTGACCATAACTAGTCTCGCCTTCAACCCTACAACATACGCCTAGGAACGGAGAACCACAGATCTCTGTTCACTCAACATCTTACCTTCAATGAGAGTTGCTGAATACATGGAGAGTGCGAAGGCGGCTGAGCTAATGTTACCTGATTCATAATTTGCCCAGATTCGCAGATTGACCTCGTAGATAGAAAGCTGATAAACTTCAAGTCGGTCGGAGATATGATTATAAGCTATTAGGTCTGGATAGAATATCATTTGAAGAGCTTCTGGTATATAACTGCCTGTGTGTAATAGGAGAGTGGACTAGCTAACTTTATAACCCATAATCAAGGAGATATTAAACCAGTGCTTAGGTTCGTAATAGCATAAGTTTTATACTAATCTAAGCGAAGTTGTGCTTTTTCTTATTCATAAACGCAGGAACTTGATGGCCTTCCAAGGACATAAAATAAGTCGTCCTATGCAGATCCTGTTGTTGGTGGACGGGATTATACGGGAAAGACCATGTGTCAGTGCTTCGTATTTCTCTCGGGCGACCGACCGGTGACAGTGGGGCCCCTCTCGGGACCACCCGCAGCGGAGCGCCATTCCTTGTAATAGGAGCGGAACTCGACAAGACTTGGTAGCACTATGGACATAAGTAGGTGCTTAATATACGTACCATTTGACGAACTCGATATGACGCCGTCGATGGGCGGGAAGAGTTATTCAAGCAGTCCCTCTTGGATAAAGAAAGACTTTGACTCGCCTCTTGTTGAACAAACACGTTTCTTTTTTTGCAACGGCTAGGTCGGAGTCGAGCCTTGGTGCGGGACACTGCATCGTCTGCCCGACGCATATGTTACTGGCATTGATGAGGAAGGTCGCAGTCACGGCGGAAGCGGGGTTGGCCTTAGGCTGTTTTAAGTTTATATTTCATAGTAATATTGACACATCAGACATTGGTATTCTCACGTGCCTGAGATCTCCAGGCAGTGCCATAACTGCCGGATTTCAGCTTACTTGGCGTTACTACGCCTTGTGGTGTTGCAGATTCTTGACCATCATTGAAGCCGTTGCTTAAAACAGCCCGTATTTATAGTTATCATTCATTTCGGGCTCCGCAAAGCAGCCTAAGTATAGTTAAGAGTGTGAGAATTATACTAGTACTCTTGCGCAGATCTATTTTGTCCCAAGGCTGGTTTAGCAATCTACCATTAAAGTACAATGTTTTCCCATTCCTTCCGAGCGGAGGTACTATTCTCATCACCGACGAGCCGACGGGCAAATGCCCCATCCACCCTGCATGTGGTTCACTGTGGGATTCAATGACACCCAAATTACACAAGATGTTGCTCACAGGAAGGCGGAGAGTGTTACTTTGGGAAGCGAAATAAGACTCCAAAGATCAAAATAGATCCAACCTCCGTGAGTCTTACTGCTTCAGTCACCATGTCCGTCTGGGGTGCATCCTGAGTGTATGATGTTACCTTAGAGAATGCGGGGAGAGATGCCTTTTGATGCATTTGCGGGGGTAGGGGACAACGCAGCTTCGATGAGAACTATTCGATATCCAAAGACCAAGAAGCACATGCTTGTGTCAAGAGAGCCAGCTTCCTCGGCATTCTCCCTTATCCACGGACTATAAAGTCGGGTGTTGGTTGCCCTCAAGCTTCATTCTTTTCGCTTAGAAGAAGTCATTAAGCGACAATTTCCCTCCTAAATAATTGCATCCACAAAGGAATAACAGCTCCTGCTAGTTCCAGCAACCTTTTCTTGCCCATTCATCAAAATGAAGTTCACCGTCGTCCTCGCTACATTTGTTGCCGCCGCCTACGGCCAAACAATTGGCGACATTCCCCCATGTGCTATTCCTTGCATCCAGAATGCAATTGCGACTGAGACCACCTGCGCAGCTAATGATTTCAAATGCGCTTGCCAAACCGACAACTTCAATGCTATCCTAGCTGCCTCTACGAGCTGTGTCATCGCTGCTTGTGGCGCTGACACTGCTATTAGTACGTATTCACCTTCTTTTGGCAAGGAAAGTGATAGAAACTCGTGAAGTATCAAGTACTTATCTTTCTCTCGATAGACAAGGTTCTCCCTGCTGTCCAAGCTCTCTGCGCTGCTCAGTAAAGAGTTTTGCGCCAACCTTAAAAGGAACTCACAAGGTTGAAAAACCCTTGTATATTGAAGAAATAAGTACATAGCAGAACGGTACATATAAATTTAACGCTGGTGCTTAATATAACTCTTTTCATCACTGCGTCGATCCCTTATTTTTTCTTATCCTCCGTAAATCTAGATAATTGATTACTAGATTAATCCAAAATGGCCGGAGTTTTGACCGACTTTTACGAATTTCTCATACCCCACTGCCAGCTTGCTTGAAATATGTTCCCTGAAGTAAAGTATAGACCATGATAAAAAGGGAGATGGCGGGACGCAATCGAAAAGAAATCTTTTGAGGAAAATGTGAACAGATCTTTAGTTTAAGCCGTCGCTGAATGTCTCAATACCCTAATATCTAAACAGGGACCGTGCAAATTGGACAAATCCAAAAGACACGTGAGAACACCAAGCACCAAGATTATTCCAGCAACGTACTATTCCAAACGCCAAATGCTGCTAAAAGATGAGTTCTTAGCTCAAGAGCCTGGTAGGAAATGCCAGCAGCAGACTTTGAGTTGTCGAATGGTAGATCTACGTTGCCATCAGGCCTACACCCTACCATAGTTAAGAGGCCATGGAAACTTGTCAAGTACTGTTTTTGAGCTAAATATAGCTGCGGAGAGAAATGAAAATGTGATTATTACTCGCACATGTTAAAAAGGCCTCCGTAAGACCAGCCGCTGAAGATATTTAGCTTTAATACTTATGATTCTGTATTTCTCAGAGATGTCATTGAGTTTGCTAATTAACGAGATTAGTCATTAGCAGTTAATTTTCGTTCATCTATACCAGCTTCTAGAGACATAAGAAACCCCTAAAGTTTACTAGGCCCAGTACTTCTAACATTAATCTGTATTTTTTGACATCTTAATGGGAATATTCCGAAATGCTGTTTGACGTAGAATTATGCGCTTGATTAGATTATTTGGTATTCATCTATATCGAATTCACCACTTCCAATCCCTTCATGATGTTTTACGGTAGTTGAGATGTTTTTCTCATGATACAGCATGAGTTTCACACAGTCAGCATCATGATTGTATCTTGAAATTGATTGACATTACTTAGTAAAACTAAATGATAAGTTCGTATTTCCGCGGAGAAGATATTGGTTCGCCTGTATACAGGAGGGCATGCATTTTCGTGACGACGTTGACCTACCAATAATGTTGTCGAGATTTCCTTAGTGTGAATAAATTTGGCCCCCAGAAATATCGGTCAGTCAATTTATTGAATCTAGCGTTAAAGTGTGGGCCCGCTATTAGAACAACTACAGATTCCACCTCATCTTTTTGAGGAAGCAGCCACCAGTTCTTAATCAGGTAGCGCCGAAGCTACATAATTGCATATGTTCAGCTTCACTTTTATCTTGTGGCTGGCTGGAAAGCACGTTCAGCTGTCAGTGACGTAGCATTTTCTTGTCAGGCCGCAGCCTGCATGTCAACCTCATTCAATTCAAGCCAATCAATTTCCACAGTCATATATGATCCAGCTCCAATTTCATCCTGTAGGCAGGCTAGTGGGGCTTTAGTCATCTTTAGGCGAATAGCAACTGCATTATACACGGAAAGAGAGCTTACATGTCTTAGAATGTAATCATACTATAGTTCTTGTAATACCTATCTATCTGACGTGGCTACCAATCACGAAGAATAACTTTTAGCATACTCATGGCTGCGCCTCAAAAATATCGGGAAATGGCTGCACTGCCCTCATAGTCAGAGTAAGAGACTTGCATAATGTCGCAGAAGATGCGAAGAAGTAAGACATATGTTCACGAATAGGAACCCATGGTCGCACAATGTGGAAGTGGCGGTTCTCATAACAGCGTAACATTACAGGATGCATTGTCGTATCAAAGCTTTCTTGGAGCTGTTAGGCTGTGGATCAACGTAATCGTATAATCCTCTCTGAGAGATCTGGTGCGAACTTGCTAAGAGGAACGCATATATAACCCAGTGGATTCGGTGTTGGGTCAAAATCACTGAGACTATCGACAGTTAAGAACTTTACATACACTTAAAGAACTCTTCATCTCATAATCAGTTAAAAATTACTTGTGTTGACAGAATGGCTCCAATCCCTGGTATCAGTGGTGAACAGAGCGAAGTTGGCGCTGCGAGCTACGAGGAATGGAGGCAACAGTACGCGACCTCCACTCACGAGGATGACCATGATATGCGCCCCGGGCATATCGTTCGTGCCTTGAACACCAACGACATTAAAGTGGTTATTGCCTACGCAAAGGATAACGGTAAAGCTATAGCTATACGCAGCGGGGGTCATCAGTATAGTGGCGCTTCATCTACGGGCCAATCAAATATTCAACTAGACCTTCGGAACACGTTCAAAAGTGCAACAGAAGATCTTTATTTTATCGAAATCGCTAATAAAACTCATGTACGCACCAGCGTTAGCTGGAGTTTGCTCGAGTTCAATTCTTTCATGAACACCAACCATCTGTTCATTCCCCATGGGCAATGCCAGTCAGTATGCATTGGCGGTCATGTCCAGACCGGTGGCTACGGCCAATTAGGTCGAAGTTTTGGACTGATAGGCGACCACATCGTTGCACTGGAGTTTATTGATCATGAGGGTGTTGAGAGGAAAATCACCCCAACCAGCCATGCAGATGAATTCTTTGCTTGGACTGGTGGCAGCCCTGGAAACATGGGAGTACTTACCCACATCACACTTGAAGTTCATCGTGATGCAGACTACCAGGGCTCTCGAGGACTTAAGAGCCTCCACGTGTATACACCAGAAGCCCTCCGGAAGATCTTACAGATCTTGGCCGAAATGAACGATGATGAAGACTTCCCACGTAACTATGACTTATGTGTCAGCGTTATTAGCGAAGACTATCCCCTTGATGGGCTTTTCGACCTCGACCATGTTTCTAGACACAGATCTGGGCTGTCCAGATTGGATGGATCTTCCCTTATATCCTTGATTGTTATCTACGCACAATGGGTGCCATTTAGTAGCAGTGACAAACCGGACGAGGCGTGGTTCGATAAACTTAAAGCCGGTGCCGTGTTTAACGATGATGGTGTGAAGCCTATGTCCGATCTGACTGCTGAGTGGATATTCCGCAAGGACCGCGAGTATGATTACCCCTATGTAAAACGAACATACTTGACTTCAGCCACGAATTTAAGTCAGAACGGTTGGGTAAGTTGGGCAACTGGGCGCGTTGATGAAGTCATCCAGACTGCAGGACACTACATCGCGACCCAAATACAGCCATTTGGAGGGAAAAACTCTCGTTTCAGGGTTAATAATGATGGAAGAAGAGCATACAGCGTAAGTAATAAAGAAAAGTGTTTTTTTTTTCCTAAAAAAAAACGGCGTTATCGCTAATATCTTCTCTTATAGTGGCGAGACTCTACTTTGGTTTTCGTGATTGATAATTTCTATCAGCCTGGAGATGGTCGCAGAGAAGCGGCTGAGGCATGGGCGGCGGTTAACGAGGAAGAAGGTATCGGAAAAGATAAATACTTTAGCACTCAGGACCGCCGGGTCCTGTGGGGATCATACGGCGATTATAATCTCCACAGCATTTGGCCGTGCTACTATGATGATGAGACAAAGTATCAAAGGCTCCAGAAGGCTAGGAAGGCCGCTGATCCTCATGGTATTTTTACTCCCAATCCTTTTTCTGTATTACGCGCAGACTAGGGTTGAACTCCGAAGCTCACCGAGTGGTGAAGAATATTTGGTTTCTGAATGAACTGCTACAGAGCGCTGTGATTTCTAATTATACAGCAACTGAATGTATTTGAATTACCGTAATCACTGAGCATACGTAGTGCAGTTTATGTGTGAAGGAAACTTCAACATCTAATACGGTCTGTTGAAAATGAGTTGCGGTAGTCTTATGTTATCCATTCCTTAGAACACTTTAATGCCAATTTCGGCGAATACCGTTCTCTAAGCTTCCGGAGCACTTGCATTCCACGCCCTCTGCGACTTCACCTTTGTTATATCGAAAGAGGTGAGAGGCGTACACTGCTGTGACACATGTAATAGCAGCAGTAGCAAACCATATAATGGTATTTCCCGAGGGATTGTTCTCTGAGAAAAGATCTCCAAGTGCGTTTTATGAGCTTATGCATGTTGCTCATGTTGCGGACTGCTTAGGAGTAGGTGATAGCAGACCCTGGTATAATTCCTTCCGCATGGAGATATTAGACTGTAAGTCATATATCTATACAAGGTAGACAGGCACTGGCGTAAAGCCTGAAGAGAGAGGGTTCTTGCGAAGGCCATTGTTCGTTCCCGCGGCTGAAGGTAGAAGCAATTTACACGTAGGAATTTTCGTAATTCTGGGTTGCCGAAAAATGGTAATTTAAAATACTTCAACGGGGGGTTTTTCGGAGCACTGTGTAATCCAAACCGGACATCAACTTTTAGCGAAAAAATAGTTCTATAGATAGACTACTGATTAAATATAAGAAGCTTATATGTATTTCTGTATTCTTCGATAATGCATGGGTTACATAAACCAAAAAAGCCCCGTCACTAAATTATTTTTACGGATTATTCTCTAGCAAGCTATTCATATTAACCTATGAATCCTAGTTATTACAGTTTGAATATTATATCCAGAACTTCTTAATAGTGCGAAAGCAAAAATGGGCCTTAGAATCTTAAATCCTATACTAAGTTCTTAGAATGTTCATTGCATTTTCTTTATATATCGCTTTTTGGGAACGGAAGTCCCTAAAAACCTGAGGTAGCTCTTGGTTCATATTTTCAGCTAGCTCGAGGACCCCAGATTCAGGAGTGTAAGGGTAATCGCTGCCGTAGAGAATACGAGTCCCGTTCACGTATGGAAGCAAACCCTGAATCTGTTCCGGAAATACAAAGCCCGCGAGGTCGAAGAAAAATTGAGTCTGGAACGCCTTTCTGACAGATATGGTGCTTATCTGGACAGGAAGCCCCAGGATTGATGTGGCAAATTGAGTGAAACGGGCCACCAACGGAGTGACAGCACCGCCAGCATGGGATAGAATGATCGTAACATTGGGCGACCTGTCAATAGTTCCTGAGACAAACATGTTTACAACGGCCCGCGCGGTGTCAAAGAAGAACTCGAACATTGGGTTCGGGTACTGGGTCAAAGGAGCGACTGGTTGGCTCATGTCGCCGTGCCGTATGCAAGGGCTGGTTGGATGAATGAAGATGGTGGCCTTTCTCTTATTCAGAGCTTCAAAGATCGGGTTGAGGACAGTGTTGCCAAGGTACAACCCATGCGCATTGGTCAAAACGGCTACGCCGTCTGCTTTCAGTGTATCAAGCGCATAGTCTATTTCAACAAGGCTACCGTCGACGTCGGGAAGAGGTAACGATGCCCAAAAGCCGAACTTGTCCGGATGTCGACGCTTGAGATCGGCTGCGAATTCGTTGCACTGCCTTGTGATGTTGCGTGCTAGAGCGTCGTCGCCAGGAACAAGGTGCGTGCCTGGAGAAGTAATGCTAAGGATGGACTTTGTGATGTTTGCCTTGCGCATCATCTTCAAGTGTGCCTCTTCAGTCCAGGGCTTTGTATTCTGTTAGTAGCTGATGTGACGCTGATATCATGTGCTGAGCTCACCGGAATTCCAGGCATCCCGTCAGGCATGCCATATCCGTACTTGACAGATTCGTCTCTCCAAAAGGGGGGCACGAAGTGGGAGTGTGTATCGATGCGTTCAAAGGGGTTCTTGGCCACATGTGACGCAGCCATCACTTGAGCGGCAGTGAGCTGCCACAACAGGAACTTGACAACAATATATGAGACCATAGTGAAGATTGCTGCGGATCGTAACTAAGCTGCTCAACGTCAAAGCTTTGGAACGGCTGCGGCGGACTGTCACGGACTGCTATGGTAGAATTATGCTGCTTTTAATCAACCCAAAGCGGCAGGTTGGCTGTGGGGATGCGCTATCATTTCTACTTTCAGCGGAGACGCCGTGGGAACTGAACGAGAGGGTGGCGGGGACCTTGCAGTAGAGTCACTTGGGCAATGAAGAATCTCGTAGGTGATTGGACTGCTAAAGCAGAGGACAGAATAAACTAGGTCGACTTCTCCGCACATGCAATGCGGCCTTTACCCCCTGGACCGTTACTCCGTACAAAAGAGGTTATTTGCCGTTTAGGATCTACTGACTCGCTGTACGCCGGATGCTGCTCCTCCATCTGGTGCCCACTTCCCACAAACCCCACAAGAACTATCTTGCGTGGAATCTGCTTTTAAAAAATGGGGCCGATGCCACATCTATATCTCGAAGTGAGACTAATGTTGAAGACATATTTTTGATAGTTTTCTTTTCTAGGCTATGCTTGCTAACACAAAATTGCTCCAATACTCGTGATGCAATGCAGACTATGTTCGCCTGTGATTCCCTGAATTGGTTTAGTGAGCGTCTTCGTTCCCCAAACACGTAAAACTATTATGACCGCTGTCCCCATCGTCATCTGTCTCCTCTCCTCAGTGACGGCAGCTTGCCACATCCCTTGCAGCATCCTTGTTTGGTCTTCACCGCCGCGGAAAATTGAGGACAGGATATCGGGCGGATCTTGTGCTCAGCACCGATCTGACTGCGAATATTCAAAATTATAGAACTATCAAGAAGGTGTGGGCTGCTCGTGTACAGTCAGACGTTTCAAGATGATATTTTTATCCTATATTGCATCTGGACTCGCTTTTTTCATGGGCATTATTTAGATAGACTTAATTACATCTATTGCCCTCTCCCACCACTGTTTTGGCGCAGCCAGCTTTCTGACCCCAGTATTCGCTTTAATTGCTAGCATTGATATGAAGGAACGAATTGCCCGGGGAAGTGTTTTCCCAGCTGAAGCCGGTGTGTTTATATAATAATACTAGGTTTCAAACCGTGCTCAGAACACACAAGGCCACCACACAAACATGCCACGACTATCACATTTGCAAGGGCGGTCTGACTGATTCAGAATGTCCGGGTCAGAGCGAGCTTCGACTACATGGATACCACTCATGGCAATACACTTCCCTCCGAGGTCTCTCTCCGGGCCCCTACTTTGACGGTCTGTATCCTGCGTAATGCACATATGAGCCACCTGACCGCTAAGCAGCGGGAAGGGGGGGGGGGGGGGGGGGGGGGGGGGGGTTGCCGCACGGCCGGGCGCCTTGTCTCAGTGATTACGGACTGTAGAATCGGCAAGGTCATCAATCAGGGCCTCTAGGATCGAGGAGAATCTGCGGGATAGTTCCCAATGACCTTGGCGACGGAGAAGGTCAGTAACGTTGTACAGTGTGCTCGGGTCGAACTGGCGAAGGCTGGCTGTGGGCGGATCTGCCGGAGTCTGCGTCGACACGCGTCCAAGGTCGCTCGATCGCAGCTCGGGGATATCTATATCCCTTTGGAAAACTTCGTTTGACCGAAACTTGGCATAGCAGTATACAACTAGTCCTGCATAGAACAGCGCCTTTGGGACATGGATAGCTGGCTCCGCGCTGATAGGCAGTGTCTGTAGGCGCTTATAGATGAGCATGGCGTGAACGACACAACGCTGCCCATCTATCCCTGTCACCCAATCGCAAATGCGTGCGAGGTCTCCGTCCCTCATCGACGACCCTTCGCGCCCTATCACACGTTCTAGAAGGTCAAAGCAAACGTACAGTGACATGAATGCCTCGTGCCAGAGCACAATGAGGCAATGGGGGTCACGACTTGGATAGCGGATACTTGGAAAGTACGCTTCGTACCAAGTTGTTAGACGGCACCGAAAGTCTCCAATCATTGCCTCATTTAGGGTTGCACACCGTGCTTCCTGTATTGCTGCGTTATGGCCGGAAAGTAGAGCATAAGCGTTCATGAAGGAGTAGGAATTCGGCATTGCAGTTATACCCACAGAAGAAGTATGATGCTGCGGCTCGCTTGAAGGCGGAGAAGAGTGTAGCAACTTGATCATTGTTTGCCATTGAGCAGCTGTGGAGGCGGTGAATAGCTCATCCATGCAACAGCGCGGTAGTCTTCCTGGCTCATGTCGTAACAATGGTTCGTGGTGAAAAATGGCCGCAAATTCAGAGTCGTGAATATGTAACGCCGCCAGCACACGAACGGTTTCCTCCGCTTGGGACCATGATCTCCACGCCGTTTCTAAATCATCAGGATCAAGGTAATTGGCTTCCTGCAGAGAATCTTTGATTTGGAACATCCCAGCTTGCCGTGCCCATGCAATGATGGTGCCATGGAAGCTTTCAGTCATCAGTAGATCATTTGGGTTGCCGGAGAGCATTCCAAATGTCTGGCCCAGGGCAACGGCTTGTGCCATAGCCAATGCTTCGCGTCCGCCTCGGTAGATATAGACTTCCCACTTGTACAGTTAGAACTAGCAAGGGAGGAAAAATTTATGGAGACAAACCGAGGCTAGAATTGCCTTGTTCAATTTCATGAAGATTCCCCTACCACGAGCAGCAGCGCCGGCTGATCCCACGAAAAGGGCCCCCAAAGAGCATATGGATAGGAGTAGAAGGGCATTCTCTGAAGAAGGTCGAAACGAAGGAGCGTGAACGATGGGAAAGATGGGCTGAAATTTAGCGAAGTACAACTTGATGCATATATTCTATAACACTGTCAGCTTGAACCATCATGTTTAGGTCTAGATATGCTTGTCGCATCTCGTCAAAGTATACCAGAAAATCAGCAGATGGCAGAACGTCATCATGAAGACAGGGCCTAAGCCGGCTTGAAAGACCAG
Organism: Trichoderma arundinaceum; assembly: GCA_025919625.1. Taxonomy (NCBI): domain Eukaryota; kingdom Fungi; phylum Ascomycota; class Sordariomycetes; order Hypocreales; family Hypocreaceae; genus Trichoderma; species Trichoderma arundinaceum. Next base: position 108,632 of record JAMQTF010000020.1, read on the forward strand.
CACGATATGCTTCGTCTACCCGATCCGGGTTTTCCATTCTCTTGAGTGCGTAAGGATACCCCGATTCAATGACTGGCCGCGTATGCCATCGGTTTCGGACTAGGGTCCGGATGTTGTTGTTGTCGGTAACCGACTCGTCTACGTCATTGCCTCCATTCGAATGTTCATTTAGCTGGCTTTGGGTGAGGTTTGCAGAAGCATCGCCATATACCCATGGTGAACCGCTTGCCGAGATGGAGGAAGTCAGAGCATTAATATCGAAACTTCTCCCAACAAGCCAGGACGGGTCATAAGCATTGCCGCCAAAATCGAACAACTCCAAATCTGTCCAGCCTCCCCAGACATTAGACGCCTGATCGACACTAAGGGAACTGGCGTCTGCGCGTGAAGAGGAGTACGTGGAAGGAGAAAGATAGGTTGTGGGTTCAATATCTGTTCCAGAGGCGGCCCAATGATTACGCGGGTGAATATTATCGGTGGTCAGGCCAATTGGATCAGTAAAGCATGGTGGTCCATCCGGGGGATCATTGGCAGACAACACATCGTCGTGAATATCGGTCCGCCGGACGAGTGACGGATGGCTGGCTGCGGCATCAGCACCTGCGCCTCTTATCAGAGCACAACTACTTGAGAAGAATAGCGGCGCGCCAGTCTCTTTTGGACAAACCTGTAGGCGAGGGTATCGGCGGCCCTGCCATCAAAGTGAGGCTGCCTCCTACGCGGCCATGTGTTCGCGCGTGCCGGATCAGAGAGTCGCTACAGATTTCGGTTTTGAGAGGCCATTCAGAAAGCAGCGGTGAACGAAGAACCTACCGGCGCCCATAACTCTTGGAGCAAATGTCACAGGCAAATGGTCTCTCCTTTGTATGGGAGCGAATGTGCCGCACCATGTGTTCTCTTTTCTTGAAGGCCCGGTCACAATGCGGGCATTTCCATCCCTTGTATTGCCGACTCCGTAGCTTGCGCTGGAGTTCAGCCTCAGGGTGTCTCGTGTTCTGGTCTTCAGTTCCTGCGGCCACCCTGTCTGTCGGCATCGTGTGAATCCGGGGTTTGTGGGGAATGGCCCGTGGTGGAAGGCTAGGACGGAGAATGCGTGTGGGAAATGCATCCCCGCATTCCACGAGATTATGCGGTGATTTATAGATGGTAACTATAAGTCCTAACTAATACTGTACGTTACATTACAGAACCAAAACTTCCAGCGCGCACTAACGGAAGCCCTAGCTAAAAGTCCAATCAGACTGGACCTGAACTACGGAACTGCGGAGCCAGGCGTATTCCCTAGACTGCGGAGAAGGCTCTAGTTATCACGTCTCTTTTGATAAATCTTCCATGTAGTGGTAGTGTGCATATATTGGATCATGTATATATCCATAGGCACTCGCTCATCTACATCCTTCTATGAGTCTAATGGAGTTCATCTCATGGTATCGGTTCACATGCTCTTTATGCATTGCGCTTCTCAAGATCAGCAGGGTCTCTTTACCTAACCCATGGTCTGTACTGACGTTTACCCCGGGAGCAGCTGGGCCAGTCACATACCTTCCTAAACCCCCTATGTCAAGGTGCCAGTTAATGGGAGTGTACACACTCAATTGCGATGATTTAATACTACTGCTAAAATTCGTCCCATGAATCCTACAAACCCGAGTAGACGGACTAAAACGAATGCACCTTCGAGTTTCGTGTCCTGCGCCTGCAGCTCTTGCCGTAGAAGATCAACGCAACCATTCCCACCATTGTGAAGCCAGCAGTCATCGCCATAAGAAGCATAACTGGCGGTACAAAGCCGTCTGCGGCAGCCCAGTCATTCACAAAATACGTCATCCCAAACTGCGAGTAGCCTCATAAGCATATTGTAACAATGGGCCATAAGATAATGGTCGAAAAGAAATCAGCTTACCCCAAATGTGTTTTTGCAAACAGTAGCAATAGCCATAATCTCTCCCGATATTGGCCTATAACAGTCAATGGCGTACGTGATGGTGATGGTAGGAATCGCGACGACCTGGACGCCTACGAAGCCGAAGCCGACGATGATGATGGCGGGCCACGGCCATTTGTCCTGCAAACCAACGCCAAAAACCTTTGCACATGACATGATTAGTTTGGTTCCTCGCAATTTTCGTACAGGTGTCCTCACAATTAGCCCAACAATAACGACTGCAATGAATGGGCTCAAAGACACAAGTCGCATCTCTGGTTCTCGAATACCCTTGTTCCTTATCGTTGCTTTCTGTGAGACATAATCCGACCATGGCCCAGCTACAGCGAGTCCAAGCACACCTCCAACCACGAGTGCAAAGTTAGCGTATCCAACCTGCGCTGGTGTGAAATTGTAAGGCGGTGCAGCGAGGCCTGGAGACTGCAATATGTTGACTGCCAAGAGGGCATTCGCCGCTGATCCCATCGACATCGATGCCCAGAAGATGATCGGAAAGAAGAGGATATACGCTGGGGTGAAGAAGTGCCGGACTACCGATCGCCAGGCAGTCCGGTCAGTCACTTGAAAGATACCAAATTGGGATCGACTAGGCCTTCCTCTCCCTTGAATCTCTGTTTGGAGGTTCTGTATCTGTGGTGAGGAGACAAACTCGGCATGTCCTGCGCTCATTTCTAATTTGGTGTTATCCATGTTGGTTTCCTCAGATGTTAGGACACATGGAATAGGACTCTTCGCTTGCAAACGACGTGTTTCTGGGAAGAAAAACAACAGCCCAATGATGTTAACCCCCTGAGCGCCGGTACAAGCCCAGAAGAAGACTCGAAAGGAAACATGTTGCGTGACAGCTCCTGATATGATAGGGCCAAGGAAGAGGCCCATAAAATAACACCAACTTGGGTCATATGTGAGTAGGTTACTGTAAATTGTATTAAGTTGTAACTCACAAGTAGGATCCAACATATTTACCGCGCTCGTGGAGGAAATAGATATCAGTAACAACAACATTCATGATGCTCTCATTTGCGGAAGCTCCGGTCCCCGCGAGAATCCGGGCGGCTAGGAACGAGCCATATGATGTTGCCGTTGCTTGCCAGATACAAGCACCAAAATTTAGTATCGCGCAGACAAGGAGGGTTACCCGTCGTCCAAAAATCTCACAGCTAGGGATGATGATGAAGTTGCAATAACCTAGAAGAATAACAGTCACCCCAGTCTGGAGACAATTAGCACCACTATTCCGGCACTATTATGTTTACCAAAGGGGTAAGCCATCAATACTGGCTGAGACTATGCCGTCCTATCGCAACATAGCAATAAATCGAGACAATAAGGCAAGAAAACGAGGGTCAAAGCCGACTCACCAACAGAGCGACATCGGTCAATGATTTTTGCCATTGCTGCATGAAGATCGGTGTCAATGGCGCTATGGACATTGTTGGAATGACGCTGGTGATCACGAAGATGCCTTGGTTGACAATAACCAAAGTTTTCCACAAGGTGCTCCAGTTCTTCGAATACAAGTTAGCCCCTAATTGATTTACGATAAGATTTTTTTCTAAATAGGCTCAAATAGTTGAAAAGCGCGGATGGCAAGAGACTCAAACGCAGGGGTGCGGGATAGGGCTGTAAAGATAAGAAAGAGAGAAAGGAAAAGACTGGATTATACTGACAAGCGGATCATGAGGATCGTTTGTCGGCTGCGGAATAAGGACGATTGAATCTTGATTGTCGGACGTCGCTCCAACCATAGCAGTCATGACCTCTGTGCCTGGCACAAGGTCGGCCTCAACTTCTCTCTCGATTCGGGACGCCACGGGCGTGGGGTTGGAAACATGTTCGGCTCTCTCCATTTTCAGTGATGAAAATATCGTCTCTGGGGTTTACACGGAGATTTCGATGGTCTTTACACCATTATAGTAACTTTGCTGTTCTCTTAATGTTCTGCCCAGATCGCTATAACCCATAAACTAGAAGTGGGGGATCGTGGGGAAAATATGAAGTAGAGGTTTAGTTGTGGGGCCCAACTTTGTGCCCCACGATTCCGTAGAATAATCTCCACGGTCGCGCCACGAAACTGTCTATGAACATGCCTACACAGGGGAAACAAAGTAAGTGTAGTTGTGCTTCTGTGGTAGTGTCCTCTTGAGATATCTGATATGGTGACAAGTAGATCTGTCTTTGATGATTTGGATGTTCCATCCACGCCATAAAATACCATGAAATGACGTTTTAGCCTGCAATTATCAAGGACCTCATTTAATCTCTGTCTTGATTCTCCAAGGCTATTTCGGTATGCATAGGTCAAAGCTAGGACACTAAAGGAATAAGCAGAGGAAATCCTATAACACCTCCCTCACCATTTAAGAATAGCACAATTATCATTAATAATATATGCCTGAATGGAGTATTTAAATGTGGCACCATGCTCCCGAGTCCGAACGTGTCAACGGGGGTAAATTCGTGACTACAAAGAATATATACGCATTGACCTCTCTCGTCAATGCCCCGGCACCTTCAAACAGGTGACAACAACAGGTTCAACTTAATGAAAAACGCGATATGTAAGCATGTTACTCACCGCCTAATTATGTAAGAACACAAGTTGTGAATAATGGTTATTTCCAAGTCCACTGATGCAATCTTAGCTTTTTAGTAACTGTTGACTTCTATAAGAGGGCTAAGGTGCTGGAAATATATGCATATGTATACTGCCTTGATAACCCTTTCCTCGAATCTTTTCCTCGAATTTATATAACATCATATTTCACCCTATTCACCAGCGTTCCAATTTTCTCAATCTGTATATCAATCCTGCCTCCATTCTCCAAGCTCACACGTGGCTTCCGGAAATACCCAATACCAGCCGGCGTGCCAGTTAGTACGACTGATCCTGCCTCCAATGTTGTTCCTCGGGAAAGGCAAGAAATCTGCTTCTTGACAGAAAATATCATGTTCTTCGTATTGCCGTCTTGAACCGTTTGACCGTTATAGATTGCCTTGATGCTTAGGGATTGTGGATCATCAATGGCCAAGGGGGAAACAAGCACCGGCCCTGCAAACTCGTTAGTAGGCTTCTTTGTGGCAATTACCGGCCCAGAATCACACCTATCGGGCAACTATTGTCAAGGCCTTTTGAAAATGACCACTGTTTAGCCGCGAGCTGGAGAGTTCTCGCCGAAACATCGTTTGATGCAGTGTACCCTAGGATGTATTCCAGAGCCCTATCTTCAGGAATGTCTCGACCAGTTTTGCCAATTATTACACAGAGCTCGGCTTCGTAGTCGCTTGTTCCGTCTTGGGCGCATCTTGGAATGGTAATGGTTGCTGGAAATGGACCTGTGAGTGCCGCTCGAGGCTTCGTGAACACCTCAAGCTCGCCTGGAATTGGGAACCCTCCTTCCTGATCTATAGTCAGTATGTGAGTACACGAACGCGAGTAGTGGGAGATATTTAAATATTCTTCTGCGCCTACCTCAGCGTGATCTTCATAGTTGAGTCCGAGGCACCTAATGTAGTTACACTGCTCTCGGCTAATTGGGGACAGTAACTTTGAAAGCAGTTGTCAGCCTTTTCTTAATGTTGGAATTAGTCGTGACTTACGTGATCTACGGTGAGTATGTTATTGGTCACTGTACCATTAAATATATCTCCATTAATTAAGAAGGCTTTGACCTCGACGCCATTCAGGCAGTCGATTCCAACATCTCGTGAAGTATCAATTAACTGCCCTAGGTGGACTTGGCCATCTTCGACGGCCCTGAAACGAATCAAGTGAGTCCACCCTGGCATCTTGGCGCTGAGTAGATGGGGAAATGTTGTCTTGCTGGTTGTTATTGATTTTGCTGGCGGGGTGTAAAGTTTCGTTCTTATTTAGATGCTACAGCAAATCTTTCCCCGCGCCGCCACCCTCAAAGTTTCCCACCTGCCCCGCGAAGTCCCCACACAACGAACCGTGGGGCCAAGAGTCAAGAGATGAAATGGTGAACAGGCTCGGATATTTCAGGACGCTGTCGGCGAGGTAGACTGACCTTCATATTCACTAAACGACCAAACATGGCAGATAAAGGTCCCTTCGAGACGACTGACATCATTGTATGCGGCTGTGGGCCAACTGGCGCTATGGTGTCGGTGCTCTTAAGCCAGTACTCGATACCCCATGTTATTCTCGAAAAAGAGAGCGACGTGAATGCAGATCCGCGTGGTATCGCACTCGACGAGGACGGCATCCGCTACCTCCAGGCATGTGGGATATACGAGAAGATATTCACAGAGATAGGCCAGTGTTAGCTTACCATCTGCTGTTGTCATCAGCTTCTAGTGCCTTGCTCACCGCGTCTTTAGGCATGGGCAACTTCAGATTTATCGGCAAGAATCATCATGACTTCGCCAGAAAACCATTCATGATGATGGATTACAGCACGGTGGGTGGAATACCGCAGCATTTCTCGATCCATGGGCCTAATAGATGTAAATTGACTAACAAGACATAGACTGAGGGAGGTACTGGCCATCCAGGCTTCATGTGCCATAAACAGCCATACGTCGAGAAGCACCTGAGATCACGAATAACGATGCTTGGTGTAGCTAAAATGCATCTGGGAGCACGTGTCACATCCGTCTGGGAGGACGAAGATTGGGTATATGCACGCTACACCGACACATCTAATCAAGATCGCACCGTTCGTGGCAAATTTCTCGTCGGTGCAGATGGCAAGACGGGCTTCACGCGCAAACAGTATTTGGAGCCTCGAGGCATCACTTTGGACCAAGCCATGAGAATGCCGTACGAAGAAGAATGGGTTGCCCTCAACTGGAAGATCTCCCTTCCCTCGCCTGAGACACATCGAGATTTCCCCCTTTGGGAGAAGGGGTATACGGCCCAGCAAGTCTACGATGAATTCTTTCCCACTGATTTTCGATTCATGTGCAACCCTGTTCGACCTGCCGTTTGCGGTCGCTTCGGTCTCGATAGCGATAGACTTTGGCGTTTCGAATTTGTGGTTCGGCCAGGCGAGGACCCTGTGAACATGGCGAAGCCGGACCAGATTGCAAAGGTTGTTCACCCCTATATAACTCATCCGGGCAGTCGCTATGGGCTTAAAACGAAGCAAATCCAATACCCGCTAGATTGTGTTGAGGTTCTTCGCTGTCGACCATTTAGGTTCTCGGCAAGAAGCTGCAACAAATGGTCGCTTGGCCGAGTCGTGCTCTGCGGAGATGCTGCTCATGTTTTCCCTCCGTTTGGTGGCCAAGGAATCGCGTCGGCATTTCGCGACGCCATCTCACTGGTGTGGCGTCTGCGCATAGCAACCAATGACTCTTCTAGAGACAGGGATACGCTAGACTACCAGATGCTACTCCAAGGCTGGTATTCAGAACGGAAACAGCAGCTCGACAAGTCACTCCGATCCACCGTTGAGAACGGAAATTATGTCACAGAGTCTAGCCATGTTAAAGTCTTCCTACGTGACTGGTACCTCTGGCTTATACAGCTCATTCCGAGTTGGAAACACTGGTTGCAGTTGGGAAATCGCAGAGATGGGATGGTTAGGTATCAATGGCAGAGGGGAATGGGAATGACCTTTTTACCTAGATTTGGCGGGGGAGGGAACTTTCCCCAGGTTTATGTCGTTCCCGTTACAAATACTCCACGAGACGAAAGGGTCCTCTTCACTGACGATGTCATATTTAGTCCTGAAAAGCAGGGCCTTTTTCAGGTGGTTGTGATACTGCAGCTTCACAGGCATGTCGACAGTGTAGAGACAGCCCTACACGGCCTCCAAGATATATCCAACGGGGCCCTAAAGGATGGCGAGACCACAGTATTCCTTGACAGTACTCAAGCTGCCCATTGTAACTTAAAGGGCCGGCACATATACCGCCTCGCCACCGCCGCAGAGTTCGCTGACGACCCAGTCCTAAGCGTAGGGAGACCCAAGCCCATAGGCTATGATCCGCATCGCATGTCTAAGGAAGTTGGGAACAAAACTTTTGTTATTCTGCGACCTGATCGGTTTGTTTTCGCGGCCTGCGACACGAGATCTGACCTAGTCTACGCAGCTCAGATGCTTCGCAAGCTTGTTGCGACTGGAACACTATAGTGTGGGAGAGCGGTATTCATGCCAGATAGCTGCTGTATTTCCTAAGAATAGCATTTCAAAGGTATCATAAGCCCATAGACTTTTAACATGTTGAACTGTATTGCCAAGACCATTTTTAGCCATTTTTCTGAGCATCAGGCTTGGTAAAGAACAGACACGTTCAAAATAGCATTTTATGTAAATCCAATCTAAATCCAATCCAGTTTAAGTTAAAAGTGTAAATTTCCGAAACTGTTTAAAAATACAACCATTAACCAATTACTGCCGGTTGCTGCGGGGCAGGTTAGCCTGGTCGGGGATAGGGTGAGTCTAAAATGAAAGCTTTGGCTTATTAGGCTGCACTAAAGCACCTTAAGAACCACCAGTGCAGGGTAAGCTTAATATGCGAGAGCAGCACGATGTGCTTTTATCGGGTGGGAGAAAAGTGAAAAGGCTATTCAAGATGTCAACTGACTACAAGTTAGTCTGTGTGCCCAAGTTCAATTTGAGCCTCTGCTTACCAAATCAAATCTAACCAGTTGTAATGTGATTCGAATTTATTCATGAATAAGTCTGAGGCATAAGATATTGAAAGCTCATCATAGTCCAAATTTAGCAGGCAGTCGGCTGGGTTAAGTCTTGCGCTTCACTAACGTTTGGACCCATGTTGAAGATACTTTGCCACACTACTAAAAAAAAAGGCGTATTATGAATTTGCACAAGCAAGAGCTATGATGACTCTAACTTCTGAAATAATACAAGGTTGCATCAAGTGCGTGGAAACCACAAGTCTAAACCGAAAGTCAATATATTATTGGCATTCTCCTCCCCATCGCCGTTGCTAATCTAAAAATGCCTTCGGTACCTCGGGACCCCATACCGCCAAGCTCTCATTACCCGCAGGGAGATGCCCGATAGGCGTATCCTCGTTGACCAAATCTCCGTCTGCGTAGTGCTCAATCATGTTGCCTGTTGTGTCCCACCAGTAGTCAAAGATCTGGCTTCCCAAAATGTGGCGGCCGACGCCCCACACACTCTTATATCCCTTGTCGGCCAGCCATTGATGGCCTAGCTGCTGGGTGTCGAAGTCGTGAATTTCGAATGAACAGTGATGAACGTGTGATGTATGCCCTTTGCTCAGGAAGATGGTGTGGTGATCTACATAGTCATTACCTCTATCAACGTGGGCGAAGACGGCGACGTCCTGCTTAATGTTGTTCTCATCTCGGACATAGAGTAGATCGGTGGGTGTGAAGTTGAAGTTATGAGTATACCAATCGAGCTGCTCGGCGAAGTTTTGTACGCAAAGGCCGTAGTGACCAAGCTGTTTTGTTGTCCTCATTAGTGGGCACATAGTCACAGGAAGATACATATGTACAGATGGGTTCCAACCTTGTGCACTGCAGCTGGACCTTCGTCAAAGCGCTGAAATTTTCGCCTGCGCGGCTTGTCGGCCTCAAAGTTAACAATGAGTCTCTCAGGCATCTTGCCTATTTTCGCTGGCTCTTGGCCATAGATGAAATTGATCGGAAGCCCCTCCGGATCGAATGCGGTAACCAAGGAACCGCCACCGGGTGCATCATCCAGCGGCTGAATGGGGCCAGCGCCTTTGAGCTTAGAGGCCTTGACCAAATCATCATACGTCTCTACCTCAAATGTCCCGCCGAGGAACTTCTTCGGACCCTTCTGTGCGTAATAGACGTACTGGTCGACTCCATATCCCCTGAACCACACGCGGTCTTCGGTCTCCTCCACAGCACGCATGCCAAAGTCGTGAAGAAACGTGCTGATACTCTTTAGGTCGGGATGCTGGTATCGCATGTGTACCAGCCTGACAGTACGAATCTGCTGCGACGGATCAATGCCATGCTTTCGTCTCCACTCCGCAATGCTCTGTCCATTGGGGCCATTTGCTTCCGTATCCGGCACAGAAGCACCAGCGTTGAAGTTGGTGAGAGTTGGGTTCTTCAAGGCGGCTGTTAGAGCGTGTAGCTGTCTGATAAAAGACGGAATATACGTACGCTGCTCATTGTGAGTTGTGATGATCTCTAGAAAAACCTCCGAGCTGTCAGACTGTCTACCAGATAGTGGCCATGCCTTTTCTGAATCTGGTTGGTAATATCTGGCAAGACACATCCACTGCATATTATAGCCATCACCCTTCATCCTAGTGTGCAAGACGTGACATGCTCGCTATGCTCCTTAGCAACTACCGCGCGCCATGTTTCCCGCACAGTTTGCGGGGCAGCACCCTCAAACTGCGGGGCCCTTCATCACCGTTTGCGGGGCGTTTCAACTGTCCCAGATCACGATCCCCACGAAAAGTCTGCCTACCTAGGTGATGTGTGTACCTGTGCTGGGCGTGCGCGGACGCAGGATTGGAGTCTTCAGTACGGCGCCCTAGCATAGACGGAAAAGCAGCCAAGTGTGTAATGAATATAATAACAAGACTAAACAAAGTCTCCTTTTAGGTTGATACATTCCTCACGAATCGTTCTCAGATTTATCAGCCCCAACAACTTCCATCTGTTCTTTTTTACCGGTCATGCCAGACAGTTCATCGAGTGCCTCTCCAGACAGAAATAGGGCTTCGTTGGCCAGGACTCCAACGGGGAAAAAATAATTTATGGCAGTGAATAACACGAAAGAAATTGCGAGGCCGATAAGAAAGGAAATGTTGTAAAGATGTATCCAGTTCTGGTACTTTTTGTCCGTATAGCCATTGGCAGTCGCGACGAGACCAGCTAGTCTGGGTCAGCTGTATGATACGAGGGCCAAAATCGGGGAGACAAACGTAATCCTGGCCACATGCACAGGGTAAAAACTACAAAGGGTCGCCAATTGAACCCGTGCTGATACCAATACGCTGAAGACTTGTTCCCAACATAGAGATCGTTCAGCTGTAGTTTGCGTCGCCAATGGATGTGATAGTCGGCCAACAGGATGCCTCTGTATAATATTAGCTGCCGGATATAGTCCAAGGTGCTTTATTTCGTACGTCAGCGGCCCCATGAATACACCGAAGCCGCTCAGAACCGTGAGGAACTTGCTCGCCGTCACGAGAAGCTGCCATGGTCTAAAGAATTAATCAGTCACAGCTCGACTGTCATTGGCGATGAAACCGTTAGTAAAACTTACTGCGTTGCTATGCCCACAACCATCATGACGTATGAGCCGCGTCGGATATTGATGTACTTTGGCCACAATCCGGCCAAGTCCATGCCGGTGGACATTGAATTTAGGACAATGGAAATCTGAGGATTAGTGTAAGCACTGGCATCACTATGGCGCCTCACCACCTAGAAACAGAGTAAAAACAGTATATTCTTACTGAAAGCTGTGAAGCCACAACCCCAAGGCCTGCAAAGAACACCGCCGCTCGTACTCCTGGACCAGAGTGGTAATGCTCCTGCACTGCTGCCAGTAAATAGATGGGATTCCAGAGAATCTCTCCACCTAATATATGATTTGATGCACTAGTGGCAATGATACCAATGACGGCGGTTACTGTAATTGTTAGTGGAGTTGCAATGAGTTGGGATAGAGTGGGTGAATGTTTAGTCTTTGCATATCGAGTCCAATCAGATTGGCCGAGCGTTCCAGAACCCCAAGCGCCGAGCACTGCGGTGATACCAAACATGAAAGCCCAGCCCTTGTTTGGAGCATCTTTTCTCGTGTGAAAGAGCTCACCAACTCCATTGGCAGCTGAGACGCTCCTGAATAAGTGTTAGTTGACATAGTGTACCAACTTAAGTAGGCGACTTGACTCTCACCAGATCAATATCCCGAAGCAAGAGCCGCAGAAGAGGAAGAAGCAAATAACAAAAGGAATCTGTAGTTTCTCCGGCCTGATGAGGATGGCTGGGACAAAGGCGCACATCCAGATGACGAGCCCGATGAAATCATTCGTCGCAAGGTGAGAGCTTTCGCTAAAGCTATTTCGCATATGAGCGAGGCCTATCGAAACCAGTTAGAAGATCATAATTCTCAATTAAAATGCAAGCCTTATTTTGTATCATCATATTCTCACCAGGAATGATAGCTCCAAGGGTGACCCTAGTTGCTTGAGCACCCCAGAATGCCTGAATCCCGAACCATATACAACCTGTAAAGCAACGAATAATCACGGGGACTGTATTTGTGCTAATTCAGCAGTCTAGAAGCAAAAGAACACTCAAGGAACTCATACGTACAGTACGATCCCCTCATCCCCCAGGAGAATCTACTGGAAACAGTAAAGCCAATGTTGTGTTTCGCTCCGGGCCACCCGGCCACAACGGCAAGACAGCCAGTGAGAAAGCCTCCTAGTATCTTATAATCAGTTAGTTATAGCGTCATCGCACATTTCAAGTGTGGTGGTCGTACAAGGACTCCAATTGCTTCTGCGGGGCTCAACCCAAAGGCGAGCAGAGTGCTGCCCAAGGACCACGCAGAGAGATTGGATCCAGAGACAGTCCAGTAACCTATTGCCCTGATTAGTATTTCCACTTGCTGGGAGTTATAAGACGCATGCTACCGAGATAGGACCACATGTGAAATGTTCGGCGATCTGGTGGAATTGGGATTAAGTCGCGGTTACACCAGGTGGTATTCCCATAGTTGGCATCTTCGTCTTTAGGACTAGTGCTCCGAATTAGCACTAAATCGTGGCAATGTGTGATACACATTACTAACCATTCAAGCTTATGCTTGACTGCAGCCCAGCGAGTGCTCATAGTGAATGGAAAGGGGGCTCGATTTCTATGGCGAGGAGGTCGAGACTGTGTGTGTGACGTTTCCCAGCAGATCTATGGTAGACCTAAGTGACATTGATACTTGGAAGTCAAGGGGACAAAGGATAAAAGCGACTTTTTATAGCCGGACGTCCTTTGGCGTTGGTGTGTCTTCTGGGCTTCTATCTGGCTGTCTCCTGGTGCGGCTGATGATAACAAGTGATAAGACCGCAAAGCGGCAAACTATACTATGTGATCAAGGTAGCGCACTGGCGCCGCGCCATGATGATGACAACGAGCCGGGCTGTGGAACGAAGGGAAACAGGGAGGAAGATTTGCATGTCTGGGGAAGTCACTAGCGGTTTTCCTGGGTCACACCGTTGATGAGGATGTGTCGGATTGCATTTTGCGGGGTGATAGGTTATCGGGAACAAATTTTAGCCAATACTATTGGCTATGCGAGTGGCTTCAATACTAGTAGATAGACATTAATAAACTGGATCGCTTAGTTTAGAACGGCAGACAAGATCGTGCTGATTCACCTTTATCTGCGGGAGTTCAGCCCCGTGGAAATGTGGGAATTGCGAATAGCGGCGAGTAGAGAAGTTGTTTCGGCGAAGGAAGGCATTATAAGTATAAGTTCGCCGCTACTAGTAACAGCACTAGTCGGGTATTAGCATGAACCACCGAAACCATGGCTATGATGCGCATGAGTCCACGCCGGCCAACCTAACAGATTACTTCCCCGCGTCACCGTGCCGGTGAATCCTTGAATTGATGTAACACGTTTGCCGTTGTCGCAACCATCACCTCTCTTCAGACTCTGTGGGCCCATAGGTGTATACCGCCGGGTAGGCAATGAGCATGAATGCTTCAAACAGCACCTCTACACAGAGCGACGAAGTCGCCGTCGATAGTATGCCGCGGCAACAATCTCGCCGGCGTCGACGCCCTCCTCGCAAGTTTGTAATCAAAAGCACCTTTGGTAACCCTCGACGGCCAAGGAGCCGGAAAAATCGTCCCTGTGATGCTTGCCGGAAACGCAAGACAGCGTGTGTTATTGCTACCGATCCGCCTTGTAAGCCTTCTTTCCTGTCATTCTGGCATACTTGATCCTTGACTCCTTGTCAAGTTTCAGTATTCCGGGAGATTTGCCTGTAGCTTGTTCACCAGTGTAACCGTAACCGTTAGGTCAGTCATGCAGACGGAGAGGCATCGCATGTCAGTCCACGTCGACGACAGTACATGATGCCCAAGGCATACAACGGCCTGCCATTCTTCAAGATAGTGCACATGAGGCCGAGCCCGAGACTGTCCAGCAGCAGCGATTGCCACCACTTGCTTGCAATCATAGCGGCCCCTTCAACGTAACAGCACCAATTACGAACCATGTGAGCCCAAGCCCGATCCAACAAGAAGCAGTCCCTTATTATATGAGCCCTGCACCGTGCCATCAACAAACCTCTTTCCTGCCGCAATTTAGTGATCCAGCTCTCTTGGTGCATCAAAATTTCGTGCACTACCCATTGACCCCGTCAACAGCGGATACAGAGGCTGTGCGGACCATACTCCTCACAGACCGGACCATACAAAGTAATGCTCCATATACGCTTGAAGATATTCCAGGACGTTGCGCATACTTTATGGGGCGGCCGAGTGAGCAAGACGGCTTCCTTCTCGATGCATTTAGATACGGGATCCTGAGGGACAATTTTAGTTTATCTGCGAATATAGCACAGGTTCAGTCATGCAGGGAAGCGTCGTCTGTAACGGAACAGAGTCCAATCCACTTCCTTCTGTTACGAATAGAACACCCAGACCATGTCAAAAGAGAAAAACAGCAACTCTCGGACGCCATCGAGGGCAAAGTGTGGCCGTTTGGCGATAATCTCGTTCGATTGTTCTTCCGCCATGTTCATCCAGCTTTCCCTATAATGTCTAAAGTCCGGTTCCTGAGCAGATATCACACGGACAAAAAGAGTATTCCTGCATGCTTACGAGGCGCTGTCTATGCTCTGGCATCCGTCTTTTGGGATCGTGATAACACACTCAAAGACAGATCTATGCCATTTATACAGCATGAGCTCGCCGATTATGCACATCAGGTTCTCAGGAGAGAGATGGAAAACCCTAACCTATTTATTCTGCAGGCCTGTCTTCTCCTTCAGCATGTGACGCCGCCAGCAATGGATACCCTAGAAGCTCCTACCACATGGACGTCATCCGCACAGGCAACGGCGTGTGCGCAAATGATAGGTCTACATGTGGAGCCGGGAGAGTGGAATATAAATGTGACCGAGAGGCACTTGCGGCGGAAGCTGTGGTGGGCCGTGTTTTATGCTGATTGCTGGTCGGCACTGTGCCATGGGAACCCGTCCCATATAGCGGGCGCATCATATACCACGACTACTCTAACAATGGAGGATATGCGTTGGGACGAAGATGTCCCAGATGATGTGAAGTACCTAGTTGAGCCAGAGGATAGGAGGTTCCAAGTCTCCACGGGTGCGAGATTCTTGGAAATGGTTGGAGTTGCGCGATCGTTGCGGACGGTGCTTGACTGCAGTTAGTAAGTCTTTGCAGATTATTTCTCTTTTGCTCATTTACATCCTAATAGAATATCTGCAGTCAAGTAAACACCAGTTTACAAGCTGTAGACAATAACCTAGAGCGAGCCAAAACAGATATCCTCTCCATGGAGGCTAAGCTCAAAGACTGGGCGAGTTTAATTCCTTCATGCCTCGACTTGACCAAAGGAGGACAGGGTAGAAGAAGTATAACCTCTTATAATTGTGAGTGTGCCGTCCATCTTTCATCACTATAGTTTTTCTTTAACAGTTAGGTCCCCTCCACCTGTCCTTCTACACAACCCAAGTTCTCCTCTACCGCGCTCTGATGCATCCCTCGACGCGAGAAGCCAAACTGAGACCAGACTCCAACCTCCGAAAGTGGTTTCCCGAGGCGCTGTTAGCATTCGATGGATTTGCGCAGTTCCTATCACACCTGGACAAGAATAATATGGTTGGATTCTGGGGTCGTTGTAGGCTACATCTTAATTACCACTATTGCTAAATACTAGGTGGAGTGGAAACTGACATATACCATTACCCATAGATGCAAGATCCCAATTTGTCCTTTGTGGAAACTTTCTCGTATTTCTCTTCCTAGTCGCCTCCGAACGTGGCGATATAGAACACGCATACGGCTTGCTTGAGACGTTTCACCAAGCTATGAATGGCCTGTGGGATGTCAGTGATGAAGAGTTGACAGCGCTGCTGCGAGCAGCCAAGGACCGGATTGATTCTTTCTTTTCGCAAGCGGCACAAGTTATGCGTAGGGGGACAACGAATGAAAGCGTTGCTGTTTTACAAGGGGGCTAATGAAGTTTTTGCCATTGCAAATTAAAGTTTCTGTCAACTTGAAAGTTATCTATTGATGTCTGTCTGACTCTTACGTGGCTTAATATCCCAAACGCTTAGTTACCAAACTCCTCTATCACACTTCGTGCATCTGTAAACTCATCAAACTCTCCAACAACCGGCAGATCTAGACCAAACCCCGCCGGGCCACCCACTTTCAGGGCCCTCTCCGTCATCCAAACTGGATGAGCGGACAATCCAATGACATTGACACGGAGACCATAACGCATATCTTGCGACCCAATCGCCTCGCCATCCTGGCCAAGAATTGATATTAGATGTGGAACCGTGCAGACAACTTCCTGTGACTCTTTGGTACCGGCAGCATCACAGTGTGCTGCGTACAGGTACTCATTTTGGAAGGGTATAATCATGTGTTTATCTGTTCGCATTTGATGGTCGCTCAACGTAGTTTCACGCTCCTCTTCGCTCAAGGGTGCAAGAATGGCGGCGCCCATTGTGTAGCCGCCACCAATATATCGATGGACATCCATGACTTTGCCTGTGAATAGTAGTTTTCCGGAACAAACGGCGAACTGCGAATGTCAGTAGAAGGTTTTAGCGGAGAGAGGCACCAAACTTACAATTGCGTCGAGATAGCTGGTTTTATTGCGACGAGCAGAGTGAACTGCACGTCCAAAGTACCATGCTTGTGACTGTGTATTTTGCACTGCCGTTGATTTGATGATGGACCCCGGCATGGGATTCGAAGCTGAGGCGCAGGCGAGTCCTAGTTCCACAGCCGTGGTTCTCAGCATCTTCTCCAAGCGGGCGGGCGAGCTAGATTTCTGTGCATCTAAGTCAGCCATAGAGCATTGAAATTGTAAGTAGCCATTCAGCCTGCAATGCTTACCATGATGACGGACGCATTGCCCTTTGCATCAGTAATGGCACATGGAGTCATAGGGTGACCATAAACACTGAAAGTTACTACAAATGATTAGTAAATACCTTTTTGTAATCATTTACCTGCTGCTCTTACCATGATATTTTGTGGGATAAGCTCTGCCCATCCCGTCCGCATCAAGAACGGGGACATTGTAATAGCCGCTCACAGGGAAGACGCTCATGCCGTTTCCACCACCACTGGATTGTGTCAGTCTTGTTATTATCGCGGAAGTTCGGAAAGATTCGCAACTTACATTTCTTCGGCTAACAAGGCATGAAAGTTCTTGATGCCCCTTGTTTTGTTAATGGCATCGATAGCATCAATAATCTCGTTACCACCAGAAATGCGTTCATTGATGACATTAGGGCTTCCGTACCAAGCTGCCATGGCAACCATATCATCTTTCTTGAGAGCTTTCGGTGAAATGATCCTCATATTGCCTTCCCCAACGGCACGCAACGTGTTCAATCCCTTAAGATACTCGTAATATGTTGGTCCGCCACCACCTGTGCCCAGGATGCCACAGCCTGTGGTCATAAACTCCAGGTCAACTTCTGAAACGTACCATACGCCGTTTTTGACATTGGGTCTATACGTTTCAATATCGATATTGAGGCTTGGTCGGGTTGTAGGCTCAAGTGCGTTTGGTACACTGACTTTATTGGCCTCTTGTTCATCCTCTATGTCATCATCAAATGAGCCGTTCAGACCTTGCAGATGTGTCAGGTTGTCTGGAATGGCGAGCCTACCAACAGCCCTCACCTGGATACGGATCGTAACCTTTGACATGTATTGAAGTGGCATCTTATTGACTTCCACAATCCTGACATCCTCCCTCGCTGCCCCCTTTTCCACAGCTAGGTCAATCGCCTTCTTGCAGGCAGCATCGACAACTGACTTCTCGTCCTTGCCTTGAAGGATTTCGACTGTATCAACCTCGCCAGATACCTTACCAATCGCTGCGCCAATCGCATTGGCAGCACCTTGGTGAATGGGCTGAATGCATTTCTCAACACCAGTCAATTCATCAGTAACCAATAAAGCTCCGCCTCCAACCAAAAGAACAGTAACTGGCGCTGCAGACACTTTCATCTGATCAATCACCCGCTCCAGCTTCTTTTTAATATCTTGGGAAGCAAGGTTGACGGCAGACTGGGGTATATTATGGACAAGAACAGGGTCACCAAGAGCAGCCTTGCCGGCTGCAACAACAACGTCAGTGGCAGTCAAGATGGAGCCGCCAAACACCTTGGCTCGTTTTTGGATAAAATGGCCCACAGATGCAGGACCAACAGAGACGGATTCAGCGTCTACCGTAACTATACTACCACCACCTAATCCGATGGACACAACTTCCGGCATGGAAAATGCCGTGCGAACGCCTGCAATCTCGACGAAGCCTGGAGCCTGACGAGGGAATCCGGATGGTAGCAAGGCACAAACGTCTGTTGTAGTACCACCAATATCAACTACCAAAACTTGAGCCTGCTCATAGGATGAGCCATCAGCATTCGCAATAGAATCATTAGGAGATTTTCCATTGGTAGACACCCCATTGGTAACTTCATACAGGCCATTTGGAACGTCATGCCCCTGGCCAATACCAGCCAAGAAGGCTGCGCCTGTCATGCTATTCGTTGGACCACTAGCAAAAGTCTTGATAGGGAAGTCAGCAGCTGCTTCGATATCAATGAGTGTGCCATCATTCTGGGATAGGTATAACGGGCAGCCAAGATTGAGACGTTTCATGGCTCGTTTAAAACTTCTCTTGACGCGGTGACCGGTTCTCAAGATGGCGGCATTCAAAATAGTTGCATTCTCACGCTCCAAGAAGCCGATGGGACCGATGTCATGAGAACAAACGATTTTGAGACTAGGTACAGCTTCTAGCATGATTCTCTTGCTCTGTTCCTCTTGAATTCCATCATGATCTAATGGAGAGAAGACGCCGATGAGTGCAACAGCCTTGACACCGGTAGCTGTAATGTCCTTCGCTGCCTGACGGATCTGTTCCTCATTGAGCTCCAGAATCTGCCTGCCATCCATCTCCAGCCCACCATCGAGATAAAACACACCACCATCTAGAATATTGCGAAGGCCGACAGGGAAGCCAGAAAAGGGTGGGATCTGGCGAGTGAAGGGGCCACAGAGCCGCACCACAGCAACACGATCCAGCCTTCGGGCATCGGCTTCCACAAGGGCGTTAATGAAGTGAGTGGTGCCAATAGTGACACTGAGAACGCGGCTCTGGTCAATCGCAGAGCTACTCAGCACTGTTTTGATAGCTTCCTCGATGCCTGTGGTGATATCTGGTGTTGTTGGTGCTTTGTGAGTAGCGAGCACTCCCCGACTGGGGCTGTTCAAAGCCCTGATATCAAGGACTGCTGCATCAGTATTGGTGCCGCCAATATCCACACCAATGCGATATAGAGACATGGCTGTTGAAGTGGTAGTCTTGGGGCGAATATAGGGGTGTTGGGCTCAAGTGCGCACGCAATGGCTGAGTGTATTTCTGCGTAATTATTCGTCCTGTTTATGCATTGGAGAGAGCTGGAGTAATTGACTCTCACGAGGGAAATCAGATTAAATAGTCGCTCGCAACATACTTGGGGTAACAACCACTATCCGAGGCGGGTGATATATAATGGCTTTCTTTGATTGCCATGCCGTATAGAGACGGCTTACTGCGTCGCCTAGTCTACTCCGTGGTGATAAAGATCTTACGAATGGACTGCGGTTGGCCGTGGATACGCGAACAAACACAGACTATGCAAGGTGCAGATTCAGCTCCATAATTTCAATCTCTCGATTCGACGCTATAAAGAAACCAGTTTGGAGATATGAATCTTTAGTTCCCTGCGATGTACTCCGTAGGCTGGCCGGGTAACTTTAGTGTTTGGTGCTCTAGTGGCGTCTTCGATCAAGGCTAGTTCGTTCGCCGAAGCTTGCTTCGTTCGCCGTGTGGGCGGGCTAATTCTTACTTGGCCGTGGCCAACCGTTTGTGGGGCAAAAAAACCGCGTTAACATATGTAGCCTATTAATCAAACTGAATGTTTCTTCTACGCGATATATACAGGACAACGGTACATATGCCACATTTATCCTTCAGATCTCTTGAAACTTAACTTAGTACCAGAAACTGACGTGCCTATACTATAGATACAAATCCGTTCAAATCTCCAAATCCATAAGATAACAAAATTACAACAAAACATCACTTATTTAAACAATACTAGTGCACTTTGGATATGTTAGCATTTAGCCAACTATCATACTTATTTATCCAATATATATAATCCGGAATACAAGAGCTGCATATAACTCATATTGTTTTGGGAAAAAATAGCTTCCTACCAAATCTTATCACTACACCCTTACCGGTATGTCTTCGATTCAAGCAAGAAGAGATGATTATACAAAACTACTATCTGAAAAACAAAAATTAAGCAAAAGGCTTAAAGAATACTCGAATGCCCCAACTGAAAATACCAATAACGGTTTACCATCTCCAGAAAACACTCCGGATGTTGAGATAGAAAGGGCTCAAGCGGATGTGAAACGACAATCAGAAAATCAAGCTAAAGGGATAACTAGAGCAGCTGATGAAACAGTAAAAGAAGAAATTGAACGAATAATAAAGTGCGCTGATAACAACTATGATAATATATTAGACGCGGATAATAGAACGGAAGATGAGGAGAGTACTATCAGTTACCATTTATTCCGATAACGACCTTATATTGTTGGCGTTTCTCCAATGAACTAAGCTGCACAGTATTTCCAACTGGTTGATGAAACATTTCTCGACTATTCTATCATTAAAAAGTTCGCTGTTAACTCCACTTTCTCTAAGCATTTGATTGACGAGGACCAGACATTCCAGGGCTGTGAGCTTTTGAAATGTAACTTCTCTGAAGAAAGAGTAGTCACGCCCACTTGCCTTTGAGATCGGTGCGTCGACCCTGAGAAAGCCCAGTAAAATGACAACAATATTGCCGCCATGTTTTTGTAGAAGGCGAACGAGCTCATTAGTGGCTTCGGTACCGTATCCCCCCTTTTAAAGTTGATGGGCATGGTCTATGAAAAGGACCCTTTCAAGACCCTTCTCAAATTGTGACCTGGCCTTGGGAGTTGTGTGGCCCACATGCTCACCAATAAAATCTGTCATAGAGCAATGGATGTCCTAGTGCGCGAGAGAAATGGCACCAGGGCCCCGTGATTTTGTTTTATGGCATAATCTTTGATATTGTTCCAACTGGCAAATGACATACTTTGATACCTTATATTACTAAGTTGCTCTGTAATTGGTGGGTGTATTCATTGAGCGATTTCGATTTGTATCTAAGCTTTCGGGACTTAATATCATGTCATGGCTATCATTAGACGTGCCTGACTTTGAATATCTTTGCAAGTAAGTCTCCATGGCAGATGAGACAAAATTTTCAACATCCATTCCATTGCTAAAGCCTTGTTGCATTCGGGCTCTACTCAAGATTTTCATAATACTATGTTAAATTTTTAGTGTTGCCTTCAGGTGTTGGGCTGCCAACGTTCAGTTCGTAATATCTCGAAGTTGGGCTAGGCTAAAACCCTCTAATCGAAATAGCTTGTCCAGGGCAAATCTTCCTGAAAGCCCTGGGTTGGCATTATGAACATTTCATAAATCTATCCTCATAACTAAACAGGATTACGCAAACGTCTTCTCCAGGAACACTTTGTACTTCAGCAACATGGATATCGAGATCGGCTCCTCTGTATGTAACTACTATTCCGGTATGTTAGTGCCCTCCTAGTGGTATGGAAGGATGAGTGTTTGCAAAGCTAAGGGGAAAAAACATGTAACGCACACCCACCCCCCCTTACTAAGGAAACCTAGGTCGACTTGTATCTGGTCATACAATTTGGCGACCGTTCAAGTGTCTCGAACATATTATTGATCAACTTCTTGACGCCGTCTAGTCCAGTAAGCTGTTAAAGCTTTGCCCAAGCTAGACTTGTCAACCTGATATCGGTCGGGTTTAGTCCGAGTATATCTTCTTGTATGAAAGTAAACAATTTTTATCTGTTAAATCGTTGAGATTATAAAGCCGTTTTGCTTGACGCTCCCATATTTTGAGTAAAACATTTTCAATAGCCCAGGCGTTACCAAACCCCTTTCTCCCCCGGTTACAGGCCAGTCTATGAATAGCCCTTCGCATGTATTTTCCATTTCTCCATGTTCGGGCCTCATATTGCTTTTGTATTTCTTTTCGATTCGACCGACCAGGCGCAGTAGTTCTTCGTCACTAAAATCCGCAAACTAGAGAGCATAAGGAATGCGACTTCTTAGTCCTGGATTGCGCCAAAAAAAAAAAAAAAAAAAAAAAAAAAAGGGATTTAAGCTCCTCCTTATATCTTGCAAATATTACGAGTAAGTTGCCAATGCTGTCCTCGATCTCTGTGAGGCCCAGAATTCGGAACATGTGGGGCAGTGGGTTGGTGTGTGTCATCTACAAACAAAACACCACCATCCTCCAGACAGCCTGGCTCAAGAGAGGAAGCGCTGCGGTTAAACGACGTCAGGTGATCATAAGAATTGTCATCGTCGGATTGCTCACTGCGCAATGCTTACAATTCCCACAGTTAATTGGGGTTTCCCGCCTAGAAGGCGTAAAATGGACTGACCTTGGAGGAGTCAAACAACTCCTCAACCTCTTCTTATACCCATGCATACCAGCTGAGCTCCCGAAGTCTCTTTACTTGTTTTGGATTTTACGATACCTCGCATATAGCCTTGTAAGGGTGGGTTTCCTATCTCGGCCATGTGAATAATTTGCTTTCGTAGAGGGTGGAAAAGTTTGGTTCCCACCTGTTGCAGGGTTCCCCTAGAAGACAACATGCCTCCGTTCTCTTCCTAAGTTAGTCTCCTAGAAGCAACAAATATGAAAGCAGCTCTCTATGTTATTTTAGACTGTTTCTTGACTTCTATTAGGCCAACTGAACTGTTTAGTTCAGTAAGTACTCTGTCCTTTGTGGTTTCGCGCTATCTGCGATGCCCTGATTCCAATGATGCCTCGCGGTCATCTGATTCTTGCTAATCACCAGACATTGATGTGGCTGAAGGAATTTCTTAAGGGGTGGAATTTGAATCTGATGATGCTGGGTGCACAGGCTGATATGCTTGGGTACTTAATAGGCTGTTTGAAGATATTCGAAGTATCAGGGATGCAAGAAGACCTTACAAAGGCTTTTTACAAACAAGCCAAGAAAAGCCTAGCAATAAATATGAAAAGGGTTGGAATACGAGGTAGCTTTGAGGAACTATCCCATAAGAAGTTATAATATTTTTCGTCGTGTGACAACTGCCTGCTTTGACAGCAAGCGTACAATACATATAGATTCACATCTTGTCGGAGCCACCAAGTAGAACCCAAGGGAGATCATGGTCCATTTGGGTATGAATACTTATGCGTAACAACCGAGTCGTGTTGCTGACAGGTCAGTGATGAGAGACCGCTGAGTGAGTAAGATTTGAATTGCTCCTATCATGGATGCAACTTAAGCAAGGTATATAACCCCACATGCCAGTGACGAACCATTCAAACGTTGCTAGCTCTGCGTGTAACATTGTACTACAAGGGCATCCGCTTAGCTCACAGGCTCTGGACCGTCCGACATAGATGACTTATCATGCGAAGGGGAGAAGCCAGGACACGCGGACCACCAGTATTGAGAAGCACACGGACTTTCTGCTCGATGTTCGAATAAGACGTAATTAATGAAATGCATTTAGAAATATAATAATCGAGGCATCTATTGATCATTATATATATAACACATCCATCCGGATTGAAATACCATGTTTTTGTACTTAACTCATTTTCCGAGTAGCTGTACTAGGTCTGCAACAACTAGAGCCTAACCCAAGTGATATAGCTAATATTGTGTTTATTATCTACGTATTGGGAAATTGGAAAGGAAGTCGTTTATCGACCGAAATTGCGCATCGGCCGCATGTAGTCCCGAAGTGATCGATTTGACCATTCTATTCATATCTCTACAATATTGTTAGATGTTGCCTTTCATGTGAAAAGGTCCTTGGGGAATCCGTCATCATGATAGAAGCCAAGAATCTTCTCATAATCCAACGATAAGCTTATGTATCTAGTTTCATGATTTATCCTCCCTCATTCAAGAACATCATGCACTTAGTTACAAGTAATAGCAAAAGCGGCTAGCAACCTTTTCTTCCTGAAGCCCCTACACGTTTGCTCAGATCCAGGCTAATACAACAATCTTGTGAAATAAAGTGGCAGCTTAGAGTTTCTCCAATGGTATCAAAATGATGAAGCACGCGCAAGCTCTAAGTGTCTCACGCCACCCTCAGCACAGTAATTTTGGTTGTGGACTGGAGAAAAGTTTTACGATTGTTACGAGTAGTGATATCAGTTATTCACTTCGTTCGCTTCAATTTATATAATGGATTGTCATCAATATCCTGCTGGCAGCAAATTTAAAAAGCAGCATTCAACCATTATCTAGTCTATGTCTTTCCCTACACGCTTTTCACTACAAAGATCTTATCTCATGAATATCCTAGCATATCAATGATTTCGTTTCTGTGCATCTCCACCGCCCAAGCGAGAATAGTTTGTCCATAGGCATTCTGCGCCTCAGTATCCGCGCCTCTATCAAGAAGTGCCTGGATGACATCGCGTCTTCCAATCTGCACCGCACACCAAAAGGGCGTGCGGCCAGATCCATCAATTATCTCTAGATCAACACCATTGTCCAGTAGTGTCTCAATAGTGGCTATATCTCCAGTCTCAACGGCTGCGAAAAAGGCCTGACTGGGATCCGAACAGGACTGAATTAAATTTAAGTTTTCACTGTTCCAGTTTGTAACACATCTTTGGCCTTGGCTACCATTGGTACCGTGCGGTATCGAGTTTGCGTCCATGTTCACAGACGGTCCAGAGAAAAAAGGTCGCCTCTGGGACTCGCCTAAATCCATCGGAAGGTCATCTTCATATGTGAAATCATAATCATCGATTCTAGTGTCTAGCTTCTGCGCTATTGTCTTTATTCGAACATTGTCTTGTGGTTCGACGATATATCTGTAGCTGTTGTTGCCTTGGTCTGAGATGTCGCGAGATTTTGGAGACTGAGGCGGTGACCTTGGACCATAATTATCTCGCGCCTCAGTAAAATCGTCCGTATCATAACTGCTACTATATTGAGATTCCGCAGAATGCTGGGTTAGATACACCGTAGGGGTATTAGATCCCGGATCTATGGGGAAAGTTTGACTCCGTGCGGGAAATTTGTCCGTTTGAGTAGAGACATTCCTGTAATTTAAGTTGAGCCCAGGTTGCGACTGAGCGAAACTGCTACTTCTAGATACAAGGTCATGTCCATTGTATCCATAGCCATTGTCTCCACCAGAAGTATAGCTACCGCGTCGTGGCGACAGAGGTGGCGTTTGTGGATTATTGTTCCAATCAGCGCCTTGGGGTGAGTTTATTCCTTCGCGGGATATCATCAGTTGGCTTAAGTTCATGATAATCTTTCTCATTGCCGCATCAATATGTCCCTCTTGAACCATCTTTGCCAGAGATGATGACGCTTCTCGGAGCCATGATTCCACCAGCGGCTGTAATGGAGGATTAGCATTAGGACTTATCTCCCCCGGTTTACTATCAGAGGCTCTGTCCATAGATTTAATATGTGAGGTTGTATCTCTCGATTTGACGGTTCCGGATGCTGATGCCTGTGACTCTGGTTCCTGTGGCATTTCATCTTTGCTGATGTCATCGAGCTCCCCAGGAGATAATCTCGTAGCTATGAGATAGTTAGCGGAAATAGAATCCCTGAGAGAAATTTTGGCGTACGTGTTAAGCCTGGGACAGTTTTCTTGTCTCCCCGCAGGTATGCCATTATTTTTTTGCCACCCTGAATAACTTCAGGAGTGATTGAGACTAGTTGAGGAATTAGCTGAGAACATGGTCTGACCTATACTTCCTTGAGAGATAATGTACCTTGTAATCGTTGAAGCTTATCAACCTCGTTTGTGGGCACAACCGTTAGGAATGCCTTTGCACAAGCTGCTGCGACAGATGCAGCATAGTTTTGCCACTTTTTGTTCTTGTGAGAGTCCGCATAGTCACATATGCCTCGGATGACAACGCATGGAAAGTCATTCATCAGCCCTGCGGCCTCCATTTCGATACACAAAACACTTTCGTCAAATCTCTTGTAGAGATTGTCTCGAAGAATGGCATCTTTGACCACTTGATTACCTGATACAATGAGGCCACAATGGATCATCGTATCCCCTTCACGTGGCTCTCTTTGAACCAGCATCCTCTGGTCACAGTGGCTGCAATCTTCTCCTTGTACATGGCGATATTGTGGCTCATAAAGGTTATCCTTTAGAGAATTCGATTTAAGAAAGCTTTTTGGGACGTTAGGTATGTTTCCTAGGCATTTTAGATAGCTAAGCATCTTGTTCCGTGATATGATTTGATCAGCTTCAAACTTTCCCAGTGCTGTGAGCAGTGCCGTTGGTGGAGGTGCCAAAGATCCTGTCCTTCGAAACTCGCCGTCGTGTTCTGCTTTGCCCATATCCCATTGGATGACACCCGGCTCTGAGCCGCTGGGGCAACTGATTACCACATCTCCAAGTCGGGTCTTTTGGGGGATGCCGCCACCAATTCCTACCATCAAACCCACTCTGATATTGGGAAAAGTAGACACCATTCGGGCTGCAACTATTGCTGAACTGCTATTACCATACCTGCCCTTTGGCAGGCCGGCAATAACAACTTTGTGCTTTCCAATACTCCCGAGGGTATAGGCGTTCGGATCATTCGTAGGGTTGGGAAGATCTTCATGCCTCTCGTCGAGCATGAATAATGCGGCGGCTTGTTCATTTGGCAATGCGCTGACCCACCCAATGGTGTAGTCTTCATAGGTATATTTCAACTCACCCATAGTGGCGGTTTTGGCTTACAATGGTATTGGTTGTAAGAACTATACTCTTGCGGTACACTGACATTCAAGCAGAGTGTTATTCCAGCCCTATAAATATTACGGACAAAAGAATCGCATTGCACCAATAACCATCTCGCTCCAGCTTCTCGGCTTATGTTGGGCACAGATCGGACCAAGACCCAGAGATATCGTAGGAAAAGACCGCAGCCTGATGGCAGTAGGGTTAGTCCCGGCGTTGTGGAAAGAGGTCACATTACCCATGAGCTGCATCACAACTCTGTAGTCTCGTAACTTCGCACGCGAACGTTATGCCCAACGACCCAACAGTATAAATGTTGTCAGTACCCACCGTGAAGAGGGGCTTGGATGAATACGTGGACCAAGAGGAAATAGGCAATCGGTCAGCCGCAATAAGTGCCATCGAAGTGTCAAGGGTCGCCCCATATCAGGCTCACATATGAATAAATCATTATTGGGATTACCGCATCGTGCATAAGCTTATAAAAACTTAACCAATCCTTTGGTCTCAAAACGATTGAATGCAGCATATCGGTGATGTGCTGGGCATTTATAGAATTTTGGGCTCTAGGGCATGCTAAAATGAACTGTCTTTATAACGGACGATGAGATAATAGGGTCCCATAGTGGGCGTGCATGCATACAGCGATGCTCCAATCTGGAGGCGGGAGCGTCAGATTGAACCGATGGAAACCTATCCAGCATAGAACCTGAGGCCACTACTGCAAGGCTATTAATGGTTGATGACGACAGATAAATATATAATACAACGAGTGAGCCAGCAGTAAGAGGTTTTTTGTCTTTTTGTCTAGCCTCTCTGGCTAGTCTACATATTCAATTGCAATCATCGTCGTATATGATGATACATGGTGGAACCTGACCCAGTCAAACCATGAGGCTTATCCGTCATCCAAGTCTAATAGCGCCCAATAATACGCAATACACGTACATTGTAAGTTCCTTTGGATTATGTGTGAATATAATATGAATTCAACCTAATTTCAGTTGCATCACAGTTATCATCATGAAATACATGAATTAGCTTCAACATAACTAATGAGGTGGGTTTGAAATTTTTTCCTTGTTTCATGTCGAATGTGCTACCAAGGAGCGAAGTTATCTTTGAACCGCCCAAGAAGTTAGGAGTGCTAGCTCCAACTTGGTATTAGTAGTTGTATGAGCATAATTGCGTTGAGTTGGCAATGCAGCTAGGACTTGGGAACTCCACTTGTGCTCAAGTGACCATGGTGTTTTACATGAGCCTTGCAACCCACGTTGACTTGTGTCATGTGAAGATAAACTACCAAATATCTTAATTATGCTCAAGTAAGTAGTAGGGTCGAGATATTATCCAGCTGTGTTGTCGAATTTGATTTCCAACAAACAGACTCGTTCTCTTTATTTATCGCAGATACTCCATTATGTAAACCAATGTGTCACTCGCGGTACCATTTATTTCACTTTCCAATTGAAATAGATAAACAGACTTTTCGTTGCACTCGTTGTGCACTCGAGGCAACTTGGGCTACTTCTGGAGGAGCTTTTGAGAAACTGGGGTTGGAAAGGATTGGCTCAGAGCTCCGAAGTCGGTGAATCAAAAAATTATAGAATGCTGATATTTACACTCGAAGCATTCCAGGCTCTACTTGCAAACTTTGTTTGTCTTCTGGGATTCCGCATCATAGCATTTGCACTTGCTTCGTAAAGCCAAATCCAGGAAATGAACACTTGACATCAGTGGCGAGGCCCCCTTGACCCCTTGAAAATAGATAGGCAAGAAATAATTAATATCTTGAAGAATAATTACATCTAAAGAATATGACTTAAGAGGCCCCTAGATAACGTCCGCTATTGTTTGAGTAGACGAGGTGGCATACTTAGCTCCCGATAAATTGATGATGCTTGATGGAGGCGGAATCCCAGCTAACGATACCAAGAACAAGAGGCAAGATGATCTTCCAAGAGCCCCATGGATAGCCATGTGTACCACCCACCATTAGACCAAAGAGTATACTAGCCATAGATGGAACGAATATGATATTGCGGAGGAAATCGACTCGGGCGAGAGCACGGCGCCAAGTTGGACTGCGTTTACATCTGACATTGATAATGACGACAATGGTGAGCGGTCCAATTGCAGATGCCTGTAGGTTGAGCCAAGATATCCGTCTCCAGCTCTCCAGTGCATGAGCGCTTACCAATGATAGGCCCAATGATCTGCCGATAGCTGCGGTTGGGAGAATAGCGCTTAAATAAGGACCGTGATGGCGGGGAGAAACCATATCGCAGGCAATGCTTTCGGGGGTAACATACAATCCTCCTGGGCCAAGACCCTGGCTAGTTCGAGCACCGATTAGCACCCCAGAGTTCTGAGCGGCTCCAGTGAGCCCGCTGCCGATAGAAAAAAGTGAAATGGCAACAATGATGGGAATTCGGCAGCCAAAGATGTCGGATATCTAGCCGAAACGAGGCTGCGGCACCGTTGAAGTGAAGAGAAATGAGTTGGCGACTCAAAGTATTTTAGCTACTTCCAATTGTGCGCTTGATGGCTCGTAGGGAAGTGGCGATTATGGTAGTATCGATGGCAGAAAAGAAACACAGCAGGCAAAGAACAAGAAAGATACACCACAATCGCCATAATGATGGAAAGCCTCCAGATCCTTGGCTCTGGTGTCTATGGTGTGCTTCTCTGTTGCATTTAAGTGATCTTGCTGTTCATCCAAGTCCATCGAGATTGAAGTAGGTT
Organism: Trichoderma arundinaceum; assembly: GCA_025919625.1. Taxonomy (NCBI): domain Eukaryota; kingdom Fungi; phylum Ascomycota; class Sordariomycetes; order Hypocreales; family Hypocreaceae; genus Trichoderma; species Trichoderma arundinaceum. Next base: position 138,413 of record JAMQTF010000020.1, read on the forward strand.
CACAGACGCTCATCTTTCACTATATGTGGGAGGCACAGCGTATGATACAAAACATGCAGGGACAATAGTTGGAGGCTTTTTTTCTCTCCTTGGACTTATTTTTGTGACGTATTTGGAGGAAATAGATGATAATTGATCTAGTGATACTATTTCCTAGATGAAATTTGAATTCGTGGTAACTTCTGTAGCCAGATTTTACATTAAACCGTGGTTAGCAATGACCTTGACCCGTACAGATAAACGCATAGGCAGTCTTATAAGCTATTCAGTCGCTTGGATATACTAAGGGCAGTAGCCTTCGAGTGACATGCCGCATCTACTTCTGACGACGCGGTGTCCTGCATATGTGGGCGGGTGGTTGAGTGACACACCTATTCTCAAGATTGTCAGGACAATATTGCCCAAGACAAACATGCTGTATGAGTAGCTGATTCACACATTCCTATACGTCGTACAAAGTAGTCATGCACTCTCGGCTGATGGATGGATTTTCACATGGATGCCGATCTCTTAACCAGGTCTCACATTAGGAAGTAGTAGTCCTTCATTCTTCTATAGCACCTTAGAGGCAAGTGGGAGCTAGTTTTGCAGTCGTGCTTTTCAACTAAGCTAACCACTAACTTCATTACTTGTCGTGCCCTGGACATGGGACTTGAAATCGTTGTAGATGCACCGTTCATACTTTAGAATTCCCCTTCCGTCAAGTCAACCAGCCCAGACCCCGCGATCACCATCCCCGAGACACAGCGGAGGACAGTCTTGTTCGGCATTCCCTCCTTCCAGCAAACGTACCCATCCACGAGACCCAGATAGGCACTCATAACTGACATGACAGTATCCACATTAGCAAGTCTTTCTTGTTGGTAGAAAATAACATGAGCAAGCCGAGTGCGGTGGTGCGAGCCGAGCAAATCATCATGACGGGATGCGCAGTAGGTGAGTCGGCAATGCGTTCTGGAAGACCAAACTCAAGCATGACGTTTCGCGGCGACTAAAAGGGCCAGAGACAACCAAAAGTTGTGACCAATGCAATGAACAGTGGCACGATGTGCTGAATTTTCAAAATCTGCGAACATGGTATATGAAGAATGTTGGTGAATATTAGATGATGTTGCTACACAGAATTTAAGATGGAGGAAAGTGGTGGTTGAAAGTGTGGGCTGGAGGGAAAAGCCTCCTTTACTTAAATCCTACCAAGGCTGTCACACAGGGTGTGTACTTATGCTCATGCCATTGGTTTTGCACATGATAACCCCATCCTAACGTTTGTGTTGGTATGCTGCTGCAAGAAAGCAATATGAGCTCTCTTTTTTTTTGGGGGGGGGGGGAAGGCGGGAAAGAAGTGCTTTCTCAATCAAACTACAAATCAGATACTCTTTTCTATCATCAAGATACTCAAATACATCAGAGATGCCATCCTAATCCCAATGTGCACATATATTTTGGGAAGCCAACAACAGGGTACTAAGACGAAGGTGGAGCAATACTTTTGTACTCGCATACGGATAGATGCAAGTGCGCCATGCAAGGTATCGGGCAGCGTGGGGATCTTCAAGCTGCATGTCGTACTTGGTTTTAACAGCACAAGGAGCGTTTTCATGACTGCGGTTGCATAGGCCGTAAATATTGTTTTTCTCAATGTCGGCTTTGCACTTTCTCTAGCCTTCGGGACCGCGCTCCCCATCAAGCATCGACTCACTATGCCGAACGTCCTGTGCCCTATAGCTGCCAATCGGCAATGCCCGTAAAGTTGGATTGCGAGCCCTGTAAATTGCGTCACTAGTAGTTCTAAAAAGTGCTGTTTAAGCACATTGAGATTAACAAATTGAAAGCCTTGAAACACTAGCAATGCCGAATAATTGGGTGCATCTAGCATCGTCCCTGGAATGGCGGTGCAGATCCATTCACCAGGCTCCACTCTGGAACCATCAGGTAATAGGAAAGGCTTTAATGCGACGAGAGCTCACTATAATAATCATCACTAGCTGTTCTGCATAGGTATAAGGTTGGTTTGAGATGCCTACCTGACTCTAGAGGATTTTTTCGGGCAGATTCCTTCATGAAGCTGTCGAGTAAAGAGAAAGCTCTGCCCCTGATTTTTCGAACTGCTCCCAGCCAATATTCTCAGTTTCTTTTCCCAAGGGCTCAACGTACTTAGGGTAAATGCAGAGATGGTGGAGAGCAAAACATGCCGTCTGGCCAATTTTATGTAAGTACTTCAGATGAGCGGGCATAATGAAAATGAAACATGGGCTAAGGACTTTATTACCCCGTACAGTTGAAGCCATATTCAGACCCAAATCTATCGCATCTTCCTCGTAGCACTTTGTGAATGAATGGGCCAAAAAGCTGATAGATGTATTTACCATTCCAATATCCACTGTCATTACTCAAACAATATCTGATAGAGGAGATAGTTATGAAGACAGCTACAGGACATAGGAGTATTTATGGCAGCTAGTTGGTACTAGAAGTGGAAGATATATATAATGGACGAAGGAATCGCGTTTGAATGATAATGGAAAGGAGCAATCGCAGTTTATGGAACTATGATAATATATGATATTGAGAAGAATTACACTGCAAGAAGTCAGACTATAGTAACTGAACGCAGGTAGCGAAATATCGTTATTAAACGGATACCAAAATACGCAGCACAGTAGTTGCTATCATTCTGTGAAGACTTGGATCTGTTATAACATGACACATGCTGTTGATTTATACATATAATTATCGCTTTATTGAAACAAGATTAAAGTAGCACTCACGAGAATTTACACCATTATGAGATTGTGGTATGGCCGAAAGGCTATCCAAAATCCAAAACTAATATGAAATATTATATAATCCGCATATATTGCTTTCAAAGTCACACATCGCAGTGAAAACGAAAGTACGGAGCAACACAACGTTTATTATATATGGATAACATGTTTTAATTATTAGGAATTTTAGAAATCAAATTTGTCTATGAGTACCAAGTTAAAGATTAACCCCAGGTGCCTTACTGCTTTCTCCTACTGTGGGGCTGAATCTGCTAGCATTCTGCGTAGAGAAGCTCCGAATTTACCTATTTGCCTATTTACCTGCGAAGTAGTGAGCCTACTTAGTCTATCCAGTAGTAGAATAGGTAATACTGACGATCAAAAACCTACCGCACTTCATAACAACCGGGCGATATGCCGGATTGTTAAATGTGGCAATTCCGAGACGTGAGGACTTAAATTGCGCTCAGCTGATTTGTCATGGCCGGCTATATTGCCCCGCAAGAAGGACCTTTTCTTACATCTACTCCGTAGGCAGTCAATCACCGTTGTGGCCGTAGGATGGCTCTAGTACGACTTACTAATAACCAGGAATAGATGAAGCCCCGGTGCTAAGAGTGATCCACATGCGTCGTGCTTGTGGAATGTCCAGGAGTGGAGCGACTCAGGAGCTGGCTAGCTGCAAATACTCTTGTATCCCCAGGTTTTCGTAGAACAAGATCGCTTTCGCGCAAATTTTGATAACCGCATTGTGAACTTATTGAGGCGCCTCAGTTAGTCGCAGCGAGTATAACCCATTTAAAATTAGATCATGGTTATTTGGTTATACAGAAAGAAGATTAATACCCCCACAAGATTATCTCTTATAACTCAATCCCTTTCAAACGCGATACGTGTTGTCCATACTCGACGGATACGTCGTCGAAGATAATCGCGGGAATAGCCTGTGGAAAACCAACAAAGGTATACCCTACCAAAGCGGTTGGTTACTCCTCTCTTTATACCATATAATTATGAACACTTTTAAATTGGAAGCCTCCGTGTTTGAACAATTGATGGCATCCTCACTCATGGTAGACAAGCCAGTATTCTCCCTATCCCAAAAGCCTTCAGCACACTTCCGATGAAGACTGCAGAAGACTAAAAAATGATGGCTCAAGTTCATCAAATCCGTGGCTCGCATTTATCAACAAGATGACCTAAATAGGAAGTAAAGGGATATCAATGTGTGCGATGACGCGAGTTTTATCGCCTCAAAAGTCCTACTTTCTACAGATCAAAGCAAAATTGCGGTGCTGGTTACGCAGATGCCAACAACACGGAATGCTAAATAATGAGGGAATAGTTCAGGGCCTGCACAAGGGGAGAGGTGAAACTTTGACGCTGGCCTCCGTAAACTGCGCCGCACCGGCAGTGAGAGTTTTAGAAGCGACGATACTGTTAGGCCAGGTAGCCACTCGATCAAGCCATAGTGACGATAAATGTTGATGTCGGTTTACTTTCCCCCTTTCTTTTCCGCTTCAGTCTCCTGGATTATTGGCGTTGTAAAAAAGGGGATCGTGGCTAACCGCATTACTTCTCCCCATTATCTACCGTCGTATGGTTCTTAGACAGACCCTCATTGTGGGTGTGTCAACACAATCTGGCCCGTACTGAGCCTTGAACATGTCCACAAACATGCATCTTATAACATATTGAAGTTTTAGACATTGGCATGCAGGTAACTTTACATCGATCGCTTCCCATTTGTCATACACCGAACAATAGCGAGTTCGCAAAAGAGATCGCGATTTTCGATGAATTCCTTGTCCAGTTACGGAGTAGACCCGCGTTTGATGGCCCTTATCTCTGGGGTACGGGACCCGGAATTGATTGGCCGGACATTAGGAAGTGGGTCAGAGATTGTGTCATCTTCATGGCTTGGCTTCATTAGACACGCTACTCCAACTTGACTTTATAGTCGATTGCGCGAGCTGTTTTGCATTCGCACCTCTCTGATCTTACTGTAATTGGGTCAGTTTAACAACTATTGCGAATCATCACTTGCTATTATGTTGAAGTCGATCTGCACAAGCTCGCTGCTCCTATTGGGCACGAGCTTCTTCTCCACCAGCTCCGCGTCCCAGGAAGCGCAAGTCCCCCTCACCGCTTCAGGCAAGCATCATCAAGTTGATCCGGCTATCCTCGCTGCTTTAGAGAAATACCCAGATCCTGTTGATGCGTTCGTTTCGCTTCACCCCGAGGCTGCTGAACAGTTAGCCCAGCCACGTCTATTGCACGTATCTGGGGAGGCAAGCGCTCAATGGATGACTGAAGGGGACAAGCTGCGCCTCAAGCGCAAGGGCAAGAAGTTTACCGACATTACCGATCATGAAGCTTTCTACAAAGAGCAGGTAAATACATTGGCTGGCGAAGCTCGTAAGTGAAAGGTTTTACACGCAGTGGATTCGTGATAGGCTCTAAGACGTTTCGCAGACTTGCCCAAGCTCTCTCACCACGGCCTTGTGAAGTCGTTGCTTCCCCGTGTCTCCACGGATAAGATGCACGGTGTTCTTGAGCACATGACGGGCTACTACACGCGATATTTTGGCAGTGTCACTGGTGAGGAAAGTTCACAGTGGCTTTACAATCACATTGCTGAGGTATGGATTGCTCGTGGTCTTCGGTCTTATTCTGTCTATTTATGTCGACATACTAATAGCGGCAGTACTAGATCATTAAGAATGCGCCATTTCATACTCATATTTCCCTCGAGGTTTTCACTCATTCATTTCCTCAATCCTCCATTATTGCTCGCTTTGAACCTAAAGTGAGAAACTTTTCCTTGCCGTTGACCATTCTCGGCGCCCACCAGGATTCCATGAATTACCTGTTCCCGTTGCTTCCTGCTCCTGGCGCAGATGATGATTGCTCCGGCACGGTGAGTATCCTCGAAGCTTTCCGCGTTTTGGCGGAGAGCGGGTTCATCCCTGTTAATGGACCTGTCGAGTTCCACTGGTACGCTGCAGAGGAAGGCGGATTGTTGGGCAGCCAGGCTATTGCGCGATATAAGAAAGAATCAGGAGCTCGTATTGGCGCTATGATGGAGTTTGTAAGTGTCTCGGAGTCTAGCGCATTCACCACTCATATTAACCACTATCCAGGACATGACGGCATTTATCGCTAAAAATGCTACCGAAACTATTGGCTTCATAGAGACTGACGCAGATGCCCCTCTCACAAGCTGGGCGGCTGCCTTGGCTAATGAATATGTCTCAATCCCCGCTAAAGTATTCAAGCTGCCTAGGTAAGTGCGACACTTTTCTTCAGATTCTCCCTCTCAGTTCATCGTAGTTAACGAAACTAGTGGTGCTGGTTCGGATTACATGTCTTACACCCAGCTCGGCTACCCCGCCGCCTTTGCATCGGAGGGCAATCCTTCGGCTGGTAAATTCCCCGGCGAATATGACCCGTATGTCCATACTGAAAAGGACACAATGCATGTTGATGATGATGCGGGCATTTTCTCCCTTGAGGTAAGTATTCCCTAATCCGATTCATTTGAGCAAAATGCTAAAGCTATCCCAGCACATGGCTCGATTTTCCGAGCTTGCCATTGCTTTCGTCATTGAGCAGGCTGGCTGGGATAATAAGTGGAGGTAAGGGAGCAGTACGGCGTACTTCGTACGGAGTACACGGTTATAAGATGGTGTGCACTTCGCTTGGCCATTCCTTGTTTCAATTAGCCGCACATGCTATTGAGTCTTCTCGCTTATAATAGAATAATGCCCTTGGGCCATCACGTGGACACCTGTATGCTACTGACGCTACTAAATTGACCGCTCATGTGATAGCAACTGGCTCATGCCGCTGTGGAATATTACACATGCATCATCCATTAAAAAACTCCCCGGTAGACATTTCATGTTCACTAAACGCGTAAGAGAATTCCTTTACCCCAAGCTTGAAGTAGCGGTACGTTACTAAGAACAAATGTTGTAGGGACTAGTAAGTTAGAGTATTTTAAGAAAAGGTAGTCGGGCCGGGGTAGACGCCACTCTCCATGTTAGAAGCCAATCCTATAAACGCGCATGAAGACACATTTAAGCTTTCGTACCTTGCATACGCAAGGGTACTCCATCATCTTAAGACATTTTTCCCCTGTGACTTGGACAGTACAAGCGCACATGCGATGGTTAGTAGGTTTGATCGGCTCTCGGGCTTCGAAGAGTGGCTTGGGGATGTCTAAAACTTACGAAAGCATGATTAGCGCGTGCGGAATGTTCAAAGTCTCATGAAACTCCATACCTTCCTAATTGGACTCGAAATCCATCCACCTAGACCGATGACAGCTTGTTAATTTAATACCAACTATCGCCCGACACGTGAACATGCGGAGGCGCCTCGGTCGTGGGAACCTAAAATTACCTCAAGAACTGGATCGGATCCAGACGTTTATAAGGAGGTAGAAGATCCATGTCATCGCCCTTATCGGCCTCACTATCCCCACGGCCGTGACGATGAAGGCTATGAGGTTCAGTATACTATCCCTGTCCGTTGCTTGCGCGTCGGCTGTCGCCCAGTACACGGGCGGTGACACAACTGGCTGCGGCAAGACTCACTGGTTTAACGGTATCACACAATACCGTACTATCAAATCCAGCGGCGTGGATCGCACTTACGGAGTCCACCTACCGTCAAATTATTCCGAGAATAATACATATCCGACAATCCTTGGCTTCCATGGCTCCAGCAGCATTGGCTTCTTCTTCGAAGTCGACACCGGTCTCTCTGATGACGAGTATACAGGTGACAAGATCATGGTATATCCGAACGGGCTCGGTGGCGCCTGGGCTGGAGCCAACTATTCTGAGGCCACTGTTCCCGAGGATTTACAGTTCGTTTGGGACATGCTAGTAGATTTGAGGCAGAATTATTGCATTGATAGTGCCCGAATTTATGCTACTGGCATGTCTATCGGTGGAGGTTTTGTTGACACTATTGCCTGCAATGCCACTGTCGGCGGCGAGTTTGCGGCTTTTGCGCCGGCTTCTGGCTCGTTCTACACTAACAGCGATGCAAATCACGGCGACTGCGAGCCTGCCCGTGTGCCTACACCAATTCTCGAATTCCATGGAGGCGCCGATACCGATGTTAAATATGAAGGTGGCACAGGTGAGGGCGGTATTGAGCCGTCCATTCCCAACTGGTGAGTTGTCGCGTTGCCATTGGAATACTCTGCATCTCTTGTGGATGAGGTGGGTGCTAACGTTTGAAATCTGTAGGCTTGGCCGGTGGGCACAGCGGAATCATTGTGATGAAGAATATCGCCAGGAAGATTTATTCGATAACGATGTGCACCATCTAAGTTGGACGTGCAATGGCCAAGATGGTGCCCTACAGCACTACAAAACCGATGATCAGAGTATGAACCCCCACTTGCCTCACAGCCATTATATTATTAGCCAAATTGACTGACCTACCGGTGTTCAGAACACGACTGGGCTTCGACGGAGATTAACTTTTCTCAAATAGCTGCAGGCGATTGGCCTACGCACATATCGGCCAGCGCCCTTATCCAGGACTTTTTCATGAAGTTTACCCGCCCCGCCGCTTAGACATCTGACGCAAGAATTTTTGAAGTTTGTGCGCCAAGCACATTTCATCTGGCCAATCTTAGGTATAATTCGTAATCTTGCTACTTTGGGAAATAAACCTTGGATTGCTTAGAGCTTTAGAATCTTCCTTGATCTGTCTCGTATGGTCATCTTCAGCAGGTAACAAAGGGAAATGGGTGTTTACAAGCAATAAATACCACGATGCACAATGCAGTTCGCTAGGTTGGTCACAATAAGTGTCTACCGATTGTTGTAAATCTATTGTACTTCAGAGCTTTTACGGTTCACACCACACCATATCTTTAAAGCTATAGCAGTCTGTAGTTATATCATCAAAGAGCTGCATCACGTCAAGAACAATGAATCTTGCCCATACCTTCACTAATCTGCTGGTTGAAGGAACAATCCTCAAATACGGTTTATAGTAGACTCTCAACCAAAGCTCTAACCTCAGCGTCCGTCAACCCTTTTAAACCCAGAAGCTTGTTGTCCAAGTGGTTGGAGAAATCTTGACCATAACCCTCCCCAAAAACGGAACTGAAAACAAAAGGCTGCATAACCGACCAATCGGCAATACCGTTTGCCATTTTCACAAGGGAATCGGCGAACATTGCCTCAGTGGACTGATTGGTGATGTCCCATTCCACACCATCTTTTTCCTTGGCGTACCTAATCAAGGAATTTTGGGTAACGATAGCATCTTGAATATAGACTGGACGATTAGCCGTCTCAGGGAGGTGTTGAATCACCCCGACGATGGCTTTACCAATAGTGTCAAGGTTGGTAGCCGCGAATGGAATGTCACCACCATTATAAACAGTGGCTTCATGTCCAGGGACGTTGACAAGGAAGCCATGGAGGCCCCAATCCAAGAAAGCCCCGGTGCAAATCACCGTGTAACTGAAATCGGGGGTTTTGGCTACAACAGTCTTGAGATATTCGTGAGTCTTAACCTTGCCCTCAAATACTGGCAGTTGGTTACGCTTGGAGTTGGTGACATCACTACCAAACTCTGATGGGATAAATCTTGACACCCCAGCTGTAATGGCACCGTCGATAAGGGGGTTTTGGTCGTTAACTGATGTAGAGGTTAGAGTAGAGATGACGACATTGTGATCCTTGAGAGCAGTTGCCAGAGAATGGACTGAAGAGTAGTCAACTTCAATTACTGAAAGATTGGAGCTCGATGGAAGTTTCGAAGCGTTACTACTGCCTTCTCGTGTAAGGGCGGTGACATAGTACCCTGCAGTTAGGAGAGCCTTCACAATGGGAAGCCCCAAATCTCCAGTAGCTCCAGCAACAGCAATTCTCAAAGCCATACTAATATATATTGGAACAGAGTCTTTGTCTTGTGCAACGTTAGAGATGTTGAGATTCTGAAGATGTGAGAATATGGCGTGAATGGTATAGTGAAGTGAATACTGTGCTAAAGAAGTTCACTTGGTTTAAGACTTGTCGTTCCTTATATATGGCATGGCTTTGTAATGACCGCGCATTGTCTATTTGCCGTTCGCTCTGCCGACTCTCAGATATGCCTGATTGATCTTTGAGCAATTTAATTTCTTGATTTTTAATCAGTTTCACGGCAAACTTTCCTGGGGAGATTGTTAAACAGACCCCATTTAGTAGTTGAGCGCGCAAATGTGATAGTAGCTTATAAAGCGGTCTTGAAGGACCATGAAGCCTATGAAGGAAATCCTACTTTAAGAGGGTTGCCCCACTACAATGGTTCTGACACTCTCCAATCCCATGAAGACGCTTCAGCCACCTACTATGGCTGTGACTAATTCGTTGCGGTATTTCCGCTTCTGGGCTGCCGGCTTGCATTCTGAGGTCTGCTCCCTGCTCAAGACTGACAGAAAACGAATGTTTTTAAGCCTCCTACTATGGTTGTGACTAATCCATTGCTTATTCCCGCATTTAGACTCTCCTTACGGAGTACTCTGTATACTGTGAGTTAATTCCCAGCATTGGTTGTGCTAACATAATTGCTGTGGCTATAGTCTGGTCTGACCGAACACTACGGAGTGATGCCATGCGTGGTTGAATATTATTATTGCTAAGAACTACGTATCGACAAGAAGGAAGTATAGATGTCCACATCATCATCATTCACTTCTAAGGAGTGCACAAAGACATTGGATGGTATAATAAATGAAAATACAAACTAGCATAAGATAAATATATAAACATATCCTTTGCTTTAGTGCAAGCACGAGCTCTCATTACCGCTGCTAGCGCCGCACCTCCGACACCACCTTTAGAAAGTCAAAGCTTTAAACTCTACTGCGCTTTTATGAAGCTATTCGTTTGGCGTGAAGATGACAACGAAAACCTAATTGCGAGACACTGAATGGAGTATAAGAGTGAGCATATCTTAGGGTACAATATTAACTTCACTTCCGTTCAATAGTAAGACATATGGTTAGTACTAAAGGTGTCCTTCGACGAACTGAATTTTAAGTTAATCACAATAGAGGTTGACGATATGCGAGACACAATGGCAGTATGTCTTCAGAATACGAGATTGACGGTGAGGATGATGACTTTGGGTCAAGTTGGAACGCGCAGAATTTTATAACGGTTGTGGCACAAAATTGGTCAGAGAGATTAAAATAGTTCCAATTCACTATTATAATTTGCTGAGATTTCTGGTTTTTTGTCATAGCGAGATATAGCTGTAGGACAGTTCAATAGTCACTACGCTTTACCTGATTATCTGGCATATAGGTTAATGGATGATGAGGTTATCAGTAGTCTATCAGGCTCATAGTCATTAGAAGATTTTATATATACGCTGGGAAGCTATCTGTTTTGAATTAGAGTTACGTGCACTGTCTCTAAACCCCAATCTCCACGCTAATAAACTACATGGACCTAACATCAACACCACTGTTAATTCACATCACGTCACTGGCGCATTGAACATAGCAAATACTAGTTGTATTTCTGTGAGTTACCCCGCAATCTGTGCCGCTCGGCCCGCGTCTGCCGCTTAAAGGATTCTTACCACGCATTGTACTATACGCATCAAAACGCTACTGGTAGTTTAGGAGGCGCAATTCCTGATAAGTAAGATGGATTTTTTTGGGGCGAGGTTCTGGTTCTCCTTCCATTCTCCTTCCTCATCCTGAAACGTAATATATTAGTACATTAACCATCATTTCTACTAATTATCCCGATTCAGCCCTTTATAAGGGGACATGCAACAGCCATGTCAGGCAATGATAATTACAACCGGTAAGCCCTATCAGATTCCGAGTAGTAAAAAGGATTGCATATTGCAAAATAAGTTCTCATGATTGGCTCAGATATTTGCAAGCTGGTGGTTCAGCGGCAGGAGCCTATGGTGGTCAATATGAAGACAACAGAAACGAGTCCTTATCACCAACAAGTTCCCATTCTCATAGTAGTACCGGAGGCAGGAGACGCAAAGGGTTGGTAAGTGGCATCGTGAGGGGTGTGGCTGCCGGTATTGGCCTCGCTTCTGAGAGTTACCATAATCACCAAGAGAAGAAGAAGGAACAAGCAGCAGCAGCAGCAGCTACCACCGGAGAAAGCTCGAGGGCGATTCATAATGAAGAAGCACGGCCGCGAGGTCTATCCCAAAAAGATGATGGTGATGGCTCCATTGAAAGTGATGAGCATGATGGCCCAGTACATGTTGATCCAGAGACATCCCGAGACTTGGAAGAGGCGGCATGGCAGCTTGATGCAGCACAACTAGAGCTGGCGCCGCCTCCTGACTATGCTACCATCATGGAGCAAGATATTGACGTCAACGAGATGGCCGCAGGTTTCGTACGGAGCCATACATTGCCCCCAAATCAACAGCTTCAGCATCATCGATTGCCAATGCCTGTGATACTCCCGCAACGGCGACCAGGAGAGCGTGCTCGCGGTTTCATCCACGCGTACGCACCACTGTTGCAAGATCTGGGGATTGATCAGACAACATTTATAGACTTTATCAAGGAGCTGAATCTGGCTACGGCACCATCACCGTGGATCAATGCTATCAATGTCGCGGCTATTGCTGTACAACACGTTCCCGAGCCCGTCACCATTGCTGTTTCCATTGCGGCTCAGATTACCACCCAAGTCAGCCTCCAGGCGCACAGCCGCTCCAAAACAAATACTTTTTTGAACAAAATAAATGCAGAATTCTTCCGGCCGCTTGGACTAATAGCTATCATCATGACCTGGAAGCCGAGCCGGCCTGGCGAGGTCCTCACGCAGGTAACATTCGATGCGGCATTGGAGTTAGCTACTCAGAACGCTTCAGGGCCGAGGCCAGGAGCAGTCAGCGGATTTAGTAACAAGATGCAAGCGTCTCACGGAACAACAAATTTCGAGTGGCCTGAGTCGGCGCCGCTGGTGTTTCCTACTTTGGACAAGCTTGCCAGCACTCCCGAGGGTTGGCAAACGGTTGATGAAGCCGGGAAGAAGCAGCCGAATGGCGTGATGCGCAGCATGATATTTGCAATGGAATACATGGACAAGCGATCACAGGCCCAGTGGGCTAACAATCATCCAGAGAGCCGCCTTGCTAACTTAGGCGTCAAACCTGAGTTCCATTCACGTTACGCGGACCCCAACCATCCTGCTAGCAGTGGCAGTCTTTTGGCTCTACTGACAGGTGGTGCCGTCGGTGGCAGAGTGAGCGATAGGAAACAAGCCAGGCGTGATATAATGGCTGCTAGGCGTGATCAGAGGACAGAGAGAAGAGAGCAGAGAGGATCGACAGTTCTTGGTACAGTTGGGCCAGCAGCTTTGATCCGTGGCATCAAAAAGATTATGCATGAGGTTCGTCTTATTTTCCACTCCAATACATTTATATTAAGAGATTCGATTCTTTCATGTGGAATATGCATGGGGACTAATGATTCATCAAGGACGTCTTGTATCTCATGATTGCTAACTTGCCATCAACTGAAGATATGGCAGCAGCTCAACAATTTTTACACGCACATCCTTTGCAAGGCTGAATCATATGTAATTATGATATGCATCTAGAGTAGTATTAACTTTGGGTGACACTCGATACTTAATTGGGCTTCAGTAATATGTGCTTTTTACTGTTTTGCACGTTCTGCTAATGAAATGGCGCTCTCCGTTTCAAGGAGAGTGGGGAGCGTATAGCAAGAGTGTAACATTGTTCTCACAATTCAAATAAATTGTAGTTAGGAAGAGACTGACTGCTGCTTTGGATTAGGCGGTCTCATAGTTCTCTAGCGTCACTATTGATAAGTATAACCGAACCGTATGTGAACCGTGTCTCGGTTATAGGTATAAGGAGGGGGTCGAGACGATAAGTTTAGTAGCTTGCACTTGTTTTGGAATTGATTGAGAGGCATAATGACCTGTGTCAGAGATTTATACCGTTTGCGACCAATTTAAATGCGTACTTGGAACCTCTCAGTCTCATGAATCTCGAGTTATTACACAACAATTATTTGCCGTGCTTCGTTTCTGCATGCTCTAGCAACTTCTCCGTTCATGATTCCATGAAGATAACAATCTCCTACGTTTGCATAGACTGAGGCCGCGGCTTCGACATGTGATCCAACAGGGCGTAGTACAATCGGTACACTTGAACTGGGTAAAACGAAGATCGAATCTTGCTCAAGAATGTCGTTCTTCGCCATGCCGAGATAGCCTTTAGCGGTCAAAAACAGCCTCCTGTCCATGGTTTGCCATAGTACATGTTCACGAATAGTTTCCAATAGTAGCCCATCAGACACCCTGTCCACTCCTGTAAAGAAAGTCGCTCCGACGTCACGTAGGTTTGATATGTATTCAAAAGGTTTATTTAAATCTCCATGTCTTGCTTTAGAATTATGCATAGCAAGAGCACAAAGGGTAGAGATATGCCGATCTGAAGCGTTCTCACTCTGGGCTGAGCCCCAACAATGGTCGCGGAGTAATGTCCTCCACCACGCATTCTTCCAGGTGCCACCTCCGGGGTATCCATCACTTTCACTACCCGCGGTGACTGAATCTAACTCATTTTGGTGCTGGGGATTCAAACTAATGTTATAGTTTGAAAGAGACGAAATGATATCCTGCGAGTGTGCACTAATATCAGGCGAGATTGTGACTATTCGATCAAATTCGATGCCAAGAAGATGAAGGCGGTTGTGTTCAATTTTAAGTCCAGACCCTTGTACAAGGTCTCCGCAGCTATTGAAACTTGGAATTTGCATAAACCAGTCCCATGATGGAGGATTTGGATGACCCCTCACCCCAGGTAGTTGTAAATTTGCTACCCACGTAGGCAAGCCATGGATGCTTGAACTCAGCCCTGCAAATGACATGGGAAGCAAACTATCAGTTATCTTAATATGCTCTGCCGAAACTTCAGTAAATAATGCCATCAAACCGGCCTTGTAATCCGGCGCAATATCAGAGTGTGCCAATCCCAATAGTGCATATGCAAGGTCATGTGCCACGGTGGCTTTTCTCTTCATAAATTGTAAAGAGAGCTCGAAAAGACTAGGGTGTTGTGTCTGAGAGCGTCGCAGAGACTCTAGACTAACGAATTGATCGCAAATCTTGGCAAAGTTCTCGTCAACGGCATTTCGACTTAAACCAGGGACGGGACAACATCCGTTCTGCATGTGGAAGCGATAGTTTGATGACGCAGCTATCATAATATGAAGCGGCATTGAAACCGAGCCCAGATATACGTAGCCGGCCGGGGGCAAAGTAGCCTCCTGGACTATCCATAGCCTTTCAAACCATTGACTAAAGCCCAAAGTTACCATAGCGTGTTTCACTTGCATGTGCCATACGCTGTGCGATTGCAAAATTGGTAAAAAAGCAGAAACGTCCGTGAGGTGATTTGCGTCTGCTAGTTCCCGGAAAATCCAAGCAATAAAGAGATCGAATTGATAGTGGGTACTGGGTGATAAAATGGACGCTTTGCTGTAATTATTGTCCTTAAATATAAAGTGTTTGGCATATTCATTCCAGAGAGGACCGTAGTCATCGTCATCGCCAGTAAATGACCATGCCTCACCTGGGGGGAACATATATTTCCCAATACCTTCAATAGCAATATGAACTTTTTGACAACAAGAGTATATCTTGCCCATGAGTGGAATTTGCTGATTTTTCTCCGCAATCGACGCTTGGTCGATGCAAAGAGCATCAACCCATATAGTCAAAGGCACATTCCCGTTATGAAGTCTAACATCTTGAAGAGCATCAAATAAGCTGTGGGAAATCGGAACACATACTTCGTTAATCTGAATACTGTGACTGTATTCATTCGGGTCTTCTTTTCCCCAAACGTATGATAACGTGTCGTAGAGTGGGTTGTTTGTTAAGTAGGCGACTTGCATCTCTGCTTGCAATGGTGAATTCCACCGCGCGGGTTGAAGAACGAGGAGACGGATTGCCGAACGTGCAGAGTCAAGCCGCAGTGAGTCATAGAGAGAAGCAGTGCATGTTAAAGGTAAATCGGGCTTGGTAGGTGTCAACTGAATTGTCGAAGAAAGGATGTCATCTTTTTGAGAACTTGAACTTTCCATAATTTTTCAATGGCTATAATCAGTTTCCTAGTACTAAGGGAATTATGTTTCAACGAAGTGATGATAACTTTTGATTCCGTTGATCAGTGGTATTTTGCGCGTTTAGGTTACTGTTGAAGAGAATCCCCATTCATATTTTCTTAAAACGCCGGTGAATGCCAACTCTTGAATACTTGGTAATGGTGTGGGTATTTTCGGATACACAAAGATGGAAGCTGGTATTTTTTATCAACAAGCAGTAGTAATCGGGTGGCTATGCAGAGGCGGGGAAGAAAAAATGCCGTGTTCAGGCTCCTGCTCAGTAATCAATAAGAAGTATGATCCCATCAGCTCATTTTCATATGTAAACTTATAGTATGGATGAATGCATGCTCTGAAAGTGCCATTATTGAAAGCACTAAATGGCAGGTTGATCAGCTTTGATGGGCATTCTGTGCAAATTACTGAAAATCCTTATCCTAGTAATCAGTGGCATTTTCTTGTCTCTTGCACCTGACTCTTTCAATCGCGATACAATTTCCATGTGGCCGCCTTTAGCAGCGACTTGTAAGGCGAGCCATCCAGCAGGCGTGTTTTTCCGCTCCAGCTGACAAGAGCGTTTGAATGATATCTAGATATCCACCTTTGGCGGCAGCCTCTAATGCTGTCCGACTCCATTCAGAAGGCGAGTCCAACTCAGCCCCGGCTGCTAAGAACCTCTCAACGACATTTAGATGACCACCTCCAGCAGCAGTATACAAAGCAGTCTGCTCATTCCACCGAGTTGGCGCATTTACTGCGGCTCCAGCTGTCAAAAGTCTCTCAGTAACATCCAGATGGCGAATCTTCAGCAGCAGCCTGCAGGGCGGTCTGACCATGCCATCTAGTAGGCATATTTACTCCAGCTCCTGCGCCCAAGAGTCTTTCAGTAATGTCCAGATGGCCATATCTAGCGGCAGCCTGTAATGCAGTTCGGCCATATATCTCAGCTGGTATAGAATCTACTTCGGCTCCGACAACCAAGAGTGTCTCAACAACATCCAAATGGCCGCGTCCAGCAGCGGCCTGCGAAACATTCCGGCCATCCCTTTTGGCAGGTATAGCATTTACCTCTGCCTACTGACCAGACGCCTCTCAAGAACGTCCAGATAGCCGTATTCCGCAGCAGCTTGTAAGGCAGTTTGACCATTAGATTAAGCAGGATTCGCATTTATATCTGCTCCTACAGCTAGGAGCTTTTCGACGACATCCAAGTGGCCACCTTCAGCGGAGCCTGTAATGCAGTCCACCCACGGCATTGTTAGCAACATCATTTACATCCGCTCCGGCAAGTAACAGCCTCTCAATGACATGTAAATGGCCATGTTCGGCGGCGGCCTGTGGCGTGGTTCGACCATCAGACTTAATAGGAGCGTGCATATGTGCTCTAGCGGCCAAGAGCCGCTCTAAAGTATCCAGTCAGCCGCCTTTAACCGCCCCTAGGCAAGCCTAATCTATTCGAGGGCCTAGCTTTTCGCTTTCGAGAACGATATGGAGGAGCGCAAGGTCGCCTTCAATCGCTGAGCTTTGCATAATTTGCTCCCAATCTTCATCTGAAAGCATGCCAGCAAGAAGAACTGGCTGTATGAGAGCATAGTGACTGACCTTTTGGCCCTAGTTCACTATAAGCGAGCTTGTTTCACGGAAAGTCCCTTCACCCTACGGCTTATCAACCAGATCGTGTCCTTCAAGCATCAGTTTTATCTATAAACTCCAAGTTCTGGATTTACCTTTTTGAAACATATTGGTGTGGAAAATGCAGTGTGGAGACGCATATCTTAAGAAGTGGTATCCTATCAGTAATCGTTCTCGCGCCTCTTTAGCATCGTTCCTTTGAAAGCTAGTCAGATCTGCAATGGCATTAGCTGCTGTTGAGCCTACCCAAGTCTCCAATCTAGATTTCGTAAAGGTGGGAATAGAAGTAGCCGCTTTCCAAAGCTGTCCTTGCTATAGCTGCAGGTGGCATGGGTGGCAATGGTCGAGGCCGTCTAGCTATTGTTGTCTTAAAGTCATTGAAGTTGAGATATGTAACGCATATCTCACCAATATATTGGTCAACATCCTCAAGATTTATATAAAACTGGTTATGTCGAAACTTGGCGTCTTTCACAAGAAAGAATTGTCGGACTGTTTGGTGTGCGAAATGGACTGTTTTTAATTCTTCGTCGATATGAACGAGGTTTTTACACCAAGAGCTAGTATGCTTAATGCCATTAGGTTGTCGCTCTGGCTTTGAGCATGGCTGCTCGATCTCAATGAAAATTGCTTCCCTCAGCTGATCTAGCGTCAAGGGCTCTTTCGCAGCAGCAACCCATTGGAACAGTTGTCGCGCGATGTTCTCATTTCCCGAGAAGCAATCCGGCCGACAGCGCGATCAAACTCCTCCTCCAAATAAGTGCTCATCGAGTTGAAAAACAACCCAGAGAAACCAAATGATTTAGTCTACGAACGGCGGTTTATCAGCGCCAATATCTTACATGCCATCCGCCCCTTCCATCAAAGCTAGTTCGATGTCTTCAATAAGTTGCGTGTCTCGACTATAAGCTCTTC
The DNA here is from genome assembly GCA_025919625.1 of Trichoderma arundinaceum. Classification (NCBI taxonomy): domain Eukaryota; kingdom Fungi; phylum Ascomycota; class Sordariomycetes; order Hypocreales; family Hypocreaceae; genus Trichoderma; species Trichoderma arundinaceum. The sequence continues at coordinate 156,878 of JAMQTF010000020.1, forward strand.
GCTTTGTATCTTCTATTGCACCGTACTCTCGATGTACGTCGCAATATCGGACTGGGCTGATGAACAACTCATGGATAGGCGTCGGAGGGTAGGGAATGCCTTTTGTAACCCCCCGGAGACACTATCATGACTAACGAGGAAAAGATTTGTGTTCGATCTAACAGTTGCAAGCGAGGAGATCACGTAAAGAAGGTTATTACGATTCAAATTTTCGTATTCGTTTATTCCATCTATTATGATAGAAAGCATATTGAATGTCGCGGCTATCCTTTGGAGCAATTCGAGAAGTTCGCTTGGTCCAGATGACAGGCTGACTCTTATATGTTCCAATAAAGCTTCGATTTCTTAAGAGAGGCCGGAATGGTTTATTGCCTGTTGAATGATAGATTTAAGGATGGCTTCAGCATTTAAGGACTCCTGGTCGTCGAACCGTACAAAAAAGGGAATGAAGACATCCGGACCACGCTTTCCTGTCAAGAGCTTACCCATCACACTCGCCCTACGGCATTTAATTCAAACATTTGCTCCGCAAGCAATTGATTTGGTTGACTCACGTGAGGATCGTTTACCCGAGCCAACTACACATAGTTAAAACATCTACCTTTTAACTGTTACGCGACGAAAACTCACTCTTCCCATAACGCCAGAGCAAAGGGGCATCGGCGGTATCGATTCAGCGACCAAATTCCTGCGTTTGAAGCATCCACTCCGATGTACCTCTATGCCGCTTCCGACGGCTTTGCTTAAGGGGTGTCAAGTGGTCGTGTGTCGACAGAGAGTCAAGTAGCCGTTGTTTCCTTGGCTCGTCGCTCGTCACCTTGCATCTGGCATCTTAGAATGGGGTTAATCTTTTCGTGAAAACAGACTTCTCAACCTCCCCTCCTTTGAACCTTCTTTTTCAGCTCTACTTTGAAGCTGTTGGTTTTGAGGATTGACCTGCGCTTGGGCGAATAATAACGCTCCTTTAATCCCTACGCTGTATTTTTTGATATCGTCTGCATCTCACTTACATTTGATTCACGGAGAGAATTAAAGATGTATATGAACTCTGTTCTCGTTAGTCGTAGTTGAGTCGCGGCGAAACAAAGTTCACTAACATGGGCACTGGACCGTTTCCACTACGTGTTTACAGCAATGAAGGAGCGATGCGTAAAAGTTGCAAAGAGTTTTCTGAAGCTGAGTTGAATATGAATACAAAGATTGATACTCCGTCCATCGTGGACAAAATCTACCGAGATCTATAAGAAGTTTGGAGAGGTCCTTGTAGTATGAGTTGAGTTTGGCAGCTGCCTAACGTCAAAAGCACCTCAGGCAAAGGTAATACATTACAGAAACAATCTCACAAGCATTGTTAGCTTCACGCTCGCCTACAAGGCAGGGGCAACTCTAAGCTCAATTGAAACCATTGTTTCGACGGCGCCGGAAAAATCTCGAACAGGCTGTAGGACAGAATGGAGTCTACTGATAATTCCGCGCCCCTTTCTGTCTCTGTTTAGCAAGTCGAGCTGAGCAGTAAAGCGCGGCTCCTTCCATTACAAAAGCTACGGCATCGTATTGTTTGGCGATTTGATCGCGATGATCGCTGGACTTCATCACTGTATCCGTCGAGGCGACGACGCCCAATGATAATGTCCGGGCACTGAGCCTCCTCCCATCCTAAACCTCGCGTCTTTACCGGACGCTGTCTAGGACCCAAGTCGTCCTCATCGCATCCCAGCTCAGCACAGGAATCCTGGAGAGAGACACTGTATAACAAGATAGAGGAAGGAGTGCGGTTGTATAAAGTTCCAATGTTGGCGTTGAACCGCGAGCGGCTACAGTAGCGGCGCTCAGCCTAAGAATGTTCACGTTCCTAATTATGTCAGGTACCTATTTATAGCATTAACCTTTCTATGTTCTCCTCTTAGAGAATCCTTAGCCTCCATGAGAAGATAGATGTCTCTCTCTTTATATAACAGCCGAGCACGCGGACGGCGAACCGATTAACGTAGGCCATGTCGGGCTATTTAATTCCGATCATCTTTAGCTTCAGTAGTTAATTATCGGAAGTTGCCATTGATGGCAAATCTTGCTTTTCGTTATAAAGAAAGACAAAATCAAGAAATAGGGTTGCTATTATGAGCTTCTCTTCGATTCCTTTATATATACTGGATCGTCGGCGAGAAGATTACGGTTAACGAAAAGGACTAGGGGAGAAGATTTCTGTTGGATTGGGCTGCGTTTGTATATTTTTACCACTTATGTCCGGTGTTGGGTGTGCGTAACATGCAGGCAACAGCGTTTCCTACAAGTCGTATGAATGAATGCGCGCCTTGACCAGTTATGTAGCAGTTATTGATAAAACAAGAATAGATTACAAAATTACACGGAATCTTGACGCAGGGTAGCATTGAGAACAGGAATGTAGTCTGCTTTGAGTCGGCGTGTTTGCTTGATACATAAGATCCGCAAAGCTCTAATTCGGATACAGCAGACTTCTAACATCTTACCTACGATTTGTTTCATAACAGGATTATAAAAGATACTCCTGACTGATAGAGATGGCTCTTTTGTGAAAAGATTGTCAGTGTGCTAATATTTAAGGCCGGACCGTCCAGCGTGTCCTATTTGGAGTTACCAAGAATCAAGCATTTCATCAGTCAATATGTGGCAACCGCGCCAACTATCTTTAGCTCCAGTAAGGTGGCTTCATCACGTAATCTACCAATCTGTTTATACAAAACAAGTGCAATATGTGGCTCACTCCTTTTAGGTTTATGATTGATACTCCCTTCCCTCCTGAGAATCTTTCCGAGGTTGGTTGAGACTGATTTAAAGCGAACTTCTGGGAGTGCTGATTTTAGCCACTAGCCTTATAAATCTCCCTGCTTCTCGTAATACTAAATCTTAGGATTGAAGTGGAATCATGATAAAGATGATGGGAAAGTATTACATACGGACTCCTTCAGCGCAATGGCGACAGTGAACTAGGGGAAGAACAGTATACTTTCTTGGGTGTGTGGGAGCATTGCACGCTCAACATTGGTTCTCACCATCACCTGTCTAAATAAAGGATGGCCATTTATGAGACATAAGTGATCTCACTTACAACCTAAAGTCATTCGATAAATGAGAAAGGTTGTCACTAATAATTGGCCTTAACCGCGTGCAATATATGTTAGCCTCGAGACTAGTTTAGGTTGCCGAAATAAAACTAAAACCCATGTTACATAATTAGACATCGACTATGGGCTCTAGTCGTTATCCAATATTAAAAAGCAACTGCAAATCACATATAAACTCACCTAATGAATTCAATATGCAAATTTTCCTCAAGGGAGTGCATTAGCAATGGAATGCTTGCGCATTTCTGGTAATCTCCTCTAAAGGTCGATAGCGTTCTAGCAAGAGACTTTCGATTTTTAATTTTCAAGGATGGGCTTGAAAAGGGGAGCGTAGATGATAACACTTATACAAGACTGGGTTCCAGTGTCCACTGAAATCTTTCAGCCACCATCCGGCTCGCGCCATCTGAATCGTAAACTTCAGCCACAAAGTTCAAGCTTCGTGATATAACGTGAGCGAGAGCATCACACCATTCACCAAATTCTCCATCAGACCAATTTACAGTCCGTTGAGTATCTGCCCTTTGGCCTCGTTCATAAGGGAAACAGGGTCGATGTCCGGGGAAGTCGAAATCTGATTGAGGATGTAAAACCACTATCCAAGATTATGACGCTAATCTCTAAAATTGCACTTATCGGGGTCGGCCAGGTTGGCGGTGCTGCCGCTTATGCGCTTATCCTTGCCTCTGTTGCAAGCGAATTACTCCTAGTTGATATCAATGTGAGCTTGAGAGATAGTCAGGTCCATGATCTGTCCGATGTGGCCTATAGCAGCAACAGCAGCACTCGCGTGAGAGCAGCATCCTACCGTGAGGCATCTCAATGTGATATTGTGGTCATTACTGCTGGCTCCAGGATCACAACTGGTAAGTTCTAAAACAAGAAATGCCAATCCTATGTTGTCTCGAGTTCGCGAGCTTATCTGTTTTCCTCCAGGACAAACCTCTCTTGAATATACTTACCGGAATATTTCCATCGTCCGCACTGTAATTGATGCCATGAGACCGTTCAGATCGGACACAATTTTGCTTGTTGTGTCAAATCCTGTAGATTTGCTCACGTCTGTGGTTCAGAAGCTCTCTGGGCTTCCAGAGACTCAAATATTGGGCTCGGGCACATTCATCGACTCGATGCGACTACGTGGACTAATAGCGGACCGTGTAGGGGTGAGTACATATGGTTTTCCTACCTTTGTGATTTCTTGACTCATATAATTCTAGATCGGAGCAAATTCTATCGACCTCTGTGTGTTAGGAGTGCGCGGAGAATCTGAAGTTGTGGCCTGGTCGACAGCGACAATTAATGGCACTCCTATCGACATAGCATTGCCAGCCAACACTCTTGCTGATCGTAGCAAGCTCACAAATGAGTGTAAATATCGATCACAGAATGTAATACGAGCTAAAGGCGGAAACCCTTTCGGCATCGGCTCGGTGGTGTCCAGCATTTGTTCTTCTATCCTTTTGGATGAACGTAATTTTTGTCCCATCAGTCATTTCCAAGCAGAATTTGGCTGTTGTTTTAGCCTGCCGGCCGTTATTGGGAGGAAGGGAGTTATAAGTACCATTCAATTGCTTTTGGACGATATCGAGAGGGCTGATGTAACCGAATCAGCAGAGACTCTGAAGAAAACCCTTGAAAGGGTCTCTCTGGACTGATAATCAGCAACGCTCCGTTAAAGAGAGCAGTACCAAAGGATTGGAATTGGAAGTGTAGCTGAAATACTGAAAAATATACAATATCCCCATTGTAACCGAACCTAGAACACTAAGATACAATATTTCATAATATTTTACCAGTCCACGCTTACACAACCTGGCCGCCATTTGAGTGAAGTATCATATCTTGCCTAATTAATAAGTCAAAACCCTCCAAGCTTATAAAAGACAATACACATGCAGCCCATGATCTAGCACAAAGTTACGTCCACGTGCTAAACACCTACATGCTTCTTCACGGCAATAAAGCTATCGGGGCTGACGGAAATTGAATTGATGCCGGCGTCGACTAGGAACTTGGCGAACTCCGGATGGTCGCTAGGGGCTTGTCCGCAAATACCAATCTTGCAGCCCTTCTGACTGGCCACCGAAATGACACGCTCGATCATCCACTTAACCGCTTCATCTTGTTCATCAAATAGATCGGCTAGCTCACCGGAGTCACGATCTACCCCTAGAGTAAGCTGTGTCAGATCATTAGAGCCGATGGAGAAACCGTCAAAATGTTCAGCAAAACCTGCGGCTAGGATCACGTTAGAGGGGATCTCGCACATGACATAAACTTGCAGGCCATTTTCGCCACGCCTGAGTCCATTTTCGGCCATAACATTTAGAACCTTTCTGGCTTCACCAACTGTCCGGCAGAAGGGGATCATGATGATGGCATTGGTGAGGCCAATCTCCTCGCGCAACCTCTTGATAGCGCGGCACTCGAGCGCAAAGCCCTCCTTATATCGCGGCGAGTAGTAACGCGAGGCACCACGAAATCCTAGCATGGGATTCTCTTCTCGAGGCTCAAATTCAGAGCCACCGATGAGACCAGCATATTCATTTGTCTTGAAGTCGCTCAGGCGGATGATGGCTGGCTTGGGATAGACGGCAGCACATATGGTTGCAAAGCCATGCGCCAACTTGTCGACGAAGTAGCTGGACTTATCATCATATCCCAAAGTCAGTCGCGTAATTTCTTCCTTAGCTTCTTCATCTTTCAGGTGGTCGAAATGGACAAGCGCCATGGGATGGACCCTGATCGCGTTGCTAACAACGAACTCCATGCGGGCGAGACCAATGCCATCAGCAGGGAGCCGCGACCAGCGGTAAGCGGCTGCCGGGTTGGCCATATTTAGCATGATCTTTGTCTGGCTCTTGGGTAACCCAGACAAATCTACCGTTTGCTCTGTGATATCGGAGATGCCCTCATACACAAAGCCAACATCACCCTCAGCGCAGGAGGCTGTGATATCCTGGCCGCCGTGTAATACATACGTAGCATTACGAGCTCCAACTATTGCAGGAAGGCCCAATTCACGGCTGACAATGGCAGCATGTGAGGTCCGCCCACCGTGGTCTGTGATGATGGCTGCAGCTCTCTTCATCACAGGCACCCAATCCGGATCCGTCGATTCTGTCACCAGGATTGAGTTATCAACAAACTTATCAATATCCTTGATGTTTTCAATGAGACAGACTTGACCAGAAATGGCTGCATCGCCGACTGAGAGTCCGGTAGTAAGAACGCGACCCTTTTTAACAACCGTGTATGACTTGAAAACAGCCGCATCTTGTCGAGAGTGCACAGTTTCCGGTCGAGCCTGGACAATAAACAGCGCACCTATAATTCCATCCTTAGCCCATTCTATATCCATAGGACAACCATAGTGTTCCTCAATTATGCAGGCCCAGCGAGCTAATTGAAGGATCTCGTCGTCGCTCAGCACAAAGGCGGCTCGCTCTGCTTTCGAGGTAGGGACGTTGCGAGTGGGCATACCTGCATCACCGTAGACCATTTTGATAGATTTATCACCACACTTCTTCTCGAGGATTGGGACCAAGCTGTGATCCGACAGAAGTGGTTTGAAGACTTGATACTCATCAGGGTTGACAGTTCCCTGTACGATATTTTCACCCAGGCCCCATGCTGCGTTAATGAGTACAACTTTGTTAAAACCACTTTCAGTGTCGATGGTGAACATGACGCCGGAACCGCCAACGTCAGAGCGAACCATTTGCTGTACACCGATTGAAAGTGCTATACTGGTGTGATCAAACCCCTTGGCTTGGCGATAGCTGATGGCTCGATCAGTGAATAGCGAAGCATAGCAGCGCCTACAGGCATCCAAAAGGGCTTCCACGCCCGAAATGTTCAAATAGCTCTCCTGCTGCCCGGCAAAGCTTGCATCTGGCAAGTCTTCTGCCGTGGCACTGGAACGCACAGCAACGCTTAAATTTTTAACGCCAGCTTTGGCTGAGAGCTCACGATATTCAGCTTTGATGGCAGCTGCCACGTCTGCTGGCCAAGTGCCGCGGAGGAACAGACTGCGCACTGCATGGCCAGTCTCAGCAAGAGTACGCTTATGGAGCTGCCAATCCGTAACTAGCGAGGCTATATTGTCCCTGATACCGTTTGCATCGACGTATTCCCAATACGCTTGTGAAGTTGTTGCAAACCCAGGTGGTACCGCAATCCCTTGCGAACCAAGGGTGCGGACCATTTCACCCAAAGAAGAATTTTTCCCGCCAACTAGAGCACCATCACTGCGAGCTATGTGCTCGAAATCGCGGACTAGACGTCCAACAAACGAAATGCTGTTCGTCTTATGACTATTCATTGTGTACGTTCTCACTCATCGAACTAATGTCAAAGGGTCTTCGTCCAGAGAAAGGGCGTTGTACGTCTGTGGGAATGATCTTTGAGAAGCGCTTGTGAGATGTCATGAACTTTTGTCAAGACTTTATACAAGCTGAACCTGAAGGCATGGGGAAGGGGCTGCAGACGACAAGTATGCAATGAAATGGGAACACCTCTACCCCCAGTCGATCTATGTATATTCTATAAAGCAATTTGTATTCTAGCAATATGACGTATGAATTTGAGCCTCCTTTTCTTTGAATCATACCACCACAATCGCTAAGCTGCCCACAATAGAATTGGTCGATCATGGCTTTGGGGTATTTTCAAAAATCAGAGTTTATATTACACTTCTCGTTTGATGAGGGTCTATTAATAGTCTGCCGCCACTTCTACCATGGACACGTATATGTCTACCCGAGATCTATATGCAGCTACTGTTCTCATGTATCAGAGCTTCTCTCTTTCTTGTGCGACTCACACTTGCAGTGTATATTCCGTCAATTAAAATGGCTAGGGGATAAAATGATCTGATTTAAGGTTTATGCGTTCCTTGGTCTTTTCAACGTACAGTTGCGTGCATTGCTTGATATATCGGATGACTCTCACGGCAAATTATGTGGCTGAACTTAATATCGTTTCATTCATAACCATCTATCCCCAGAGCACTGGGATTCAACTCCTGCATAGCTTGACCTACTACCTTTTACCTTGCTAGTGTTTGTACAAGCTTACAGTTTGTAATGTTGAATATCATGTAGCAAATTGTAGATGCTTATTTAAGTTGTTATTCTGGCCTAACAATCCACTATATATTGTAGATTTTATATGGCATTTCATCTATATAGAACACTTATATTCATGTCTCTATCTTTTTCTAGATTAGTAATGATATCCTCGATATGCCTACCAACTCAGGCATGATATCCTATGATATAGCCTCAGAGCAACGGGCACAAGTAGTAGAGAAGTCTGGAGGACGTATGTACACTCTATTCATCAACTTGGATCATGCTTGCTTACATTAGTCTACAGCCGTAATTTACAGCACAGTCTCAGTTCCAAAGCCAAGCCTAGACGAAATTTTGGTCAATGTCAAGTGCTCTGGCGTTTGTCACACAGGCTTGCACGCCATGCTGGGCGATTGGCCGCTAAAGAGGAAAATGCCTCTAATTGGTGGCCATGAAGGAGCTGGAATTGTAGTAGCTATGGGAAAACTAGCCACTAATGTTCAGATTGGTGATCAAGTTGGTATAAAAGGTTAAATGGCTCCTGTCTTAACTGTCCCTATTGTCTAAATGGAGATGAGCGGCTTTGTCCTCAAGCACTTTTATCTGGATATAGTCGATGGGACTTTCCAACAATATGCAATCGCCAAAGCAGCACACGTCACCCACATCCCTACCGAATGCAGCTTGGAAGATATTTGCCCCATATTATGTGCAGGGCTTACCGCATACAAGGGACTAAAAATATCTGGCTTCCGACCTGGACAATATGTTGCTGTGGTTGGTGCAGGCGGCGGCCTTGGGTGCTTGGCGCTGCAATATTCCAAGGCCATTGGCACTCGCAGCATCGCTATTGACACAGGACATGATAAGTTATAAATGTACCAAAGCCCGGGAGCGGAAGCATGCATTGATTTCCAGTCGTCCAAGAACCTAGAGGAAGACATCAAGGCAGCAACCCCGGACGGCTTAGGGCCTCACGCTATTCTCATACTTGCAACCCATGAGGAACCATTCCAGAACGCATCTAGGTATGTTCGCTCTCACGGCTGCGTTGTATGCATTGGAATGCCGCGTGATGCATATCTTAGGGCACCAGTGTTTGACACTGTTGTCCGAATGGTTGAATTAAAGGGGAGTTATGTGGGGAATCGTCAAGACGCATCTGAGGCTATTGAATTCTTCCGACTCGGTATGATTAAAGCACCACATAAACTTATCGGCATGACAAAGCTGCAGGAGGTCTACGAGTTAATGCCAAAAGATGAGATCATAGGCCGCTACGTAGTTGATACGAGTAAATAATACATGCAGCGTCTGTTTCATATTTTATCATTGAGCTCCTAATATAACAAAGAAGAATCGCATCATTAAATGCCTTAACATGTCGATTTCTAGATGATATCTATCATGATTGGCGGCGAAGAATATGACACATGTCTCTAAGAGAGCGGTTATACCCTAAGCGACAGATCATGCAGAAAAGATTCCTTATTGCGATGTCACCTTTATTAGGAAATTACCGAGATCATACTTCATAGTCTGACCCTAATTCTTCAAAGTTACTAAGCCAGCCAATAAGAAGCGCCCGGTGAGCTGATGCACTTACATATGGCTTTCTTGAGTTACCCACACAATAGAGTTTTCAAATAGCGATCATATGCACACATAAGATAGAAGATCATGCCATGATGCCACGGCTTGAAAGTTTAAGCAGTTGATATCTACGAAATTTGCCAATCAATTTTGTATGCGGCGGAAAAGAAAAGAAAGGAGATAAAAGGGGAAAGCTTCGATTTGAGGTTTGGCGTAATCTGCTGCTCTTACGCTCTAATATGTAAATAATAACATGCATACAATATCGAGACATTACTCATGTTCAACTAATGAAGAGCATCAACTAGTCAAGCATTGTATAACATCTGCCGCAAATTTATATAGCTGTTAGTATCGATAAAAGCGTTGCAAAGCGCATAATCTTGGCCAGATTCTAGATTAAAGATCCAAAAGTAAACGATAGGTTTACATTTAGTGGCCTATTCAATGACCTGGAACACTTTGATAAACTCACTGCGAGTATGGAATAAGCCCAGCACATCGCAGAGACTCGAATCGCACTCAAGCAGAGCACAAACATTTTGTGTAGTAAGAGTATCACAACACATGTCTCTTTCACTCTGGCACTCCCGACTCTTTATATATATAGGCCCAAGATAAAACCCGTATGGATAGAAAGTGAGCCTGGAGACCGGTAGGTAAAGCTTGAATAAGCCACGCGGCTATGCACAAAGAGCCACTAGCCTAGACAGTACATTCATACAATAAACAATTTGTATCATTATAATGTTGTATTAGCCGCAATGGACGAATATCCGACGAACATTGAGTGGCTATACGATTCTCGATATTTCTTCTCGATTTCTAGGCATCCAGTGTTTAAGCCAGCCTTTCATACGCAAATGTCTGCGGTTCTTCGAGGTTGGGGAGATGCGGAACTGCGGAGATTGTGTGTACCGTAGAAACTCTGTATTGCCTTTCTAGGACCGGATTCCACTCCACGCCCCACTCATGAATTGCCATCTCTAGTATATAATGGGCACAGTACGGAGTAAAAGACCTTGTGATGTAAACAGAGAAGATTGTATTACCATTTCCTAAGCTCCCGGGGAATACGCTGACCAATATCCGCAGGAATAGTAAAATGCGCGGACAAATTAATACTGGCATCATATAGCGAGTATTATTAGCCAATCTTAGGCCACCGCCCATAAAGTCCGCATGGGCTCTAATATAAATATTCTGCAATCCCTTCAATTATGATAAACTATGGACTCAAAAGCCAATCCCGCGAATTAGCCGGCCATAATTATAACGCCTGAGACGAAAACAACGCAGTCAGTCTATTTTGAGTTGCTTCTAACATAATTTGTTCCTGCTCCATTATCAAGGATGAAAGAAGCATTCTGCTACCCAGGGCCCAAGGTCGATGTCGTCGAATCAGCTATACCGAATCCAGGGCTCTTTCAGATAATTGTCAGGGTGGCTTGCGTAGGACTGAACCCAAAGGATTGGAAAGTGGCCGACGGCGCTGTTCCGGGAGTGACGTATTCCAATGAGGGTGACGATTTTGCAGGAGTTGTTCATGAAGTTGGGCAACAGGTAACCGAATTCAAAATCGGTGACCGAGTTGGCGCTTTCCACAAGACGCTGAGTCCAGGAGGAGGCTGGGCAGAATATGCTATTGCCTGGGAGAGCATGGCATTCCACCTCGCGGACCATGTCACTTTTGAAGGTTGGTCGTGGGATCAGTTTTGAGCAGTAGTCACTGTTAGGTATAGACGCCAAAATTGCTGATCTGACTATACAGAAGCTGCAACCGTCCCATTAGCAGCTATAACAGCATGTTTAGGATTGTATCGTCGTCTTTCTCTTCCATATCCTTGGGATCTTTGTGATAAACCGCTGCCACTTATCATTTACGGTGCCGCTTCAGCTGTGGGTGCTTACGCGCTGAAAATGGCGGTCCTCTCGAATATACATCCTATCGTTGCGGTTGCTGGACGGGGAATTGATTTTGTGGAGACATTGATCGATCGGTCTCGTGGTGATACTATCATTGACTATCGGTATGGAGAAGATGCGGTAGTTGAATCGATGAAGGTTGCTCTCGGGGGCCACGAGCCTGAATTTGCCCTTGACGCTGTAAGCGAAAAAGTTACGATTTTCAACATTTGCAGGGTAATAAACCAGAGTAATGGAAAGATTGCTGTGGTGCTAGATACTCCGTCCGTTCCAACTCCCGAGGGAATTTCACGAATCAACACAGCAGTTGAGACAAGCCAAACAGACCTTGACAATGACACGCTTAATACCTGGTCAAAGCCAAAGGGCCCAAGATTGGGGATAACGCACTTTACCACTGTGATGTTGAAATTTATTGGAAGGGGGCTAAATGAAGGCTGGTTCAGCCCGCATCCTCATGAAGTAGTACCGGGGGGGCTGCATGCATTAGAAAGCGCACTCACGCGCCTGAAGAGTGGATCAGTCAGTGCAAGAAAGCTCGTCGTGCGGATCTCAGATACCGATGGCTTAGGTCATTAAAAAATTGTTTTGAAGGTTAGCATTTGCACGAACATATTACAGGCGAATTGCTACTAGCACTTATTGCCATGGTGCTTCTCGAGGGGTGGCCTCAAAAAGGCTTGTATATCTTGACTAACTACGTATCTAGCTGCAAGATTGTATCTTATTAAGCCTGGAAATGACTGCTGCGCACCAAGTCACTTTTCATGGAGCTCAAGACACTCCTGTCCTGGTCAATGCTATTGGACACTGTTGTGGCCATTGTCACAGGCAGACCGTGACTACTTGCTCCGCTCCGTACCTGGTCTTGATTATATTCGTACAAGTACTCCGTATATGTGCGTCTTACTCATCTACCCGTCCGCCACATATGAACATAACCTGGTAGAGAAATGTTGGATAATCTGGTGCTGGTCTCTATGCATACGCAAGGACTGCTTAGTGAGCCTAGCAGCGCCTCTTATTGATGGGAAATTATGTGGCTTAGTCACTTTAACTTACAGGGGTGTGTTATTTATAGGAGGATACGGAGTACTCCATACTGTATTTCCCTTTGTAATAAAACAGGCTCTCTTTGTGAGCTATATCCCAATGCGTGGTTTGACCAATCCGCTCTTTCCAACAAGAAAAGAATCCAAGTAAGCTCTAGCTTTAAGCTTAGTACCAGACTTTTTGCATCCCAAGATTCTCATGCCTAGATTTAGTGTTATCAATTCGCGCTTCCCATTTAGAGGACTACTAATCCTACGCTAAGCAGCACACTATCCTTTTAAGTCACACGACCCATGCTCAATAGGAGGTTATCTTCGGTATTACCTTCGTATTGATTTATTTTGACTGTTTCAAAACAGCTCCAATGCTGGTGACTTATGAGCCCAATAGTAGCTGCTTGCAACTTATCCATTACAATCATCCATCTAAAAGCTTGGGTAAACCCTACCCTGTAATTAGATGAAAAGCAGTGATCGTGTATGAAGTCTAGCTTGTAGGTAAGTTGCCGAACAAGGTAAGGAATCTTACTCCCCAATCTGGTTTCTCCAAGGTAAGGCAGCTCGTCCGAAATGGAGGTGCACTGCCGCTAGGGACTGCGGACTACTCGCTGTCATGTCGTATTGCGTAATTGAAGGAGTAAGGAACGCTACTCTATGTACTCCAAAGATTAATAAACGAAAGCGACAACGCCGATAGCTGCCGAATTTCCCGCTTTGGACCGCTCCTGGTGTGCTTTTCTCCGCTTTGCGGATACGTCCCAGGCGGAAATGTCATACACTACTCCGTGAGCCGACGGAACAGTTTATTGAGCAAAGTGATAAGGAACCAAAATAGATGTGACGGGATTTTATCTCTTCATAATGGATAACTAATTGCTCCTAGCTAAGGAAGGTGAATACGGTAGCTAGCAGCTAGTAACTAGTTCCACTCAAAGTTGTCATATTTAGTATTTTTTTACTCCTTCTTCCATTGGTAGTTGGCAACGCCATCAGTGCTTGCAGTGTCCTTCTTCCACTGGTAGTTGGCAGCACCGTCAGTGCTTGCAGTATCCTTCTTCCACTGATAGCTGGCAGCACCGTCAGTGCTTGCAGTATCCTTCTTCCACTGATAGCTGGCAGCACCGTCAGTGCTTGCAGTATCCTTCTTCCACTGATAGCTGGCAGCACCATCAGTGCTTGCAGTATCCTTCTTCCACTGATAGCTGGCAGCACCATCAGTGCTTGCAGTATCCTTCTTCCACTGATAGCTGGCAGCACCGTCAGTGCTTGCAGTATCCTTCTTCCACTGATAGCTGGCAGCACCATCAGTGCTTGCAGTATCCTTCTTCCACTGATAGCTGGCAACGCCGTCGGTGCTTGCAGTATCCTTCTTCCACTGATAGCTGGCAACGCCGTCGGTGCTTGCAGTATCCTTCTTCCATTGATAATTAGCAACAGTGTCGGAATCCTAGAAATAGCGGTAAGCATTTGGGTCATCAAGAGGACGTGAAAAGAGGGTACCGTACAGGAACTGGAGCAGCAGTTACTGAAGCTGCAAGTGTAATACAGCTGAGGACTAGAGATGCCTTCATCTTGATAAGAGTATTGCCAACGAACAAAAAATATCGCTACGGTATAGTGACTGAATATTAACAACAGGGAAATAGGCAGTGTGGCATCACCCTTCCTTTAAGATCAGTCAATACCACTACTACGTCAGTAAGTGCTAATAGTCTTAATTGACGGCAATCACTTCTCAACTTCACCCCCCCCCCCACACTACATAGAATGTGGTACACCATAAGCTGCTAGTTCTAATCCTCAACGACTTTGCAATATGTAGAAGGTGTTGAGCCTTGCCAAGTTCAGAGGGCCCTTAAAATCCACATAATTGCCCGCGCTAAACCCAGAAGTTCTCCAAACGGAAGGTGAAACTTGATGTTCTCAACGGTGTTGACAGTCCAGTGCATGTACGATAACGCACCTAAGACAGTGTTTGGATCACGTACTTACATACGAGGAACTAGCATTGGCCAGTCGATACATTACGGGGGTCTTCATCCACAGATTGGAACTACATCGGCGAACGTTCCTCCATCCACGTTTTGAGAAGAGAAGACAGCGACCTGCTATTGTTGCCTCAATTATTCGCAAGTTGATCAGTACGGTCATGGAGAGAGAAAGAGACGACAGCTCTATTGAAGAGCTTGACCCCTTTTTGGGCTCTTCTTTACGCTCAAAAGATGAGATTCGAAATCACCGGCGGCATTATATACTTCTATATTGTTTGGTCGCCCTACTTGGCGTTTCTCTGGGCTCGCACGTTTTGACATATGTCTACATCCACAAAGCTTCCTATCGCGACGCAACCTGCGTACTGCATACACAGCAAAATCGTGAGTCTCTCCATTTTTGGCTGCTCTTGAATTGCATTATTCCTGACTGTTCCATAGCTACACCAATTGATATCCCAATTCATTATCGCTCAGTTCTCTATGACGGGACTTTTCTCGCCAATTCAACTTCTATTTACCGCCTTCCCCCGTCTCCCGAGGTGGATGCAGCATGGGAAGGTCTCGGCACCACCTCAAAGCCTCTTCTCTTGTCCAAGTCACAGGCAAGTCATGCCGGCATCAGCCCGGACCATCTCAAAACTCCGTCGGGGGAGTTCCCGGTTTTATTTGAGTTCAACCACCACCTGCATTGCCTCAACATGATTCGCAAAGCCGTCTACTTCAACTACCATTATTACTCAGGCCCCAACTCGCCAGGACGTCACCTTGGTGCAGATGAGCAAACCATTACCAAACATGTAGCGCATTGCATCGACATGTTACGGCAGGTAATCCAGTGTAAGCCCGACCTAGGGGTCTTTGGACAGTACTGGGTGACGGACAAATCTCAGGGTGTGGACGGGTCTTTTGTGGACTTCAACACAGATCATAAATGTATTGACTGGGAGCCAGTACAAAAGTGGGTTCAGGCGCATCAAACACTCGAGGACATCGTGGTGGAGTTGAGAGAGGGTGATAAGATCCTAGATGTTGCCCCGTAGGATTACGCTAGCAGTGCATTATATATACGTAATCAATTGCCAAGTCATGTCTATTGACAGTAATGCTGCATATACGGAATAGTAGGTGCGATTGTGCAGGGATTTTTGTGAGGGCTTTTTTTTCTTTCGACATAGGTATGATATTAGAACCGCACTATTGCTAGTTCCATGTACGAAATAGTCTCAGCAAATATATCTCACCTGACATATCGGCACACTGATTCAGAACAACTCACACGAGCGCTCCACGCTAATCCGCCCGTTGCCATAATCGCCACTAGTGCTGAGGGCATATCTTCATAGCATAGTACTTTTGTGCTTGCAGGGTACAAAGACCCTCAGTGCGCGCATACCAGCTTCCTTTCTCAGCACGGCTCCAGCTGGTAGTTGCTTACATGATCTCTGACAGTATTCAGCACGTAAACTCCAGACGGAAATATGTTTCCCGTTCGACGCTTCAGTTCCCTTGGGTTTCTTGCCTCCGCGTGATGGCATCATGTCTCGGCGAAGCTCTGGCTCTGACGATGAAGATACGCTTTTGGGCTCCAAGAGTGAAAACCTCCCTTTGCGGCATATGGAAAAGAGAAGGGCGAACCTTACTCTGATACAATTTTCCCTCGTTGCTTTGCTTAGTTCAGTGATTTCTATCGCGGCCAGTCTCATCGTGTGGAAAGTCGTGCAGCCCAAAGCTGGTTCAAGGGAGGATGTAAAATTACTTCCCGGGCTGGATATTCCTCCTCGTAAGAGAAATAATAACTATCATGTTACCTCTGCTGATCAGGACTTCTAGTTGGGCCAATCCAAAAAGCTTTCATGCCCGAGAGGGTGTATGATGACCCACGCACAGAAAAAGGCCATGAGGCGTGGATGAGCCTTTTCCCAAGTACGCCTCCCAATATTGTCATCAACAGCCGGTCAGGCTCTCTAACGTATACTTGTGTAGAGGGAAAGGGTTACGTTTCAATAGACAACATAGCGGCTGCAGGTCCAGTGCCTGATTATGTCCGAGACACTAGCTCTGATGGAACTGGCCGATTTTCTGTGGCAGTATTCCACCAGTTACACTGCCTTGTATGTGACGCTCCAACGATTGCTTCTTTTCATTCTCTTATACTTCCATTCAACAAGCACGCAACTAATCTTTGCGTAGTACCTTCTTCAATCTGACCTGTTTGAGGCGCTAGCAGCAAACATCACCGAGCCGCATTCCCACACACTTCACTGCCTGGATTACCTAAGGGAGAGTATCCTATGTACATCCGACTCCACGTTGGAACCATTTAAGCCGAAATTTGACAACACAGCGCCCCGAAAAGGTGTAGACGGATACGGAACTCCGCATCAATGCCGTGACTTTGGAAAGTTGCGTAACTGGGCTGAGCGATTTCGATATAACGATAATCAAGGGTTCGAGACTTTCGAAGGATGAATGGTTGAATAAACGTCGTATAGGTAGGCTAGCGATGCATGACAATATCAATACTCCAGGCTCCGCATAACAAAACAAAAAGAAAGTACCACATCCGTATTGTAGCGAGGTTGCCTTCTTGACGCGATAATATTAAAGGCTTGACCCACGGCGGGAGCTAACACGCGACGAACGCAGCTGCATTGCATCCTGCCCTAGCTGCAGATGCAAATCACACTCTGCAGCAGATATGCGGCCTAGATAACAACACCATGTAACCCTGAGTAATGGTCTATCAGTCAAGGGTCATAAAATAGATCTTGCTACCGGTGATTATTAGTAAATCCCCCACGTAAGCTTTGGTACAACCGTTAGGAAAGACTTCACGGGCTAGGCCATATGCCCTTCAGGAGTTCTGTTGACCGTTACAACATGGATCGTCAACAATGAGTGGTGTTAAATCTCTACTTGAACGGTGAGATGAGGAATCTGGAAATTGACTATGAATCTATTTGGAGTCGCCTAACCGGCTAGATCCGGTCCCGGATCTGACCGATTAGGCGAGGTGCAACGAAGATTTACTAGGGCAGCCTCTTCAAATCGGAGATTCGCCGGGTGGGGCAATATCCGGTCCGGTGAGATGGAACGGGCGTCGCGTCCTAGATCAGAATTAAGAGGCGTGGAGTTTTATTTTTCGTTGGACGATCTTTTGCATCCAATGGTGCTTTCCAAGTTAGAAGCTTAAATGGCATAATGTCAATCTTTGTATATTACTAAGATAGTACATATTTAAGCAGCAGTAGGGCGAGTCTATCCCATGATATGTATGATAAGAACGCGCTCCATATGCATGTATATATATAAGCCATGTACTTATTCGCCTACCGTCGTTATGGCTCATTTGAATATAATGAAAATAACCCACTCAAACATAGAAATATACGGTAATTAGTAAAGCATACAGGGAGCTGTAGAATGCAATACGGCTGCATTCAAGCCATTGCCATATCTCATGCTCTTTGTTCTGCAGACAAATGCGATAACTAGCTCATCCGATATCATCGGCTCCATATCATCTGTTCGTTCTGAAAATGCAAAGCATCACAGGAGGTTGGTGCATAAAGTATGCTCTGCCGTTGCTTTCTATTTGAACGTGTGCTCTCTCCCCAAGCTGCCGATCAGAAGCATCAAAGGTACATTGGTGGTCAGCAGTTGTGTCCAGATTACAGTGTATCGCCCTTGTGAGTGTAATTTTCGCTCCGGTCAGTACGTACGCGTACGGTTAGTATTGACATGTACTTTCTGTTTTCCATTTTCAAGCCAGTGTCTCCAAGAATTTAACAATCCTCCCCCCTAACCATTCACGAGCCGAGTCTCGTCGAACAGTATGGCCAGTATTCGGTATCAAATCCGACAACGAGCTAACCTGAGCTCCCGCCTCCTGATAAATCTTGTTCAATTTTCTCTGATCTACACTGCGTGGGACATTCTCGTCCTTTTCAGAATGCAGCACTAGAACGGGCTTGTCGAAGCGGCTCCAGATTTTTTTGACTGTGGCATCGTCGAGATCAGAGGAGAAATAATCCTCATCGCCCCTGCAGTAGCAATTATTAGTAAAATGGTCATCCTTTCTTGCGAATCTCGCATGATTCCAGCTACATACCCCTTTGCCAGTAATGACCTTAACCTATACGCTGAGACGGCCGGCCCTAGCGATGGTGGGATGACCTCCTTGGGGGCAATGTGGTCTGCTTTACCCTCTGCAATCATCTGCTCAGCAATTTGAACGCTTCTATCCGTATCTGGGAACTCAAGCTTGAATGCTTCACGGTCGGAGATTGGTGCTTGCAGAATGAAGCCGTCGACTGGGCTGCTGCCATGCTTGGTGTAGTTTGTGTATTCTGCACAATCCTTTACCATCATTAGCCATTACTCCCAACATCCTGCTGATAGTAAGAAAAAAGAAACCCAAAACGTACCTGGCAGCCAGTTGAGTGGCCAAAAAGCACGATTTTGTCCTTGCCAATAGACCTCAAATACTTGACAAGCGCGGAGATGTCGGCAACATCATCAGCGATAGACCCAGTGCCGAACCCCGAAAAGGAACTTCTTAGGCGAAACTCAAAGAGGGAGTAACTCAGATTCTTTGCCTCTTCGAGATGTTTTGCAACTGTTCGGAGATACTGCACGGAATGCGGCCCGTCTCCCAGACCTCCGATGAAGACGATGGCATTCTTGCGCCCGATGGAGCCTGTTTCGTAGGCTGCGTAACCGGGACGGAAAGGGTGGACTGTGACTTGGAAGGGGGCATTGGCATTCATCTTGGTAATGGGAAGTCAGCCCGATTAACTTGTTTCCTGTTAGCAGTGTTGGAGATGTGTTTTACGTTTGGAATCAGACGATGAGGTGCACCTTGGGGCCACGATGGGATAAATACCTGCCCGTGTGCAGTGTAAGCTGGAGCGCATCCGCTGGAAAGCACTGGGCGCCCCCCTGTAGGGGTCATGGGGGTGTGCATGTCAGGGGCTGGGGGTGTCTTTAGGCGTTCAGTCCACTGAAGCTCCGGTGACTACAGTGGGTCAGGAGGTCCACAGCTGATGGTAACAGAATCAGCCTGTACAGAGCACGAGCAAGCGAGGTAACTTCAAGTTCGGAAAGATAGATACAAGCTTATTCGTAATGTAACACAATACCGAAGGTCGGGTAGTTGTCCTAAAGCCCAGTAATATTCTCAACAGTAAATAGATATTCAACTCAAAGAATCAAATAAAAACAAACGCCCGAATAGCATTAGTACGAAAGATCAAAGCCTAATCTCCTTAACCTTCCGAAAAGGATCAGCAATAATTGTGCTGATCGCCTTTCCAAAAACACGAGCCACCTCACGCTTCTCATCGGGACCGAGGAAAGTTGGCCGGAAAGTCAACTTCACCGCGGTCCCGGCGAATCCATCACTTACGCGCACGGTAATGTCATACTGAAACATCAATATTAGTCGTATGTACTCAAACAGTCGAATTGGATGCCTTACCTCGTTTGGATCAAAGGCTTCGAGATGATGCACCGATAAACCGGTTTGATCTTCTTCTCCCCATGATCTCTGAAAACTCACGATGCTGTTGAAAAGCGCCTTCTTTTTAAGTCCCAGCATGTGGTGAATCTCCCTCAGAGGAAGATGTTGATAAGGCAGGCTGTCAAGATAATCTTGCTGAGTGGCCTTCAAGACCTCGTGCACCGATGTTGAGTCTCCAAAAGAAATTACGCATGGTGTCAAACTGATGAGAGGACCGAAAATCTTGTCAACTCGTGGAATAGGAACGTCTCGTCCAGAATTGACGTTGCCAAAGCAGGGCGATAGGCTGCCGGTGTACAGTCTCAGAACCATGGCCCACGCGAGCCTGATCAGCGTCGCAGTTGTAATCTCCGACGCGCTGCAGAACTCCTTTATAAGCTCATTCGATTCAATGGGAACCTGAACATTTTCAAACGCCGTTGAATGTTGGCCAATTGCTGAGGCTGGTAAAATACAGGGCGCAGCATTTTGGAGACGTCGAGACCAGAAATCAGCAGCGACATCTTTGGGCTGCGATTTCAGATACTCAACAAAATCTCTGTAAGATGCTGTCGGGCTCTGAGAGTCATTATAAGCTTCCTGGAGGTCTTTCCAGAGAACTTGTAGTGAGGAACCATCCATGATAGCGTGGCTAATGTGCAGCTCTAAATGGGCTGTCGTGGCGTCGATCTCGTGTATGACAAGATGGTGCTGCAATTCTTCATGCCCATAGGTCTCACTTATCTCGTGCTGAAGTTTCCACTGGGGAGTTGAGTCCTGTATTGGTATGCGGCAAATGGAGGGCATTGGATCTTTGAGCACAACGTAGAGTGCGTGCCTCCGTTTACCTATTTTATTGATCAGAAGAGATCGCAGGACTGCATGTTTGCGGACCACTTCTTTCCACGCGATCTCAAGTTTTGAAACATCTAGAGTTCCTACCCCGGACCCTATTCTTACTTCGACGGCAAATTTGGCTCTGTAGTTTAGTGGATCTCGGGCACAGGCAGCTAACACACCCTGCTGAAGAGGAGAGCAGGGAAAGATATCCTCAACATCACTGTGTTTGATACCTAGTCGGCTCAGATGATACTGGGAGAATTCTTGCATCTCTTCGTACGTTTGGAAAGCGAGTGGAAAATCTGTAAGGGTCCAACAAGGGATGATTGTGGGCAGCTCACTCGACATATGAGTCAGTGTGTCCTGTAACATGTCGACCCAGTCGCAAATTTCACCTTGATGGTTCATGTATTGGTTGTAAGCGACCGAGACTATGAGCGACCCTTTCTCTACTCGTACCCCAATATCAAACAGGGCAAACCTTTGAACATCTAAACGGGCAAGAGGATCACAGCTATGGGGCAATTGAAGTCTTTCAAAGAATGCGTCGTCGCGCTCTAGTTGCTGATAGATTCCAGCATAGTTGAATAGGATCTCTACCGGAAACTGCTTAGCAAACTCTTTGGCTCCAGAATCATCTTTGCAGGACGATGTGAAATTCGCCCATCCATTCTGTGATTGGTTGCGCATCAGATCTTTTGTTGATCGTATTACGTCTTCCAAACTGGAGTTGACGTCGCAAGCCACCTGCACGGGGGACATAGTTGTGAACCAACCAACGGTGTCAGAGACATCCACGGTATTGTTCCATGGCTCACGTCCATGGCCCTCATTCATGACTGTCGGACTCTGACGAGCCGTGAATCTTGACCCGAACGAGTGAATGACCGCCGCTATCATGAGCTCTACTGGTCGTGTTCCGAATGCGTCATTACAGCGTCCCAAAATGGCTGAGGTTGCTTGGACATTGAGCGCAAAACTCTTGGTGAGAATGTTTTCGGACTTGTTTGAAAGGGAGCCTACCCCCCAGTACTCGAGATGCTCTGCCTCTAACTTAGTTGGACCCAGTGGTTGCGTTTTCAAGTTGACCGCAGCATACTGCTCTTGTAGTGATGCCCATGTCAGAAAATCCAGCGACGTGGAGGCTACATTGTCCTTGGAGATTAAAATAGACTCCAGATCGCTCAACAGCACCCTCCAAGACACCAGGTCTACCACAAGATGGTGTATTGAGAGAAACAAAATCTGATATTCATCCTCATCGACAATGCAGGCAGTAACCAACGGCCCTTTTACAATGTCAAGGCGGTTGCGACATTGTGCTATAGTATCAGCGACAGCGTCCTCGTTTGCCCGCTTGATGCATGTATACACCGACCCAGAAATATCTTGGCTGATTATCTGTTGCCATGTTCCCTCATTGTCTTGAAAGAACCGTGCGCGCAGTATGCTATGTCGCTCAACCAAAACCTTAATTGCTGCCTCAATGACATTGTGCGACATTTTTGTCTTCAACCGAAGGAGGAAGTTCTGATCATAAGGCAGATTGGGAGACGGTTGGTGATGCATATAGAGATTCTGCATGGGACTCAACGGGAAAGTCTTGCCTGTAACCTTAGATGACTGGACAGAATAGCTCGTAAGAGGATAGGCGACAGCTGCATCTGCTGCCAGCTTCGATATGGTCTTGAAACGCATGACATCTGCGCTACTGATGTTGATTCGAAGAGCTCGAGCTAGCGAAGAGACTCGCATCGCAGTGATGGAATCACCGCCAAGTTGTAAAAAGCTATCATCGACACCAATATCTGATTCATTGACATTGAGAACTTGCGCCCATATACGTTGCAGTTGGACCTCTAATGGGGAGGACGGCTGTTGTTTGGTTTTTGGTGAACTTGTCCGTTGTTCCGCGAGCTGCCTTGCCAAAAGCTCCGATCCAATAACGCGGAGCTTCTTGCGATCGGTCTTTTCAGTGGCTGTCATGGGTATTTCTTCCAGATGGAAAACTGCTACTGGGATCATATAGGAGGGTAAGACTTTTGTGAGAGCTTTCTCGATATTGGGCTCGAGACCATGCGTTGTTTTCATCATCGAAAGATCGGCCTCTACGTTCGTACTGGTTTTTGTGACAAAAGCGACCAGTACCGAATTAGCACTGCTGTCTCCATTCGACACAATCTCTGCTACAACCTGGGAAGCATCAGCTACGTATTGTTTGATATGGTGCTCGACTTCTCCAAGCTCAACTCGTTGGCCGCGGATTTTGACTTGGTTATCTTTTCGGTTGATGTAGTTCAGGGTACCATCATCATTATAGCTAACAAGATCTCCCGTCTTGTACAAACGGCCGCGCCTTCCGGGCCGTCCCGTCCATCCCTTCAGTAACCAGGACGGATCATCGATGAAAACAGCCTGTGTCTTCTCTGGGTTACCTAGATACCCACGGCCGACAAGTGGCCCTTCTAGCAGCAGCTCGCCAACTTTGCCGATTGGAACCAGGCGGTTATGATCCTCAGCATCTGCAATCCAAGTGACATGCCCCGTACCTCGGCCAACATGTGGGTTTCCTTCGCCATCACCCACATCACTGTTGATGGTACTGACTGGAGTACATTCTGCTGGACCATACGCATTGACAAGCTGCACAGCAGCATCTACCCATGGCGTCACATCATCTCTACACAAAGGCTCACCAATGGACATGATTGACTTGAGGGAAGATACTTGTGTTGGATGTAAAGTCCTCAACACCGAGGGAGTGAGAATGATGGAATCTGCCTGCATATCGTTGATGGCCTTTGGTAAGTCACTCTTTCGATCTTCATCATTGGGGATGCAAAGGCAAGCGCCAGCAGCGAGTGTATAGAGAATGGCAAAAATAGACATATCGAAGCTATATGAAGCAAAGTCGAAAACCCGCCAGCTCTTCTTGTAGGCAAACTTCTTCGTCTGATGATATATCGCAGAGGCAAAGTTTCTGTGGCTGACCTGTGCTCCCTTGGGCGTTCCGGTGCTGCCAGATGTAAATGCGATATATAGGATTGAGTCTGGCGTTGGGCTGCTCAACTGCCGTTCTGGTTGATTGTCCAGGTTGGAGGATAGACTTGCCGAGACGGGGATGACAGTTTTAGCAAGTCGTAAGCTCAGGCTGTGGCAATCTGTAGATGAGAGTATAATACGAGCATTGACTTGCTGCACGATGACCTGGAGTCTCTGCTCAGGAAGTGCGTTGTCGAGAAGAACAAATGCACCTCCTGCTTTAACGACGGCTAGCAGTGATACAATAATCCACGCTGACTTCTCAAAGCAGAGAGGAACGATCTCGCCCGGTGATAGGCCAATATCCTGCAGCCGCCATGCCAACTTAGAGGAGAGGTGATCCAGTTCTCCATATGACAAAGTGGCGTTCCAAGCATGAACAGCAGGTGAAGCCGGACCAGTGCGGGTTTGATCTCCGATCAAGGTGTGAACACAGCAGTCCATCGCTATGGGAAGATCATTATTCCAATTCCATATCCTCTCCATATCTTGAGCTGTCATGATGTCAATTTCTGATATCTTGTCAGCCGTACTGGCCATGCTCAGCTGCCGTAGGACGGATTCGAACGACTGGACAATATTCTGGACCAGCTGAGCTTTCAGCGTCCTAGAATCGAAGCCTGCGTGCACTGTGATGCCGCCTGCACCGAGTTTGACCTCGAGTGTGAGAGCATACGTATTGAGTTCTTGATATTCCTTTGATTCCCATTTGCCCAGAGTCTTTCCCATGGGGTTGATGTCTGGCTGGACAAGCAAAAGAGTCTGAAACTCGCAGGCTCGTCGACAGCCGTCCCCTGACTTGGCGATCATGCTCAGTCCAGATTGCTCAAATGGAATCATTTCGATGGCCTGCCTCTGCACTGCCTCCAGGTATTCTACAATCATGGAATGTTTGTCCCACTGGATTCTCACCGGAACAGTAGCGATAGTTGGGGCGGCCATTTCCTCGATACCAAGTATTGGCGCATTTCGTCCAGACAGCGTAACGCCAAATACGACATCGTTGGCATCGGTCCAAAGGCCGACAGTCAAGGCCCATGCAGCACGAATCAGTGAAGATGTGGTAACTTTCAGCGTTAGGCTATTAGGCATCGGCATGTCCCATTGAAACCTTGTATCGATTGAAGGTTGACGTATCGTTGGAGCCATTGGAGGAAACAGTGTCCCGCTATAACTGTCCAAGTATCCTAGCCAGTATGATTTGGCCAACTCAGTACTCTGCCGATTTACATAATCGATAAATCCGTTGAATCTAGGTTGAAAACCCAAACTCTGACCGCGATAGATTTTCTCAACTGAATCAAGTATCAGGCGCATAGACCATCCATCGTAGAGTGCATGGTGGATTGTCAATACAAAATGGCTATACAGCCCCATCTCGTCCTTCACCAGAGCATAGCGCACAAGCGGTTGGCCCAGCGTCATGTGATGGGCTTTATCTGCTTCCAAATATTGTTTAAGCCCAGTGGCGGTGACAAATGAGATGGGTTGATTTACGACTACTTGAAGGAGCCGGCCATGATTTGGCGCTATGATTCTCGTCCGCAGGATTTCGAGCGCCCCAGATACCGTTTCCCAGGCTGCGCGGAACAGATCGAGGTCAAGGTCAAATGCTAATCTTAGAATGCGTTGGGTAATATAGTCGCCCTGCGTTACTGAAAGTGAAAATAGCCCTTCTTGAAGCGGCGTGCATGGGTACATATCCACAATGGCTTCTTTTTGAATTCCATACAGCCCCTGAAGCTCATTTGATAGCAGTGGCAGATCAGACTCTTCTGGTAAAAGATGGAAAGCAGGGATATCAACCGGACCGTGGAAGGATATCTGCTGCACTTTGTTTGCCACTTCTTCTAGCGGTAAAGAGCCCAGAATATCCGCAACAGATAAATCTAGACCAATTTTCCGGGCTTTGCTAACAACTTTCATGGCCCCGAGAGAATCACCCCCAAGCTGTACAAAAGTGTCGTCTAAGCTGATACTCGAGATCCTGAGATGGAGCACCTGACTCCAGAGCGACTGAATCTGTTGCTGTTTTTTTATGCTCGGCTGCCGCTTAGGAAATACACTTGAAGTTCGCAGATCCGCCAAGTCCTGAAGGGAGAAGGAACTGCCGATCGCTCGCAGCCTCCTTCTATCTATCTTCCCGGTTGGGGTGGTGGGTAGTTTCGACATGGTGAAGAATAGCGTCGGTATCATGTACGAAGGAAGATTCCTAGCCAAATGCTCCTGGATGTGTGGTGTAATGGATAGTATTATCGCCTTAAATGGGTCTCTCGTGGCTGGAGTCGATGGAAACAACCCATTTGGTTGAGTGAATGCCGTGAGGATGAAATGATTAGCCTCTTCCCCTCGAGGGCTAATCACATCAACCGCCACTTTTTCGACATCGCCGAGGGCCTCCTTGATTCGATACTCCACCTCCCCAAGCTCGACACGCTGACCACGGACTTTGACTTGCGCATCCTTCCTTGCTACATAAGATAGGCTGCCGTCTTGATGGTATCGTACAAGGTCACCCGTCTTGTACAACCGTCCCTGTCTTCCGGGACGCCGGGATGGGCAGCCTTCTAGCAGCCACCGAGGACTATGGATGAAAGACTGTGCCGTTCTCGCTCCGTCGTTCAAATAGCCCAGCCCAACAAGGGGTCCTTCTAAGAGTAATTCTCCAACAGCTCCAATCGGCATCAGGCGATTGTGATCCTCAGGGTCGACCACCCATGTCACTTGCCCTATACCTTTCCCTATTCGCGTCGCCTCCTCTGGTGATTGGGCAGTAACATTAAGCACACTTCTAGGTGCGCATTCTGAGAGCCCTAAAACATTCATCACCCGTACTTTCCCCCACCAGGCATTTATGTCCTCGGCATGAAGGCCTTCACCAGAGAATATGACAAGCTCCACTCCAGGAACCAAGTCGGGGGTAATGAGTCTTGAGGCTGATGGTGTAAGGTGAATAACATTGGCGCGCAATGATACAATGCTCTCGACCAGCCTGTTCCTTTTATCATGCTCGCTGGGAATACAGATGCAGCCACCTGCAGTAAGGGAAATAAATAAATTCGCAATTGAGGCAACAAAGCTATAGGAGGAAAAGTCAAACATCCTCATCCGCGAGGTGACCTTGTAGTGCTCCAGTTGATATTTCATAGCTGAGGAGAAGTTTCTATGGCTAATCATGGCTCCTTTGGGAGTGCCTGTGCTGCCAGAGGTGAATACGACGTACATGACGGAGTCCGGGTCTGGTTCGGGCACAGGCAGTGACCTGCTGGACAAGTTGACAAAGAAGTCGGTATTGATTATGATGACTCTGTTTAGTAACTGCATACTGACAGATTGGGAGGCTAGGGAAGAGAGGATAAACTCGGACTGTGTCTGATGAGCTATAGTACGCAGTCGCTCTTGGGGGAGGGAAGGGTCGAGAAGGACAAATCCGCCGCCTGCTTTAAGCACACCAAGCAATGCAATCATTATCCATACGGATTTTTCGAAGCATAAAGGTATTAATTTATTAGGCCTAACGCCGAGTTCCACCAGCCGACAGGCAAGAATGGAAGAAAGGGTATTTAACTCGCTGTAAGTCAGCTGCCCGTCCCATGCTTGCACGGCGACTGCATCTGGCCGCTCACGAGCATGTTGTTCGATGACAGTATGAGTACATAGATCCACAGATGGTAGTGTGTTACTATTCCAGCTCCATATTGTTTTTAGATTGTCGTGCGTTACCAGCTCAAGGTCAGCTAGGATGGTAGTACCGCTGGACTGTTGGAGTTGTTGGAAACAAGACATGAATTGTTTCAGCGCTCCTTCAACTACCCAGGACTCGACGACGGTAGCGTCAAAGGTGGCACTAATTGATATTGACTCGGTGTCGTGAAGGATATGGAGTAGGAGGGACTGGCCCGTCCAGCCAGTCAATGGTAGTTGAGAACTTCCAGTTTCTCGTGTTTGGATAATCAGGAGACTTTGGAACTCGCAAGCTTGGCGGCTATCTGGCGACATGTTGGCGATGTTGTCAAGCCCTATGTGCTCAAAGGGGGCCATTTCACGACCATGGTTGCAGATATTGTTCAAATAGTCTGCGACAGTGGTATCACGACTCCAGCTAATTCTCACGGGAGCGAGAGTAGCTCCCTGATCGACAAGATCATTTGTTCCATCAATGGAAGCACTATCCTCAGATGCTACAACGCCAAAGACGACATCGTCCGAGTTGGCCATGCAGCCAATAACCAAGCCCCATGAGGCCCAGATCAGGACTGGTAATGTGGCACTGAGAGGCTTCTTCAGTTGTGTAGGTATATCGTGGCTGGCTGTGTCATTCGCCTCGGGGTTTTGATTAGGCAACCTGAGGTGCGGGAACGTTGCCGCACTAAAGTCGGCCAACGTATTTTGCCAGTATAACTCTGACTGACGAAGAGAGTCGTGGACCGCCATGATAGAGATGGATGGAGATGGAAGTCAAAAACAACTATAGTGTACACAAATATCAATAAAGCCTGGTGCAGCTATCAAGACGGCAAAGAAACAACATAGGACGGAGTCACGCAAAATGTTTGCATTAGTGGGAGGACATGGCCAATGGTGCAGTGCTGGATTGGCTATTTTAGTTCAATTGTTATCAAGCACAGAACGCACGGAATAGACAAAGAGACTGACAACCCTGAGCCTTGGGATTCAGTCAACAGACGAGGACATCGGCCGACAACAGATGCTCTAGCTGCACCCCTGCTGTTGAGGGGTGGGCATATACGGTATCAATGAGGACGAGATAATGGGGCGGCGGGTCCCCTGACCCTGGCCATCCCCAACAGGACAGCGCTGTTGTCGCAGAGCCAATCTCGGTATTTAGTCCACTATGGACAGCGCTCATCAGCGGGCTGAGCCGCGCCGGCAGGGCACCCGGCCGAGCTTGTTTATAGCGCCAGTGGGGCGCTGAAGGGAGTGTCCACCTGCCACTATGGACCCCGCCGAGAGCCCACTGACAGCTTCAGACTCCACTGGCAGGCCGCTATAGCCCACTGTGGAGTCCACCGGTACTCCCCTGCTGCATTGTACGGCACTCCAGTACTCCGTTTAGGTAAATGATCAATGTGACCAGGCGGCCAAGATCCGACGCCCGCACATGCGTCGTTTAGGGTTTCGTTTTTCTTTTTTCATGGGCCGAGTCGGAATCCATTGGCCAGCTGGCAGGTTCGTGACGCAACAACGAACATACACTGGACGCTAACAGCAAAGTCTCGCGGCTTTGTCGCTTGGGCTTCGTCTCATCCCCTTTCTTTGCCAGGTTGAGCCAGGGACTTTTGGGTCTGAGGGCGGTGAACTCTGATAACACTCAATCAATTCGGAACAGCCAGTATGAGCAAGGCTGTCTGTCTATGAAGAACCTCGAGCTTTTCACGGTTTGCTCTCCAACTTGGGTTCCGCGTTTGTTTCGTTTGCATTGAGCATTCGTCCACACCCAACGCCATGAGCGGTTCTGTCTGCGAAAACGACGATGCCTTTGGGCCAGCCGTCAGTGGCTGTAGAGGCAACTTTGATTTTACCGTTACCTTTGAGAAAACCATCCTGTCCATCCTGCCCAGCACCTGCTTTGTGATACTCGCGGCGCTTCGCATAGTCAGTCTGTGGCGGCAACCACACACAACAGCCAACAGCCTACTCCGTGCTGTCAAAGTAGTGAGTTGGAAACCAGAGTACAATCCAATGGCTACCTGTACCTGTACAACCTACTAACATCTACTCCGTATACAGGTTCTGCTTTCTAGCTTTTCCGCCATTCAAATCGCAATCCTAGTTGTTCTAGCCAAGCATCCCGAAACTGCTGCCCATTCCCTCTCGCTAGGGGCAGCCGTCGTCACCTTGCTTGCTTCAATCTTTGCCATTGGACTGTCCTACCTCGAACATTCCCGCTCGTTGAAACCTTCTATTCTTTTGGAGTCCTATCTGTTTTCCACACTGCTCTTTGATATTGCACAAGTCCGTACAATCTGGCTCTCGGACCAGAATACGCTCGCCATCGTCTTCACCGTCGCCGTCGCCATTAAAGCCGTCAACTTTTGCCTAGAAGCCACCCCAAAGTCTCCGTTAAAGGACAACCAGGAACGAAAGCACAGCCCAGAAGTCACAAGCGGAATTTTCAGCATCGGCGTCTTCTCATGGCTCACCTCACTGCTCTTCCGTGGATATCGCGGAACAATCGTTACCGACGACTTATATCCCCTCGATACAACCATGAAAGCAAGGCGACTTCACAACAAGCTCACATCCACACGCCAGCCGCAAGCTGCGACCGACCAACAGACCCATGGACCGATCCCGATCAAGGACCTATGCTGGGCACTGCTTGGCCCCTTTTTGTATCCAATTCCACCTCGCTTGCTTCTACTCGCGTTGAAGCTCTGCCAGCCGTTCTTCATTGAAAGCATGTTGGAGTTTTTGGGGACGCCAGAGGAATTTCGTGACAAAAACCATGGATACGGCCTCATTGCGGCTTCTCTGCTCATCTATGCAGGCATTGCCATCTCCTTCGGCGTGTACCAGTACTACAACCAAAGATTTGTCTACATGCTTCGTTCCACTCTCCATACTGCCATTTTTCGAAAAACTACCGAGATCAGCCTGGCGGCTGGCAAAGCGGATACAGCCATCACCCTCATGAGCACTGACCTCGATCGTGTCGTGGCTGGCTTTCGAGTCATCCATGAAATGTGGGCAATCACTTCGCAGGTAGCCCTTGGTTGCTTTCTTCTGCAGCGCCAAGTGGGAGTTGCATTCGTCTCTCCCATTGCTGTCATCGCCGTCTGCTGTGTATTGACGACGGCATTAGGCAAACCTATTGATAAGCGTCTGGGGGCTTGGATGGTAGAAATCGAGAAGCGTGTCAGCGCAACTGCCACAACCGTCGCAAAGATGAAGTCGTACAAGATTTCAGGTCTTGCGGAGGTCATGGGCTCCCTTATTCAGAGCCTTCGAGAAAGGGAAATCAGTGTCGGCCTGCGCTTTCGTTGGCTTGTCAACTGCACCATTGCACTTGGCGCCGTGCCCTCAGCCTTCTCGCCACTCATCACTTTCGCCGTCACTGCTAGCTCTAGGTTGAACGTGTCGACCATCTTCACGTCCTACTCGTACATTGTTCTCATCACGCTCCCGTTCACAATCATTTTTAACAACGTTCCGACTGTAATTGCGGCGCTTACCTGCATTGGGCGTATTAGAAGCTTTCTTGCTTCAGATCCAAGAGTTGATTTTCGTTCGTGGGTATCTGAAGCCAGCATAAAAGACAGTACAGGCAGCTCTCTAGAAGAAAAGGAAAGCAGAGGCTTGGCTTTCAAGGTGGAAGATGGAACTTTTGGATGGACACCCGATAAATCGGTCTTGACTAACATGAACTGCGAAGTTCCGATGAAAGCCTTGACTATTGTCATTGGTCCCATTGCTTCAGGCAAGTCAACGTTGTGCAAGGTTCTGCTTGGCGAGATCCCCGTTCATTCGGGCAAGGTCTCTGTTTTTCTACCCCGCGGCAGCCGCATAGGCTACTGCCAACAAGAGCCCTTTCTCTACAACGATACCCTCAAACGCAACATCGTTGGTCGCTCCAACTTCAGCCAGAAGAAGTATGACGAGGTCATTGCGGCGACACTCCTCGACGTTGATATCCGTGCTCTTGAGCGTGGTAGCGACACCATGATGGGAAGCAGTGGCTCCACCTTGAGTGGAGGTCAGAAGCAGCGTGTAGCCATAGCCAGAGCGCTCTACTCCGAGGTTGAGACTCTCATCTTTGATGATGTAATGAGTGGACTCGATGCAAGCACGGCTTCGATGCTATTCCAGCGCGTCTTTGGACCCAACGGCTTTGTTAGGAGAAACGGCATTACTGCAGTGCTCTGCACTCACTCTGTCGGTCATCTACCAGCGGCGGACCATGTTATTGTCCTTGGAACCGAAGGTGCCCAGGTTGAACAAGGTCATTTTGAACAGCTTGTTGAGAGTAACGAATATGTTCAAAAGCTTGACATCAAAAATACTGTCATTGAGGTCTTAGAATCGTCGGCTTCGGGGAAAAGCGCATCAGAGCCAAGCATTGTAGAGCCAGAGCTGCTGGAAGATTCTGCCACCAAGTCACTAAGCTCAGACAAAGGATCACCAGACAGCTCGGCTCGCGGATCGGGCGAATGGGCTGTGTACAAACATTGGTTCAAAAGCGTGCGCCCGTTCTCAACAGTCTCTTTAGCTATCTGGGCCCTTATCCATGGATTTAGTTCCAATTTTGGTGTCATTTGGCTAAACTACTGGTCTCAAGATTCCTTTGGTCGTGAGCGAGGTTTCTACATTGGAATTTACGCATTGCTCCAGTCCATGTTCCTTGTCTCGTGGATCCTCAGCGCAGTCGAGATCTTTATCTCCATGACCACCTACGCTGGAGCTGCCTTGCACAAGGGAGCCTTGGATACCGTTGTCACCGCTCCTCTGAGGTATCTCACAGCTACCGACGTTGGCGTCATTACGAATCATTTCTCCCAAGATCTAACTTTGATCGATGGTGACTTGTTATTTGCTTTGTTCTCTGTTGCCCTCACCTCGACAGAGGCTTTTGGAATGATGATTGTCATTGCAACGGCCGCCCCATATCTCGCAATTGGATTCCCCTTTTTATTTGTGACACTGTTCATCGTACAACGTTTCTACCTCAAAACATCGAGGCAAATGCGACTTCTCGACCTGGAAGCTAAAAGCCCTCTCTAGTAAGTGTGGCCCTGGTATCCGCGGTTTCTCTGTTGGTAAATTTGACGGCTAACCATTTGTAGCACTCATTTCCTCGACACTACAAAGGGAATTGCCACTGTCCGTGCGTTTGGGTGGACTCCATACGACATTGACCACAACGATAACCTGCTTGACAATTCTCAACGGCCAGCTTACTTGCTGGCCATGATCCAACAATGGCTCCGTGTGGTCATGCAGCTTGTCGTGGCTGGGTTGGCACTTCTGCTCGCCTCATTGGCCACACAACTTGGTTCCAACGTGGGCCTAGCGGGAACAAGCTTGGTTAGTCTGTTGTCATTTGGCTCTTCTCTTTCCGAGCTCGTGCAAAACTACACAGACCTTGAAACCTGTATAGGGGCTGTGAGCCGCTTGAAGACGTTCTCGGCCTTGGTAACCCCTGAAGACAGGGTGACTGACGACGTCGAGCCTCCACAATCCTGGCCAACTAGTGGAGCTGTTGAGTTGAAGCACGTATCTGCCTCCTATTCCTTCGACGACACGAGCTCCGTCGCACGGCCTGAGTCGTCTCAGACCACCGTGGACTTGGCGCTGCACGATTTGAGCCTGATCATTCCACCAAGACAAAAGATCGCTGTATGTGGCCGTACCGGAAGCGGTAAATCCACTTTCATGCTTCTGCTCCTGCGTCTCCTCGACCCACTCAACAATACGTTAGAGACATTAACGATCGATCAAGTGCCGCTCTGCCAAGTCAAACGTGGTACACTTCGGCAGAGAATCATAGCCTTATCCCAGGAGGCCATTTTCTTACCCGATGGTAATACTATCAAGATGAACATTGACCCACGCTCCGAAGCCACCGAGGCCGCATGTCTGGCTGTCCTTGAGATGGTCGGCCTTGCCAAGTTTGTCAGCGGCCGAGGAGGGTTGGATGCTTGCATGAAGGCCGAAGACCTTAGCATGGGTGAGAGACAGTTATTCTGTCTTGGACGCGCCATCCTACGGAAAAGGGTCAAAGATCAAAATCTTGGACAAGAAAAGGCTGGAGGCGTGCTACTGCTGGATGAGGTGAGTAGCAGCGTCGATCACGACACGGATCGACGCCTGCATGAGATTGTCAAGGCTGAGTTTGAAAACTACACGGTAATTGCGGTGTCACATCGCCTACAAACGGTCGTAGACTATTCTGAACATGTGATTGTCCTGGATGGGGGCAGGCTGGTTGAATCAGGCACTCCGCAAGGGTTGATTGCGACTCCGGGTTCCTACTTTGGAGACTTGTGGAAGAACGAGGGTGTCAAATCCTTCACAGACAACAACTGAGACAAGCTCGACCACAGGAATTGTGTAATAATGATATAAGCCCACTAGCTAGCTTAGGTATCACAACAAGCGCGGCGCTTAGAAGCGAAGCCCAAGGCCGAATGTCCCTTATTAGACCGATTTTCCTGCCCCACCTATTCAATCAGTTGTCATTTCAATAGAAAATAAAAGATTATCATTCTCAAGTTTTCGATTTGACTCAACGTTCCCCATGGCAGTGATGTGTTCACGCTAAGGCTCTCACAGTGAAAATAGCTACACAGGGGCTAAACTAGCAAGCACAACTCATCACTTGTCTACAGCCCTACGAAAGTGCTGCCGCTCTTTCGTCGATCAATGCTTATATTAGCGTGACATAATCGTCCTTCCCTTCCGCCCCTGAAATGACGACCCCAGGCTAACTCGGCCTAGGCCGCCAAGTGATGCACGGCCCCTGCTAGTGCCAAAAACAGTGCCGACCTTAATCGGAAGTCTGATCCAGGCAACCAGATAAAAGTTAGTTTCGCGGTGTGCTACCTCATAACAACGCTGCGCTTTAGGGAAGAAAGGGTGAGCTGGCAAGTTGTGAAGCGGTGTATCCGGCATTTTCGGTTCTAATGTACTATCGTCGGTTAGGAAAGTCTTGTAAGTTACTTGTAGTATTGGCTAGGCCTTCGCAGGGGTAGTTAAAGTCTTACGGGCAGGGGTCCGCTTGTTATAGTATAGAGGAAACTATAATGTCTCTTGAGTTGCTGAAATAGGGCAAAAATAGTATTTGCCATTAGCCCAAATTAGTCAAGGATGCATAAGGAGTACTTTGCACTTGGCATCAAGCTACTCTGTATATTGGTTGATGATGCACTAACTCTGGGGTTGTGACTGGGGCGGTTAAAGTCCCTTGAATAATGCATGCTTTATGATTTCCTGATAACCTCTTTGCTAGCTACTCCGTACTCCGTAGTTCAATTTTGTCAAAAGAGTCAACCTCTACTCCGTACTGACATAACTAATTTCAACAGGTGTGACATAGCTTGTAAATAACACAATTATACTAAGTGAATATACTAACTAAACTATATATGAAGGACAAACTATATATGTATATATGTATGTGTTTATGTCTGTGTGTACAAGCCAACCTAGACATGAACCCTATTTTGTCCAAGCCTTTATTAAGCCCTCATTCATAACTATACATTCTTAACGAATTACTTTATATTATCTAGTAACGGTATATGCTGTCAAGTCTATCAATTATGAATCAAACCTTTACTAGCGTAATGATACCAGCATAACCAAGGGCATGGTTGTTTGTATAGAAGAGCTGTAATAGTTTCGAGTTACAGTAGGATAGAAACCCCAAGTACACAAAGGGTTGTTCATGTGCTCGGTAGCATGTGTTCTAATGTGGTCAAAGCTCGGTCAGAGGAGTGTCTTTTGTAAACTCACCCCCTCCCCCCTTTCAAACAGAGGTCCCTTGGCTTGCAGATTGATGGATAGTGGGGAGAGTAAGCGCTATTTTCCGACTTAAGCATGCGTTTCGGCAGCTTTCCGACATCTAGACCCTGGTACTCCGTAAAACCGAATGGTCGGACAACTCATACTCTAGGGTAGCAGACATTGTTGTAGAATTCCAGGGCAAGCAAGACAGATGCTCTGTCAATCCATGGGACCGATAAACAGATAATAGACTCGCTTCAACGAGGAACGACCTATATATGTTCCGACAAAGTCAGTAGGCACTTCTGGCATTGCTTTGGTAGAGTCATCACTACATTACTATTCCCATTTACAACGTTCTACAAGATGGGTTCTCCAGCAATGCTTAACGATGCTGAGAGCTACTGGCGAGACGCCTTTGCTGGCAGTGACCACGCTCCATTCCCTACTCTTCCATCTTTCGTCCAACGGCCAACCGTCAACGCTGTTGTTCATCACGAGGTGTTTCTACCTCTAGCACAAAATACCATCAGCACGCCGATTTTGATTCGGGCAGCATGGGCACTTGTCGCTGGTCAAATGTCCAATTCAGAGGACGTTGTCTTTGGTCTCGTTTCTAAGAGCAAGCCTAGCGAAACTCTGAGCAAGTCCCCAGATGGCACGCTCGATTCACGCCCCAATTCCTACCCATTGAGGATTAAATGGTCCAATGAATGGACTATTTCTAAGTTCCTCAATAATATCGATCAACAAGCAAAAGAAATTGCGTCTTTTGAGACCATCAGATTGGAGGACATTGCCAGTACCAGCCCCGGAGCTCAACAGGCATGTTCGTTCCAAACGTTACTCGACATTAAACTCGCAGAAATTACACAGACCAATGGCCAGAATGTTCAGCATCAAAAGCAAATGGACAATATTGCCTTATACCTGAGCTTACACGTCCACCACAGAGGGGTTGCGATTGAAGCAAACTTTGATGATCGAGTTATTGAGCTGTGGAGGGTTCGGAAGTTTCTAAGCCAATTTGACTTTGTACTTGATCAACTTCACAACGCCGCGGCTGAGACAACGATTGCGGACATTGAGATGGTTACAGAGAGTGACCTTGCCGCCATTTGGAAGCACAACAAGATTCTCCCCACACCTATCCAGAACTGTATTCATAAGCTCTTCGAAGAGCGAGCCCAAGATCGTCCTGAAGCTATCGCGATGCATGCCTGGGATGGCGAAATGACCTACGAAGAGTTGGACAGACTCTCCACACTACTGGCCTGGAGACTAGTTGACTCTGGTATTACAACCGATGTATTGGTGCCTGTGTGCTTTGAAAAGTCCATGTGGACAATGGTAGCGCTACTGGGCGTGTTGAAGGCAGGAGGTGCCTTCGTTCTTCTTGACCCTTCCCTCCCAGCCCAGCGACTAGCTACTATTATTAAGAAAACCAAAAGTGACATTGTTCTGTCCTCAAGAGCGTGCTTCGAGATCGTATTTTCTTATGTCCAAAAGAGCATCATTATCGAAAGATCCTTTTTCAAAGATCTAATTCACGTCACCCATGAGAAACTTGACAGAAGCAGTCCGGAATCACTCATGTATGTGGTCTTCACTTCGGGAAGCACAGGAATTCCAAAGGGGGCCATGATTACCCACCAGAACCTTGCATCGGCGATGCATTATGAAAAGGATCATTACCGACTTGACGAGACATCACGAATTTACGACTTTTCTTCTTACGGATTTATTGTTTCCATTGTAAATATGTTCAATGCCATTTGCTCAGGTGCCTGTATATGTATTCCTCGGGAAGAGGACAGACGGAACAAGCTCGCTGATAGCATCAATTCCCTACACGCCAACATTGTACATCTCACGCCTTCTGCAGCGGATGTGCTTGACCCAGATGAAGTGCCTGGTATTAAGACTGTTGTCTTCTCAGGCGAAGGACTTCACACCGATGCCATCAAAAAGTGGTGGGGGAAGGTTCGTGTTCTGAACGCCTACGGCCAGGCAGAGTGCGCTCCAAGAGCCATAATCAACGATAGCGCAACCACACCGGCAGAGGTAACGCGCATTGGAAGAGGTCATGGCCAAAAGACTTGGATTGTAGATCCTAGGGATCATAACAGGCTTGTGCCCTTTGGTTGTGTTGGAGAGCTGCTTCTTGAGGGCCCTCAAGTTGGACGGGGATATCTAGGTGATCCAGAGAAAACCGCCGTCTCTTTCATTCAAGACCCCACTTGGCTGATCAAAGGCCCTCCTGGGGGTGCTGGAAGATCTGGGCGCCTTTACAAGACGGGAGATTTGGTGCAGGCTGATCAAAGTGGCATGCTCACGCTGATTGGGCGTAAGGATGCCCAAGTCAAGATTAGAGGACAGCGAGTCGAGCTCGGGGAAGTCGAGCACCGCATACTGGAATCCATTGAAGAAGCTGTGCAGGTTGTGGCTGAAGTCATTGTGCCCAGTGGCAATGGTGCGAGCCCAATGCTAGCTGCGTTCTTGGTCCTCAAGAATGCCGCTGCAGATGCCACGCATGACAGTGGCATTGTGCGTGCCGCCAAGATACATCACATCACTGCTGCTTCTCAGAAAAGTCTTAGTGAGAGCCTCCCAGTGTACATGATACCAACAGTATTTTTCTCAGTCGTTGCGATGCCGAAGACAGTAACGAACAAGATCAACCGCCGACAGCTTCGCGAGATGGGCAGTGCGTACTCGGTACAAGAGCTCGCCGAAATGAGGACCCAAACTGGAAGGCCAAAACGAGAGCCAAAGAAGCCCATGGAGCTACATCTTCAAGGCTTGTGGAGCCGTATTCTCAATCTTAAGCCATCAAACATTGGCCTTGGCGATAGCTTCATACAGCTCGGTGGTGACTCAATCACGGCAATGAAAGTGGCTAGCGAGGGACGTAAGATGGGAATTGATCTGTCCGTTGCAACAATCTTAAGCTACCCTACGCTAGAGGAGGTCGCAGCTGAAAGTCTCTACATTGAGCAGGATATGGTGGAGCCTATCAAACAGTTTAGCTTATTGCCAAATGGTGAAGATGTATCTGCT
Source organism: Trichoderma arundinaceum (assembly GCA_025919625.1). Lineage (NCBI taxonomy): Eukaryota > Fungi > Ascomycota > Sordariomycetes > Hypocreales > Hypocreaceae > Trichoderma > Trichoderma arundinaceum. Next base: position 195,533 of record JAMQTF010000020.1, read on the forward strand.
CTTGTCAAAGAAGCGGCCAAGCTATGTGACACAGAACCGTCTGCGATACTAGATATCTACCCTTGCACCCCACTTCAAGAAGGACTGTTCTCCTTGGCACTAGCCTCGAGCTTGGGGGATTATGTCGCGCAGTACACTCTAGAAATCTCAAATGAAGTTAACGTGGAGCGTCTCTGCGAAGCGTGGGCCACAGTTGTCGACAAGATGGCACTTTTGAGGACGAGAGTTATTACATCTCACAATGATAACCTCCTGCAAGTTGTTGTCAATGAGAAGATTGACTGGATCACAGCGACCGACGGTGTTGACTCATATTTGAAGGCTGATAGACAGCGCTCAATGGGAGTTGGGCAACCGCTGTCGCGTTTTGCTCTCATCAAGAACCCCCAAGGATCTGTTAAGTGGCTCACATGGACACTGCACCATGCTATTTATGATGGCTGGTCCTTCCCACTACTGTTGAGAGCCCTGAATGACGCTTACAGCGGCGCCGCACTTGACGATCCTCCTCCATTCACCAGATTTATCAAGTATATCTCAGAAATAGATGACGATTCCGCAGACAAGTATTGGCAACAAAAGCTCGGAGATTTTGACAATGCTCCATTTCCCACATTACCTGCGTCAGTGCCACACCCTATTACGGACACCATCATCGAGCACCAAGTGAATTTGACCGGACAGCACAACTCGACCAACATTACATTATCAACCCTGATACGTGCTGCTTGGGGGCTTGTCATGGGTGCTAGTACAAACACTACTGATGTTGTCTTCGGCATGCCTGTGTCTGGACGAACTGCACCAGTTTTCGGAATTGACTCGATGGCTGGTCCAACTCTGGCCACGGTCCCAGTTCGTCTCAATTGGAGCAATGACATGAAATTGGTTGACTATCTCGAATCAGTGCAACGTCAGACGATTGAGATGATGCCCTTTGAGCAGACTGGCTTGCGGCGCATTGCCAAAATTGGACCAGGTAGTGAACAGGCGTGCGCATTCCAGACGTTGGTGTTGATTCAGCCAGATTTGAAGAGTCTAGAAGACGATTCCTTGGGTAAGTGGACTGGAATAAGAGATCGGGAAAGCACCTATGCTCTGATGCTTGAGATCGAAATGGGCATCAATAAATTCACAATAACGGCAAGCTTTGATTCGAGAGCAATCAAACCTTGGATTGTACGCCTTCTGTTAGAAAGACTAGAACATGTATCTGAGCAGCTTTGGCGTGTTGGTCCCGAAGCTCTGCTGAGCGATGTTCAGGCAATGACCAAGCACGATCAGGATATCATCTGGGGCTGGAACCACGGCCTTCCAGAACCAGTCAATGAACTCCTGCACAATATGATCCATGAACAAGCTGTACTGAATCCTGACAACTTGGCATTATGCGCTTGGGACGGCGACATAACCTATAAAGAGCTTGACGAATTATCAACCAAGCTTGCGTTTCGCTTAGTTGACGAAGGCATTGTGGCAAATCAAATCGTTCCTGTCTGCTTTGAGAAGTCGAGGTGGGCTACAGTCTCCATGCTTGGTGTACTGAAAGCCGGCGGTGGCTTTGTTTTGCTTGATTCCGCTCTACCCGAGCAAAGACTTGCCACCATTGTCAAGCAAGTCAGTCCACGAGTGCTTCTTTGCTCCAGTGCAAACTTGGCCCTTGCCACAAGATTGACGAATAATGTTATTCAAGTGGACAAGGAATTTTTTCAAAATATTACAGAACCGTCTGGTCGCACACTGATTGATCCTAGCCCAGAGAGCATCATGTACGTTGTGTTCACATCGGGCAGTACAGGAACGCCAAAGGGCGTCCTCCTCAGTCATAAAAACTTTGCCTCTGCTGTTCGTCATCAACAGCCACAGTACCAGGTGGATACAAGGTCAAGGGTCTATGACTTTGCTTCATACAGCTTTGATGTCGCCGTGATGAACGTTTTCAACACCTTAGCGTGGGGCGGGTGTCTTTGCGTTCCCAGTGAGCAAGAACGAAAGGACAATCTTGCCAAGAGCGTAAATGCCTTCCGGGCTACTATGCTTGACATCACCCCATCCTTATCCAGGCTTCTTAGTGCCGAAGATCTGCCAAGTTTAGAAATGCTTATCCTTGGTGGAGAGGCACTTCAACAAAGAGACGCGGATGCTTGGCGCGGGAAAGTCAAGATGCTCAATAGTTACGGCCCTGCAGAGTGTACCCCCAATGCTACGATGAACGAAGATATGAGCACATTGGAAGAAGCGTTGAGCATTGGCAAGGGTACAGGACAAATTACGTGGATTGTAGATCCTGATAACCATGACGTTCTAGTTCCTCCCGGCAGCGTAGGCGAATTGCTACTTGAAGGGCCATGCGTCGGCTTAGGATATCTGAATGAGCCCGGAAAGACTGCTGCAGTATTTATCGATGACCCGTTGTGGCTGGTCAAAGGAACGCCTGAGCATGTAGGCCGCCGGGGGCGACTTTACAAGACGGGTGATCTGGTCCAATACACTGAGAACGGCTACTTGACCTTCCTCGGGCGCAAAGATATGCAAGTCAAGATCCGAGGCCAGAGAGTTGAGCTTGGGGAGCTGGAATGCCGCATTCACGAGTTCATGCACGACGTTGAACAAGCTGTGGCAGAAGTGATCATCCCACAGGGACCTGGCGCAAGACCTACCCTGGCAACGTTCTTATGCTTGAACGAGGAGCATCCAGACTATGAGAAAGATCCACCATCGCCTACTCAGGTATACCACATGCCATCCGAAATCCAAGACCAGCTTCACAAGGTCTTACCAGTATACATGGTACCCTCGGTGTATTTCAAAGTGGCGGAGATACCAATGACACCATCAGGAAAGATCAACAGGAAAGGTCTCCGCGAGATTGGCGCTTCGTTTACTGTTCAAGAGCTAGCCAAGATCAGGACTGCTGAAAAGGCTCAAAAACGCAGACCTACTACCAGGGATGAGATTGCTTTACAAGAGATTTGGAGTGATCTTCTAGAAATTGATCTTGAAGCAATCGGGCTCAGTGATGATTTCTTCCAGCTTGGCGGCGACTCGATTGCGGCTATGAAGATGGTTGCCATGGCCAGACAGGAAGATATTGAGATTACTGTGGCGGATGTCTTCCGCCATCCTATGCTCGGGGAGCTAGTTGGCGGCTTGGAGGGCCAATCCAGCACCGTCAAGGCTGAAATACTGCCGTTTGATCTCCTTAACGTGGAAACCAACAAAAAAGATGTAGTTAAAGAGATCGCAACCATGTACGGTTTGGAGGCGGGTAATATCCTAGATGTGTACCCATCCACTCCCCTCCAGGAAGGTCTTTTGTCACTCTCTTCAAAACAGCCGGGAGACTACATTTGGCAAATGACATTGGCGTTATCGCAGAACATCTCCGTCGAGACCTTCCGCGGCGCTTGGGAAAAGGTCTTCAACGAATCGGACATCCTCCGCACCCGAATTGTGCAATACAGTACCTTGGGCTCATTTCAGGTTGTCTTGGATGAAAACATCGAATGGATCGAGACGTCTGGGCTTGAAGACTATCAAAAGCTTGATAGGAGCCAGATTATGGAACCGGGTCAGCGATTAGCGCGTTTTGCTCTGATCAAAGATGACAGTGGCGTCGTCAAATGGTTCACCTGGACGATTCATCATGCTTTGTATGATGGATGGTCGATGGATCTGGTTCTAAAGGCTGTTGCTCAAGCCTGTCAAGGAATGTCTTTTAACACATCGGTTAAATTCAATAGCTTTATCAAATACATTGGCGATATCGATGCCGATGATGCAAGGCAGTATTGGGAGGATGAGTTGGAGGACTACGATGATACTCCTTTCCCTTTACTTACTCCACCGGTTGTGCAGCCCTTTGCGGATATGTCTGAAGAAATCTCAATTGACTTGCCGCATGCTCATGGATCTGGAGCTACCGTTGCGACACTCGTTCGCGCTGCTTGGGCGTTAACCGCTGGTAAATGGGCTCAGACGGACGACGTCGTTTTTGGTGCAGCAGTATCTGGAAGGAACGCACCAATCACTGGTATCGAGATGATGATGGCTCCAACTATCGCCACTGTTCCAGTCCGCATCAAGTACTCCAACGACTGGACGGTGACTGAGTTGATTGACAAGGTCCACCAGCAGACCACTGACATGATTCCATTTGAGCAAACTGGACTCCGTCGTATTGGCAAGTACTGTGCCGGAAGTCACCAAGCATGCACATTCCAGACTCTTCTCGCAGTCCAACCCAAGGAGCAGTCCTCAGAGTCGGGTTATCTTGGACAGTGGCAGGAAAATGCTTACAGCTGGAGTGGTACATATGGCTTAGAAATTCTTGCCAATCTTGACACGGATTCTGCTAAGGTAGAAGCAAGCTTTGATTCCAACCTCATTCAGCCACGGGTAGTAAAGGAACTGCTCAGCCATTTTAGTGCTACTCTGCGGCAACTTGCCACTGGAGATCAATCTCAAAAAATTTCAGAGATTAATGGACTTGCGGAGCGCGAGATCGAATCAGCTAACAAAGCTACGCAGCGACACGCCGAGCCACATACCGTCCAGACCCCAGCAGCCACCACAATCTCCCCAGTGGGCAACGGCGTGGGCCAACTCGCTTGGGTTGTTGATCCTACAAATTACAACAGACTCTTGACACCTGGATCCGTTGGAGAGCTTCTACTAGAAGGGTCATCACTTAATACTGTCAACGGAATTGGCGATGTTCATATTCGGGATCCTGTCTGGTTCCAAACTGGCAGGTCAGATACAACAGGAGGACGTGGAGGCCTTTACAGCACCGGCTATCTGGTGCGCCATAATGAAGATGGTAGCATATTGTTCCTTGCGCAAAGGTATGCACGAGCTGCACCAGTTGCTCAAGTTGCCCGAACTGAAGCCGCCCAAGCCTCACCGGCTCCCCAAGCTGTCGTTGTCCGAGCTCCACGAGCTGCAAGCCTTAAGATACACGGGCAGCCAGTCGATCTTTCCGAGGTTGAGCATCACGTTCAGCAATCTGTTTCGGGAGCCAAGCAGGTCGTGGCCGAGGTACTGGCTCCCGTAAGCAAGGGTTCGAGGACTGCACTTGCGGCTTACATTCTATTGGACTATCCTTCTTCCCAACAAACCAGTGGCACAATCGAAAAGCCTGTTGTAACAGTCAAGGCCATTGACAGCGACGACGAGGACAGCCTGAAGAAGACTCTCCCGCGACATATGATACCCACCATCTTCTTTTCTGTAGAGAAATTTCCAGTAACACCTTCCGGGAAAATTGATTACAAGCTCCTTCGCGAGATTGGCGAGACTTTTTCGGCCAAACAGCTTGTCCAGAGAAAGAAAGACACTCAGAATACGAAGAGGCAGCCCGCCTCAGAAATGACAGAATTGGAGAAACAAATCAGGCTCTACTGGGGTCAAGTACTCAACATCGACTCGGATACTATCGGTCCCAATGACAACTTCTTTCATCTCGGTGGAGACTCCATTGAAGCAATGACTATGGTGAGCATTGCCAGAAAAGACGGTATCCAGTTAAGTGTGGTCGAGCTATTCCGCCATCCTAAGCTCAAAGAGGTGGCGAGTAGGGCAACTTACGTCAAGTCGGACAACAGTGACAACATTGAACCGTTCAGTCTTCTGGAAGATGCCGTAGGCAAAGAATCTTTGATAGCTACGTTTGCGAATTCATGTGGTGTCGAAAAGGTTTTGATACAAGACGCATACCCATGTACACCACTCCAAGCAGGACTCTTGTCGTTGTCTTCCAAGAGTGGGGACTACATTACTCAATGGGTACTTGAATTATCCGACGATGTAGATTTGCCTCGCTTCCGGAAGTGCTGGGAGGAGGTCGTAAAAAGAGTTGCTATTCTCCGTACCAGAATAATCGCAGATGGCGACGAGAGCCTCGTGCAGGTGGTCGTCAAAGAAGAGCTAAAATGGGAAACAACAGCAGCTACTGCATTGTCCGACTACGTAGAGTTCGATCGCAAGCAGCCAATGATCATGGGCAAGCCTCCTACGAGATTTGCAATTGTTGCTAACAAGTGGTTCGTATGGACAATTCATCACGCACTCTACGATGGCTGGTCCATGCCACGAATGATGGATCTAGCCAACAGGATCTACACGGGTCGCAAACTGGAGCCTTGTTTGCCTTTCAACAGATTTATACAATACCTTTCTTCTCAAGACACCAAATTGGCGACGGATTACTGGACAAAATCGCTAAGCAATTGTGATCACGTTGCATTCCCAAGCTTGCCCGCGTCGATACGAGAGCCAGCGCCTGATCAGGTAGCCAGTGAGTATATCCCATTAGAGAAGAGCGTTCCCTCGGACATCACCGCTTCTACACTTGCGCATGCCGCATGGTCAATCGCTGTTGGCCGCATTACTGGCGGAGAAGAAGTAGTCTTTGGCAGCACTGTATCCGGTCGAAGTGCCACCATCGCCGGTATCGAGGAAATTGTCGGACCTACTATTGCCACTGTCCCAATGCGCATCAAGTGGTCAAAAGAGTCAACTATTACAAGCTTCCTGGAGGACGTGCAGAATCAGCGCACAGAGATGATTTCTTTTGAGCAGACCGGTCTTCAACAAATCGCGAAGATAAGCTCAGATTGTGCCAAAGCCTGTAAGTTCCAGACATTACTCATCATCCAGCCTCAAGATGGCGAAGAGCAAGAGAGCCCTTTTGGAAAATGGCAGAATGACGAAGGCAAAAACAGCAACACGTACCCTCTTACTCTGTTCATCACCTTGGGCTCGTCGGGGATTTCTGTCAAAGCTAGCTTCGACTCTAGAGTTATTGAGCCTTTGGCGATGCAGAGACTGCTTGAGCAATTCAAAGAAACTCTGCTTAATCTACATCTGAATACTGCAAGCCCGAGTAAGTCACTTCAAGAGCTCCAGGTACTTCCGTTGAGCGATTTGCAGACACTCTGGACATTGAACAGCGCGGTACCTGACTATATCGACAAACTGTTGCATTCAATGGTCGAGGACCAAGCCCAGTTGAGACCTACTGCGCCAGCTATACATGCTTGGGATGGCGATTTTACATACAGTGAGCTTGATAGGTTTTCTACAAGCCTTGCTTCGCACCTTGTGGAGCTTGGCTTGGAATCTGGTGTAGTTGTTCCACTGTGCTTCGAAAAGTCCAAGTGGACGATTGTGTCGCTCTTTGCTGTACTCAAAGCGGGAGGAGCTTTCGTTTTACTGGACGCATCACTACCAGAGCAGAGGCTACAATCTATCGTTGGGCAACTAGACAGCGGGCTTTTGCTGTCATCTCTAGAGGCTTCTCAGCGTTTCGGCTCATTTTCTTCAGAGAAGACAGTTGTAGTCGACGCAGCATTGTTCGAGAAGATTTCTAGCAGCTCACAGGCGAATGCAAAGGTGACTGCAAGCTCACAGTCGCTTGCGTACGTGGTATTCACATCTGGCAGTACAGGAGCTCCAAAGGGTGTCCAAGTCAGTCATAGAAACCTTGCCACGGCTATCCACTACCAACGAAGCCACTTTGACTACTCGGACAAGTCTAGATTCCTTGACTTTGCTTCTTACAGTTTCGACATGTCTCTCTTCACCATCTTCCATAATTTCTCTGCTGGCGCCTGTCTCTGCATCCCAAGAGACGAAGATCGTAAAAACAATCTTGCAAAGACGATCGAGGTGCTGAATGCCGATACCCTTGTTCTGACGCCATCTGTATCACGATCCCTAAAACCTGCTGACGTGCCAGGAGTCAAATCCGTCCTGTGGTGTGGTGAAGCCCTCCACAGCAAAGACGCAGAGCCTTGGTTCGGAAAGATCCATGCGATCAACACTTACGGTCCTTCTGAGTGTACGCCGGTAACCACCATCAACTATGGGGTCAAGAGTGTTGAAGAGATGGGGTATATTGGAAGAGGAGTAGGAGTGGCTACGTGGGTGGTTGACCCTGAGAACTACAATCAGCTGGTCCCAATTGGACATGTCGGAGAACTGCTGCTTGAAGGCCCCTTGGTAGGTCTTGGCTACCTCAACGCCCCTGAAAAGACTGCGGAGGCTTTCGTTGAGAACCCTGAATGGCTAGTCGAGGGCTTCGGGACGACTCCCGGACGCCAAGGGCGCCTCTACCGAACGGGTGATCTGGTGCGATACAACAACGACCACAATATTGTGTTTGTCGGTAGAAAGAACACCAAGGTCAAGATGCGTGGTCAATGGGTTGAACTGGGTGACGTTGCCTATCAAGTGGGTCTGCATATTCCGAATGCAAAGCAAGTCGTCGCTGAAGTCATTGCACCTGGGGGAGATGAAACGCGGCCTTTGCTTGCTGCCTTTCTAGAACTGGATTCCAAAATAACAGCTGCGGATTCTTTGCTGGAATTCTACCCAGTGGATTCTCAGTTGGAAGCTACTTTGGCCGAATCCTTGCCAAAGCACATGGTTCCTGATGTATACTATTCTATGGCCCAGATTCCCATGACTGCCGCTGGCAAGACTAATCGTGGACGCCTACGTGAACTTGGCTCAACTCTTACAATTCAACAACTCGCCGCGCTACGTACTGCCAAACAAGGGCCCAAACGCCAGCCCCAGACAGCCGCAGAGAAGGAGATGCAATCGATTTGGAGCCGCATTCTTCAAGTTGAACAAGACGCAATAGGACTAGACGACAACTTTTTCCAACTGGGAGGAGACTCTATTACAGCAATGATGCTTGTTGGTGCTGCGCGAAAGCATGGCCTGACTGTCAACATTGCAGGCATTTTCCACAACCCGAGACTGGAAGAGCTTGCTCGCCTGGCAAGCCCTGACACCAACAATATCGACTCTGATACAGGTTCGGAACAAGATCAGCTATTGGAGGCGGCTCAAAAGTCCGCGCTTTTGGCAGACATTGACTCCCAGAGCGACGAACATGGTTTGCGCTCTGCCGACGTCGCTGAGGTCTTGCCACTGACTGACTTTCAATTCAACTTGGTCAACTCATCAATGAGTCTGGGGCCACTTTTCTGCAACTACTTCTTCCTCGACTTGGAGAGTAGCCCCGATATTACTCATCTCGAAGAGGCGTGCGCCTGGGCGTTAGAGAGGCTGCCTATCTTACGAGCAAGATTCTTGCCGCTCTTGGGATCTTTCTGGCAGGTCATTCCCCGTCAAGTCCGGAAACTGCCGCTCCAAGTTCTGAATGCTGGCAAAGAAGAGGACTTGGCTGGATTCTCTCGTGGATTCTGTTTCAGAGATCAGGAGACCTTGAAGGCTACCAATGCGCCCTTTGCAGTCTTCTTGTTCCGTAGTGACGCAAAGGGTGCCCGTCTTGTGCTTCGCATCTCTCATACACAGTATGACGGTATCTCATTGCCCCAGGTTTTTAACTCTATCCTCCAAGGACGCCAAAGTGCTTCTTCCTTGTCGCCTTCGCTCTTTTCAGACTATCTCTTGAACTCCCATCAAAATCTTGTAAAATCAAGAGAGTACTGGACAAATTTGCTTCGCGGCTCCTCAGTAACCACGGCTGGGATGTACCTCCCACAATTGTCTGCGCTATCGCCCCACCGTGAAGCAATCCGACTCGAAAGAGACATTAGTATTCCACAGCTTCCTCTGGGTATCACCACTGCCGCCTTGCTTTCCAGTGCCTGGGCGATTCTTCTTTCCCGCTTGGCGGGCAAAGACGACATTGTTTACAGCCAACTGATAGCCGGTCGCAATGCGGCCATTGAAGGTGTCGAAGACATTGTCGGTCCTTGCGTCAACATTATACCTATGAGAGCTTCCCTCGCCTCTCTTCATACACCTTCAAATCTTCTTGAATCCATCCAAAACCAGTTCGTCGCCGTTGGAGAAGCAGATAGCCTCGGCCTACGGGATATCCGCGAGCACTGTACAGAGTGGCCCGCCGATTCGGTCATCGACTCAGTGATTGTGCATCAAAACATCAACGAAAGCCCCGAGTTCCAGTCTGGTCAGGCTTCAGCAAAGTTGCAGAGCTTCGATAATCCTCACCACATTCAGTCCAAGATTTGGCTGACGTCGCGACCTCGTGGAGATGCTGTCAATATTGAATTCCAGGCGAATACGCACATGATGACTGCCGAAACGGCTGAGGCAATCTTGGCGACCTATTGCGAGATAGCTAGTGGGCTGTTTTTGAAGCCGGATGTGCCCTTGAAACAATCGGCGGAGGCATACGTATTCAAGTTTTAGGAGTGGGTGATGTATATGACATACAGTTACTGCAGTAGTTTTGTTCTTTTTTCTTGTTCTTGTCCTTTTTCTATCGTTAGCATTACATAAAGCTTGAGCAAGCCAATTCGCGCTCTCGAACCAAATTAGCTTAGATATATAGTGCAATTCGCAGAGAACTGGTGACACTTGGGATGGAATACAAAAAAAGCCGACATACCAATAGAGAAATGCAGAGTCAATAGAGAAAGGCAAGGCCCAGAGACAACATCAGGGTCATTTTTCATATTGCCCTTTTCATAGAAAGATGGACATTTTCGAACTATAAAGATCGCATCGCACATCTTTAAAGGCTGAATTACAATAACTGACAGATGACCTTCGGCAAGAGTTTATACTGGGATCTAGAGACACTGCAATTATTTAAGCGCTATCGAGCAAAAAAAATATATGATTATAGCTCTTCAATAAAGATGAAGATTCCTTATAAATCCTCGATATCTACATAATGTAATGTAAATATTAATGTCAGATGTATATTGAATTTGTCTCTTGTACATTTCTCAGATTCAATAGCCGTGATTCAAGACTATCAAGGTATTCCAGGGTTGTTAGGCCCAAATTAAAAGCAGAGACTCTAAATTGGTAAGCAAACAGGTCAGACCAATAGGTAACTTTCTAGTTGCTGTATGCGGAGCGGCGGCAAGGCAGTCAGGCTGAAAGACCACACTTATTCCTGCCTGCAGCGAGACGCTCATGTGAGCCGATTTTATCCCAATAGGAAGAATAGGGTAAAATCATCCTGGGCTCAGCTCGGGCTACCTTGCAGTTGATAGCGTCGACGACATCACCGCTCTGCATGATGCCAAGACGAGCTGAACATTGTTGGCTGTAACGATGCGGCTCAAGGCCTTTTTCCTATTTCTTTTCTCTTTGGCCTAGCCACGTAATGAGTAGCAAGTGGCATGTTCAGCCTGGTTGCGAAATGAAGTCGGGGAGCAATGCTCCAAGCAGTCTTTATAAGAGGACGCCCAGTTCCTTCATGGCAAAGGGGGGGAAACAATGACTCTTTGAAAGCCAACATTTCAGTAATCATAATAATAATCAATCCCAACAATAAGACCATCACGCTGTCACCACGCCGCCATGAGTGGTCTGCTCTTATTTCTAAGACTCTCACCAACCGCCCTCGCAGCCACAAATCTCATCCCACATAAGCCTCCTGCACGACTCTTGGCCCAACTGCTGCCCCCCTCTCCCTTCCAAGACGCCTCCGTCGTAGTCGCCGCCGCCGGGCAGTGCCGTCCTGGAGAGTCCGTCTGCAACGACGGCTGCATGCCGCCTCGCTCAGAATGCTGCGGTGACGGCGACGGATATTGCAGGCAAGGTTATGCGTGCGTTACAGACGGCTGCTGCCCCATTGGACAAGTCTGTAGCGATGTGATTAGCTGCGGAATAGGCGAAGTGCCTTGTGGCGACAAGAAATGCATGCCCCAGGGGGCCATCTGCTGTTCAGACGGGGCATACTGTCATCCTGGAGAGGAATGCCTCCAGAATGGATTCAAGCAGTATTGCCAGCGTGTTGACGGAAGTGGTGACCCGCATGGCAACGGTGGTAGTAAAACGACTGGAGAGACAAAAACCAGTGGCACCGCCAAATCGACGAGCTCTCGCGAACTGAGCACGACCAAGGGGCAGGCTTCCAAGACGAGTCATGAAGAAACCTCAGCTCCATCAACAGCTGAGACGCCGACTTCGACGCCGCCAAGCTCGAGGCCTACCTCCTCTAAACACGAATCCGGCAACCCTTTCACTCCCATAGTCATTCCATCTCCTCACTTCCCTCCTTCAGAGTCATCAACCTCATCATCGGTAACGGCGCCACCCACTTCTTCATCAACTCTTGGACTATCCACAACATCTCCATCAAACAATGATAATGCAGCAGCCGTGAAAACGCCGGGTTTAAAGGCCATCTTTGCTTTAGTATTTGTATTTATTATGGCTATAGTTCTTTGAATCAATAAGAGGGGCAACTCTGGCAGTTTGCATCAACAAAAGAAATACACACATGTCAGAGCAACAGGTAGAATTCGTGTAATGGGTATCCAAAAATAAAAGCGCAAAGTGGTATTCCAAGTTCCGTACTATCTTTCCCAGATTCCCTTGCACAAAAGTTTAAACAGAAAAAAATACCACATGTCCTTTAGGTAGGGTATATGTATGCACAAGAATAGTACAAAAGAACAAAAAGATACGCCCTTGTGTATCTGCCGACCATATCCAAACTTCCCCTCAGACCCCTTCCCCTGCTTTGGTATTAACGAGTCTTTCTTCTTCTCATCTCGCTCCGGCTCCGTTTCCAGTAAAACCATGCCCCATCATTGTGGCAATTTCTCTTTTTTTCATCATCGGCATCATCATCATCTTCTTCTTCTTCTTTCTTTATATGTCTCCATCAAACCACAGAAAAGCGTGGTTATGAAACATGAGCAATTTCCCTCAAACCTTTAATACCCCGCTTTTTCATTGTGTGTTGCCAGCTCGGTTACAAAACCAGGATGCTGGCCTGCGCTGGCTGTAGATGCGGTGCTCATTCTCTGCTCATTGAGCAAAGATGGGCTCGGCTGACCTGACCACCGAGGATCGGATGAAGATGGGCGATATCCCGGGCTGGGCTGCGGCGAGGGGTAGAGGCCTGGCGAGGCCTGGGCAGGGAAGTCGCCCGGGAGCTCCATAATAACCATCTGTTCCTTGGGGGGGATTGGCGGCGGTGCGTACATACCGTGCTGCTGCTGCTGCTGCGGTGTGTACATGGACTGACGAGGGTCGTATGGCTGCGGTGTCGGAGAGGCAGCAGGATAAGCGTAATGAGGATAATTAGGAGAATAGCTTGGTGGCATCTGAGTTGCCGGTACCAACTGAGGGCTCTTTTGCCCGGCCATTCCATATGGGGAATGAACGGAAGACTGTCTCCTGGGGTCTGCGGACGCGGCAACTGCAGGCGTGGTAGAGCGATCGTTGGGGTTGACGGTCTTGAGTTTGCCGTCCTCCATCATGGCTTTAAGGACACCAGCATCGAGCAGCTCGGCCTTTTTGATGATGCGCTGAACCATTTCCTTGTTGGCGGCCTTGAGCTGGGCTTTGACAAAGGAAACCATGGCGATGTTGGCCTTGATCTCGATGTCTTCACGGAGGTACAGACCGTCGGCAGGGGCTCCGAGAGCCTCCAAGCCAATCTCGCGATGCTCCGGTGGCTCGATTCCAGGCTGGTTGCCGCAAATGCGATACGTGTTGCGCAGGTCGATATTCATGGGTGCGTAGATGTGAGTCTGTAGGCCCCAAGGCATGTCGTGAAAGCAGCCATTGAACTTGATCTTGCCGGAGCCAATCCTGCCCATGCCAGGGAGGACCTGAATGCGCTCCTCGATCTCGTACCAGGTGCTGTAAAACTCATCGGCGGCTGCATTGCGAGGCGCGGAGATGGCCTTGTGGTTGAGGACAAGTGGGTTGAGAGTGATGACTTCGCTGTGAGAGTGCAGGATGTCGATGGCGAGCTGCCGAGGGATGAAACCCGGGATAGGAGTGACGAGGGTGAACGCCTCTTTCTTGCGAAGCATGTCGGGCATTTATCGAGTTTGTTTTTTCTCCAATAAACAGGAGATTTTCAAGAGAAAAATGGGAGGAAGAATAAAATCCTTCGGGACGCTGGGCTACCCTGAAACTATAGTATTCGAATCTGTGTGGTTGCGACGGCCGGAAAGTGGACAATAGCAGTGACAATAACTGGATTCAGCCCCGCAGCCCGCCTTGAGCCCCCCGTAATTGGCGCTCGTCGGGTGGGTAGGTGTGGACGCTGAAAGGCTATAGGTGGTTACTCTATTTAGCGGAGGCCGAGTAGCGGTTCAGGATCTCGCTTCGTCCGCCAGAAGAGTTCTCGGATAGGACGTTTGGTCTTTGAACGCGACGGCCAGAGGTGCGGGAAAAATGATGAGGGAAGAAGAGAAGGAAAAGAGATCGGAAAAGGTTTTAAACGGATCGCACCAGGCACTGCTGGCCCTCCCTGGAGCGCTGAAATTCCAGTTTCCGTCAGCATCCTAATCCTTAGGCGGGGGCAGCTGGCTTTTCCTAGAGCCGCATGGCCGGATCCAACTAGTAAGCACTGGCGAGGCTTCATCGTCCTGTCAGCAGTCGAGATGGCCCGCCACCCTCGCTAGCGACTCTGCTTCGCCCCCTCCCCGGTGAAGATTGCACGGAGTATTACTACAAGCAGCAACCCAGCGGCGGCGGGAAGCACAGACGCTGCATGCTTGTACATATCCTGTCCGAGCTGCGGAAGGGCGAACGAACGGATAGTCCAGCAGCCCAGCCTTGTGCTAGCATCATGGCCGGGGGCTGGTCCCTGGAGAAGCGACCGAGTGGATTGAGCGGATCCCAAAAGGTGCGACCTATGCTGTGCTTGGGCAGTGCTAGGTAGTTACTATGCTGCGCTATAGTTCTTTTGCCCAGTAATGCCTCCATACCCGCAAAGTGCGAGGTAGGTAGTCGCATACAGAAAATACATGTGCCGGCACCTTGGCGCTACTCCAACTCAGCATTGCTAGGAGCCCTGCGGCGGAGCAAGCGGCTTGGGAAAACAATTGGATCATCGACAGCCGGAGCCATTGCGCGTCGATGATCCAATTGCCTGTGATCGATGGTGGCTTTGACGTCAGACGCTGTAGCTGTACAAGCGCAGGTCAGCTCAGTTCTTGCTGTGCGATCGGGAGCTTGCGCGTTCACCTGCTCTCTGCTGTTAGGCCCTTTGTAGCGCTCTTGTACCTACCAGCACCGCCCACCGGAACCGTGGCGATCCGCTCCTACTCAACGTGGTATTTCGCAGGCGTTCGAAACGTCAGTTGGTACCTTGGGGGCTGGCGGGCACGCAAAGCCGGCGCCCACTGCGTCGGAAATATCTGGCCGGTGCAAAGCTTGGGCTCCAGGGCATCAGCGGGTGCGAGTACTTCCGTATACCTGAAATAGATCTGGCGGTGGGGCCCCGTTGATTCGCTGGCACAAGATGCTCTAACTTTTGCCTCTTTGCAGCGCCGAACCTTGCTGCTCATGGAGCAGAGACCCCGGCTTGCTCGATCCCCTTGCAGAGAGTGGGCAGATGCGATGCTTATCCGTCCTCCTTCATCATCATCACTGCCTGGGGCGTCTTGATGGTACAGAGAAGCTGCCCATCGCATAACTTTGCACCTCACCAGATCAGAAATCGCCAGCCCGACGTCTGCAACAATGGCCAAGCTCGCAGCTATTGGCGCTGCGCTATCGCTGGCCGCCTTCGCCCGCGCGCTGGTGCTACCCGAAGCAGCCGTAAATCAGGCACCGCTGGGCGGAGCTCGTGGCCCTGACGAGGTCACAGCCTTGGACAATGTGATGTTCGCCCCCCACCACCTGGACGACGACGATGGGCGCGCGGACAGCGAGAGCTTCTTCGACGCCGTCTCAGCGATTCGCGGGCACATCCACGAGGACTTCGGCGGCCTTGGGTACGCGGGAGACTTCGGCAGCCCCGCCATCCCTGGCCACCACAACGACGATAGCGGCAGCTCGACGATATACGAGCTAATCTCCAAGAGCAAGTTCACCACCAAGTTCGCCAAGCTAGTCAACGACCACCCTAGCGTGGTGGATCTGCTCAACAGCACCGATGCCAACTACACGCTCTTTGTGCCCATTGACAAGGCCTTTGAGGACATCCCGGAGGACCACCAGAAGCCCAGCAAGGAGTTCATCGAAAAGGCGCTGCTCTACCACATCGGCCTGGGCGAGTATCCCGCGCGCAAGATCCTGCACACCTACACCCTCCCGACGGCCTATGACGAAGACCTGCTCGGCGGCGAACCTCAGCGTCTTCGTACTTCCGTCAACCTCGGCGGAGTCAAGATCAACTTCTACAGCAAGGTTGTCGCTGCTGACATTGTGAGTGTTGCCCCGCTGAGCAATCAGCCTATTTATAGCCATCCTGTCGTTCGTCCTATCGCACACGCTTGGGCTAACCCTATCATTTTTTTTCTCGCATCTATAGGCGGCCAAAAACGGTGTTATCCACGCAGTTAATAACATACTGGTCCCACCCCCTTTTATCGGTCGAATCATCACCTTGTTCCCGGACCGCTTCTCTACGTTGCTGCTAGCGTATGAGAAGACCGACTTTGTCAAGTTCATCCATGGAGTCCACCTAAAGGGCAGCACTGTTTTTGTCCCCACCAACGAAGCCTTCTCTTGGCTGGGTCCCAAGGCCAATGCCTTTCTCTTCAACACTGACAAGGGTCACAAGTATCTCAAGGCGATTCTCAAGTACAACATTGTGCCCAACGCCACGCTTTATACTGATGCATTCTACGACGAGAGAGACAGCAAGCAGCACAAGTCGGAACTTGGAGAGCGTTCGAGCGAGCACTACGACCTACCAACGCTGCTCGGTGACGCTCACATCAGCGTTGACATTGCCCGTGTTTTTGGTTTTGCCTCGATGAAAGTCAATGGCTTCTCCCGAGTCGTTGTGCCCAACGGTATAGGGAAGAATGGTGTGATCCAAGTCGTCAATCGAGTTCCTCTCCCTCCCCACAAAGGTCACCGCCACCACCATTCAGAGGAAGCTGGGGGAATTGAAATCAAGGACTTGATGAACAGACTCAAGGATTATGTGTGATGTGATGCGCAGTTGCGGCTCTCCAGTGGCGTCAGTCACTTGGATAACTGCCTGAGGCAGACGATGAATCTCATGGTAAGAATGAAGTGAAAAAATGAAATGAAATGACGGTATGCATGTTTGAACAACACCCGAGTCGGCCTGATTATCGAATGTACAAGTGACATTCCATAAAACACTATATGCAGCATTGTTTGAGGCAATATCGAGTGGATCTGGTAAGGTTGTAACTATTGACGTCTTCTCTCATTGAAATACCTAAATAGGCATCAAGTAGCATTTAGCATGGCCACTCCATACATCTGAGTGGTACCACCATCATTGAAAACTCTTCACGGCTTGTCAGTCTGTCGCAGTTGCAACAGTGTAATCAAGCAGTTGAGTAGGTAATCTGCAGAATACATCAGTTAAAATAAGCCATCCTAGTAAACTGTCTACAAAGAGTCAATGATTGGCGTTTCCCTTCAGCTGTGCTTATCCTGTCATCTCAATGAATGAAGTTAGACCACTTGTGTTTATTCTTCTCCACAAATTCCTTCCAAGTCGTCGGCTTCTCCTCCAACAACGCCAAGCTCCCCTCCAGAGCTTCGCCAGCATAATACCCCGGGTCCTCCAAGAGTTTCATATTCTCCAACAGCTCCTGCCCCGCCGCCTCTGACAGGAACGACTTGAACTCGTCATCTGAAATTTGTACGGCCTGCGCGGGCTTGCCGATGACTTCAGAGAACTCGGAGATGAGCCGGTCAATTGTGTAGTAGTCCGCCGCAGCCAAGATACGGCTTCCGGACTGAGAAGGGAAGTTTTTTATAGCGGCCTTGACAAATTTGCCTGGGGTGTCTTTGTCAATAAAGATGAAAAGGAAGACAAGGGAGCTTCTGTCAGAAAGGGAAGCTGGTTAGGCCTTACCCGTGTCTTCGGCGGCAGCAAAAAGTGGTGATACTGCCTTATGAGGATCGACCGGCAAGGCCAATGTGTACCCTGCTGGCTCGGACGGTGGGTTCTTCTGAATCATAGTCTCAAAGCCGCTCATGAACATGCCCGGCAGAACAAAGGTGCCAGGAACACCGCTGGAGCGGATGTACTCTTCGATTTTTGCCTTGCCGTCAAAATGCGAAATGTTTGGGAGCCGTCCGTTGCTCGCCTTGGTGGCATTTATCAGCGATGAGAAGATGATGTGCTTCACGCCGGCCGCCTTGCTGGCATCAACAACGGCTTTGCCCTGAGAGATTTCAACGTCGGCAGACATGCTCTCCCAGAAATTCGTCACCAGGAAGACGGTGTGGGCGCCTTGGACGGCGGGGGCGACGGATTGGGCAGAGGACATGTCGGCCTACGGTTCATGAGATCAAGTTAGAGCTTACTAGAGGCGTTGTTTCATATACAGAGCTGGTGTAATACGCACCGCGACAAGCTCGACGCCCTTGGACGCGAGCTTTTTGGCGCCCGGCTTATTCACATCGCGAGTAACGGCGCGGATTGTAAATTCTTGGGAGAGGTCGGGGTCTGTGAGGACGGCTTCGACGACGGAGCCTCCTTGGTTGCCAGTGGCGCCAAAGACGGTGAGAATCTTGGACATGATGAGATACAAGAGTATACGGCTTTTATCGATTGAGATTCAAGTGTAAATCAATAGGGTGTGAGGACTACAAAGGAAGCGCAGATCAAATTAATTTGAAGCTTTTCAGACAGTTTCTTCAAATTTTCCTGAGGAGCTACCTGGGGAGCTGGGTGTGTATGACGTATGAAGCTCAGCGCAAGAGGAGAAGCGCCATGTATAATTGGTGATGAGATGGCTGAAGGATTCATTTATCCTCTCGACGTTTCTAATAAAGGAGAGCATTGTCTACGGCTTCTAATAGGTCGAATCAAGGGTAGTTTTCCCTCTAGCACCCGATTCGATGGTAGCTGCATTGCTGCAGTTGAAGCTTCTGATGCTGTGTGATGTAATGGCCGAGTCTAAGTTGGGTAATCCTCCAACGTTGTGTGCTATGCATGTATTTTAGTGTCCTTCAGCTTTGCGCTATCTGGATAAATGTGAAACATTGTACTGCCAGGTAGGTTTATACAGAGGGCTTGGTGAAAGAGTTACTTTTGTGTGACATTCCGCGGCTTAGCTATTTTTGCGCCTATTTACTGAGCATCGGATAGCTCCAAGTCCCTTGATTCAAGACGGGTTTAAAACATACCTGCGTCTATTCAAGATTCGAAATGCCAAGGACGTGGTCTTTAAGTCACACTACAAAGATGGTAATATTATCAGTCTCCATCAGCAACAGCTCTATATCGAACAAATGGCTGCGACTGCCATTCGTGCCCAAGCTAATAATTGTCAATCTCCTTTTCATTGATCATAAACACTATCATACGAGCTATATTGTAATTCATCATACCCTTTTGCCTGTTCTCGATCATAAAAACGACTTCAAGCTACTAGAAACCCCCTTGACATCCTCAAAGACATGCCATTGGCCAACATTTGGCAACACCGCAATCTCCGCCCCCTTGATCCTCTTGGCATACTCTCCCGCTACCGCTGGCGAAGAAATCTTGTCTTCGCTTCCTGTTATTATTATTGTCTGCACATCAAGAGTTTCCAGTGGCAGTGCTGCATCATCCCTGGTCAACACACCACAAGCTTTTGCGAAAGATTCCGGCTCCTGTCCAAGTATGCTTAGCCGAATCGCTGATACAGCGAGAGGATTCGTTCTTCTCGTGTGCTCAGATGTGCTGCCGAGCACAATCTCATTCACCACGGCTCCTATGCCCGACGCGCGAACCAGCTCGCTGCAATCTTCACTGACTCTCCTCGTGGCTTCGGGGAGTGGGAAAGGCGGCGGGCCCAGAAGCACAAGCTTCTTCACCAAGCCAGGATTCACAAGAGCGAACTTCAGGGCAATTATCGCGCCCAGCGAATGAGCAATCAGCGTTGCGGGGTTTGACTTCGTGATGCCCGCACGGGAAAACACACCCGCGAGATCAGCCACCAGGGAGTCTACGGTGAGGACACTCGACGGGTGCGTAGGACTAATACCATGGCCTTCAAAGTCAAACAAGTGTAATGTCGCCGCGTCTTGGAGACCCAGGTCGGAAATGAGAGGTGAGAAATATTCCGCCGTGCCACCTAGTCCGTGAACAAAGACATAGTTGCTGCCTCCGGAACCAAGACGTTTGTAATGCAACGGCTTGCCGTTAATGTTGGTTAGGCCAGCTGTGGCACCCACGGAACGGGTTGCGTTACCAAGACTAAAGGCAGACTGGGAAGCAAGACGCTCGGTGGTTGCGTTGAAACCAGTGACACTGTTGTGTAGGGTGCCAATACCAGGAATGGTGATGGCGATTTTGTCTCCCTCCTTTAGAAATAGTGGTGGGTTGCGTCCAATGCCGACGCCGGCAGGCTAAATGATGTTGCCATCAGAGAGGAGCAATTGTAAGTGAAGTACGGGATACACTAACCGTGCCAGAAGCGATTACATCACCTGGCAGCAATGTCTGTCCCTCAGAGAGTGTGTTTATCAACGTGGGGATATCGAAAATGAGATCATCTGTCGTTGCGTCCTGCCGTAACTCGCCGTTCACCTGTGTCTGAACACGCAGCACCGAAGGGAGGTCTTCTTTGGGGACTGCGACGGGGCCCTACTGACGTTAACTGCCAAGTCCGTCGAATACGGTAAAGATGGATTCACCTACCATCGGGCAAAATGTATCAGCAGATTTGCCGATATAAAACTGTTTATGATCTCTCTGCCTCTCCCGAGCCGTCATGTCATTGATAATGGTGTATCCCCAAACGTAGTCCATGGCCTTTTCTTTCGGAATCCGGAACCCAGCCTTGCCAACAATGACTCCAATCTCGCCTTCATAGTCAACGCTCTTTGAAAACTCTGGATGTAAGAAGATGTCTTCACCATCGGCGATGATGGACGTCGCGCGTTTCGTGAAGATGACCGGATGGCTAGGCAGGTCGACCTTGTCTGAGCTGTCGTATCCCGAGGCGTTGAACTCTTTGGCATGTTCCATATAGTTCTTGCCTACTGCCAAGACGTCACGGCCTGAAATCGGCGCCAGTAGCTTAATGGATGATAGAGGAAGGGTGGAACCAGAGGCAACTATTTGCGAAGGACCGGCTTCGATGATTTGGTAGAGGTCCTTTATGGGGTAGCCAGAGAGGAGGCTAAGGGGCTGGATTGTCCCGCTCTCTACATCTAAATGACCGATCTGACTGACGCCAGTGTCGAGACGAGTGAAAGCGGCATAGTTGGTCAGGCGCTGAGCTGGTGAATTCATTGCGGTATTTGTGAAGAGCGTCTTGGGGGTGTTGTGGTTAGCTCAAAACGTAATTAACAGAGAGCGAGGCCTACCGGTGCTTTTGAACAAAGTATTATTAGACGCCGATATTGATAAAACAGCCGTTTTGGATGGCTTGTCTACAGCTACTAGAGCTCAAAAGTTGCTTTGGAATAAGCAAGGCCTCTTTGGCTACACCTTGACAAAAGTGCGGGCGAATTCATCCAAACCATGGGATCCATTTTGCCGGTAGCGTGTGGAGATGCGAGTGTCAGACATCAAATGCCACGGTGCGCCTCTTTGCATCATCGCACAAGTACTTGGACGCGCATAAGTCGAATATCAATGTTCATCACAAAGGATCTAAAGTCAATGCCCCCTTCACTTTTTCAGATTCCAGCTCGGTCCATTGACCCATGTTAGGCCCTCGTTGTTTGATCCAGCATGGGCCCAGGGCGAGCGCCAATAGGCCCAGAGCACTAGCAAATACAATCAAAGAGGGGGAATTGAATCCTTGGATAAGTGAAACCCTCCTGTATCAGCAACCAGCATTTCCAATCACAAGATGTCTAGAGGATTTGCTTCGTGTAATTGTGTTCCATCAAGTTTCCAAGCTCCCAATGAAGACTGTATTTGCCATGAACACGGCATAGAAAGTTAGAAATGTCTCATAAGGATCATATGTATTCTAAGCCGTAGAATTGGTAGCTCAATCACAACTGATGCATGTATCCAAACTAGACAAATTAGACATGCTTCCAAGACAACATTAACAATAAATGAATCTTGTATAAAAAACCCCTCTAGACTAAATGCCCATAGGGGGGTCTCTATTTCCGAAGACTTATCCCGCCATCATTAGGCCAGCCAAACAAATAAACTCTAGAGGTCGTTCGCAGCCTCTAGCCATTATAAATCCCTGCTTAGAAATCACATGCTGCCTCCGCCTTATTGCATGATATTCCGCCTCAAGACGCAATGATCGGGGAACAGGAAAGAGTTTGAAACTTGGAAGCTTGATATATAAAGAAACTTCCAATGAAATTGACTGCGTGTAAATATACTTTGGACATTGTCCGCTAATAAAATACAATCCGCCTAACACCAACCCTTCACCATGGCACCTATCCGCACTGCAATCGTGGGTCTGTCTGCGTCCGCAATCACATCCTGGGCCAGCGCTGCCCATTTGCCTTATCTTCTCTCTGCCCGCGGCCGTGAAAAGTATCAAATCGTAGCCCTATGCAACAGCAGCGTTGAAGCAGCGAAGCGCGCCATTGAGTTGTTCAAGCTGCCTCCAGAGACAAAGGCCTACGGCGATCCCCAGGCACTCGCAGACGACAAAGACGTCGAGCTCGTTGTTGTAAGCACTCGTGTCGATGTTCACTACTCTACTGCTCTGCCCAGCGCCAAGGCTGGGAAGAAGGTGTTTGTAGAATGGCCGCTGGCCCATGATGTCGCTCATGCCAAGGAGCTTGTGGATGCAGCTCGAGCAGGCGGCGGTCGAACACTGGTTGGACATCAAGGACGAGAAGCACCACCTATTCTCAAGCTCCGCCAGCTACTTGAACAAGGAAGCATTGGAAAGGTTCTCAGCAGCGAGATCAGAGCCACCGGTGGAACTAATGATCGAGAGACCTTGCTGTCAGGATTAAAGTACTTTACTGATAGGTCTGTTGGTGG
Organism: Trichoderma arundinaceum; assembly: GCA_025919625.1. Lineage (NCBI taxonomy): Eukaryota > Fungi > Ascomycota > Sordariomycetes > Hypocreales > Hypocreaceae > Trichoderma > Trichoderma arundinaceum. Next base: position 218,373 of record JAMQTF010000020.1, read on the forward strand.
TAACATTGTGACGATTGGGGTCGGACATTGTAAGCTCACATCGCTTCCCCCTTTAATTATTGACTTGTCATGTCTAACTTTTGTAGTATTCGACCAGGTCCAATATATTCTCGGAGACCTCCAGAATATCCAATCACATCTCCAGCTCCAGCGCCCCAATGTCCTCCTCCGTGACCCTTCAACCAAAGAAGTAGTTGAAACTGTCAAGTCAAACGTCCCAGATCTCGTCATCATCAACGGCACCCTCGCCGCATCGCAAATCGCCGCCGATGGAGCCAACGTGCTCTTCCGTTTCCGCCGAGGACAACAATTCCTTGGGGAACCCGCCCTTTCATGGTCAATCAACGGCGAGAAGGGCGAAATCCGACTGCAAGCTTTCGGCGGGTCTTCGCTTCATGCCAATTCATACAATGCACCTGTTACCATAGAGGTCCACGACTTTGCCTCGGATAAACTTGAACAGGTTGACTGGAACTGGCAGGGTTGGCAGGAAGAGTTACCGGTCGTGGCAAGAAGTGTCGGTGTTCTTTATGAGAAATTTGCGGACGGCGTGTTTGAAGGAGCGCCAACATTCGAGACGGCTCTCTTTCGCCATGAGCAGCTGGGAACCGTGCTTGCTGGCTGGGATGAAAAATGAAGATTATTCAAGTAGTAAAAATGAGAGGCAAAAACCTTTGATTGAATTAGCAGCCGTGCTCGTAACCATGGGAATTAATATTCCATCAACTAAATATTGTTAAGTCGACTTGGTGATATAACCCTCCAAGTCTGGGCAAGCTTGTAGAACACTGGCCAGCTCGTCATCGGTCAAGCCGCCCGTTGCTTGGATGCCTCTAGGTGTCTTCTCTTTTGGCTTTCGTTTCGACGTCGTCCACTGAACACTGCACGCTTCATCGCCGCTCAGCTGGGGGAGATCATTCAGGGTGAAATCTCCCCTCAAGGGACCCGTGCTTCCGTCATCAAGTAATCCCCTTTTGAACAGATCAGAGAGCTCCTTCTCCTCGACGGTGCAGGATGTCTCATCAAATCTTTTTCTTTTCTCATCGATTTCAAGTGGACCTTCAAGGTACTCTTCATCTTCTGGCTCTTGTTCGGTTAAGTCGGTGACATGTTCGCTACCCTGGACGGAATCCGAGCTTCGTTGTGCAACAACTTCTGCCGGTGCCTCGCCAAATGTGTTTGCGTTTTGCTCCATGGACTTTTGATCGGCTAAGTGTGTCTCTCGTGGGCGGATATCGCTCGTTGGTTCAGCCATTTTGAAGATGAGGGGAAATGCAAGCGCTTGACAAAAAGCATGGCATGATGATTCGGTATGTGTGTACAAAGCGCTGTTATAAATAATGATCTCTTCTTTCATAGTCACGTCAAAAAGCAAACTCATCGCAAACAGTAGGTTCTAAACATTTACTAAACACATGCCTGTGAGTCACAGGTTGCTTACATGTGTCACGCCGTGCGACAGTTTCCCTGAATATTACCACCAAACATGGCATATTGCAGGGTTTTTATGAGCATGAAGCTTAGCGCTTCGTACTTGTTGACTCATTCAATTCTCTATTTATATGCCCGTCTCGCTCCATGAATTGAAGTCACACCAAAAGATTCTTTTCCTAGTTTTAGATAAATCAACCTTTCTCGACTCGATAATTATTGTATGCTGTGCGTCCTCATGGGCAAATCAGAGTGACGTGTAGACATGCTCTCCAAGCGAAAGAGACCGAAGTGCTGTCAATCCTAGCGGATCGGCAATACAAGGTCGTGGGGGGGCGCGCAGCGAGGTAACCAAGGGAGCCCTTGGCGTGCTTTTGTCATCGATCCAAGACACATCATGAGACAAATTGTCGTCTTCGACGTCATTGCTGTGCCGTCGGGTCGCGAGCGCTTCGGAACCCGCGGTGGTGTGGGTGACGCTTTCTGGAGCTCTATTGGAACTCTACTGCATCTAGATAGGGCTAACCTTTACCGCCTCTAGGGCGGCGGAGTACAAGTATGGGGGACCTGGGGTACGAGATCTGGGAGTACTGCTACTCCGGATTGCCAAAAGCCAGAGGGAGCCCGATTGGTACCCGATCAGACGGGTCAAGGTACCGTCCAAGCATGTGCCTGTGCCCAACTTGATGCAGGGAGCTGCAAATAATCCCAAACATGCGGCCGTTTGCTGATTACCAGACGGCGCTGGCATGTGAAGATTGATCTGTCGCCAGCATCTGCGAACCCCCAAGTCAGCGCAGTGCAGCATCAGCACAGCGGCATTACAGCACGTGGACGCGCAGCGGAAGATGGGGGTGCCCTGTAGATGATGCGCAAGGTACTTGGCGACCCTGATCCCTCTAACAGATGCATGTACACGCTACCTGTACGGAGTAGCTGCACCGAATTTTGTATGTTGGTGCGAGGCGCCACAGCGCACTGTAGCCAACTACCGATCGGTACAGGGTACGACGGCAGGCGTACTGGGCGACAGGAGCAAAGTCCAAGCTGACTCCATGCCACTATAACCGTCCCCACATGCAGACACCATCAGCGGGTGTGGCAGAGCGGTCAGATGCTCCAACCAACTGCTGCATCCCCGGCCCAACAAGCGTTCCCCGGATTAATACAGATTGCAACAAGAACCTCCCCTGCCCCCCCGTCTCCTTTTCCCCAACAGTGATACTTGTTGTCGGATCGCATTGCTCTGTAATATATGTTTTATCGCTTCTACGTCTGCTCGACCCTCAATCCTCTGTCCGAAGCATAATCCAGCACCGCCGGAGGAATGGGACTGAAGCTGCGCCGAACCCTCCTACTGCCGACCTGAATCTCCTCCCTGCCTCCGGATGCCCAACTCGCAACCGCAGGATAAGTTGACATGGCCGACTTCTTCCTCAGCGCACCTCCGATACCTCCTATACACGGCAGCAGCAACACTCCGCAATCGCCAAAGCGACAGAAGTCCTCCTTAGCATCTTCACAACCCCTACAGCCTGCTGACCGGACCCTCATCGGAACCGTATCCAAGACTGTCAAGGGAGCCGCGGACCTCTTGCGATCCTGGAAAGATGGCGTGAGCAACGAAGAGCGAGAGCGGGCAAGGCTGCTCGAGGAAAGAAAGAACATACTGTATCTGCGCATGAAGAGCGTATGTGCTACCGATCCTCCCTCCCCCGTGGCGTGGCCGAGCGAGACTAATGGGAGCATGGCGTTGGCATGACAGGCTGAGACATTAAAACAATGGCAAGCAGCGGCGCAGGAACTCGACGCTCTCGAAGGCAACAATAACTGGAAACAAGATGCCGACAGTGGAGACTATAACCCCAAGCTCATCGAGGAACGACTTCGAGCGCTCGACGAGGCGCGAGAGAGCCGCGATATCCGTACTATGATGCACCTCATCCGAACCGCCCTGTCGCGCGACCTCGGAGGCATGGGCAACGTCGACCTATACCGGCACTCGTATCTGGGCACAAAGACGTTAATCGAGCGCTATGTTGAATCCACAATCGAAACCATCGACGCCGCCATTGTCCACAGCGCGACGGACCAGGGCATCGCGTACAAGGATTTACTAGAGGGCATGTTGCTTGCGCGCCAGAGCTTCGGCCGAAGTGCCTTGTTATTGTCTGGTGGTGGGACATTTGGCATGGCTCACGTTGGCGTTCTCAAAGCTTTATTCGAATCTCAGCTTCTGCCCAGGATTATATCTGGCGCTAGTGCGGGAAGTATCGTCTGTGCCGTCATGTGTACGAGGACAGATGAAGAGATTCCGCAGCTGATTAAAGAATTTCCGTATGGAGATTTAGCTGTTTTCGAAGCTCAGGATAACCAAGATGGCCTTTTAGACCACTTTCGTCGCTTACTGACAGAAGGCTGTTGGTCGGATATCGCTCATCTTAGAAGAGTCATGAGAGGCATGATGGGCGACATCACCTTTCAAGAGGCTTACAACCGTACTCGGCGCATCCTCAACATTTGCGTCTCCTCAGCATCTGTGTATGAGGTGCCACGGCTACTCAATTATGTCACCGCGCCCAATGTCATGATTTGGTCTGCCGTGGCAGCGTCATGCTCTGTGCCTCTCATTTTTGACTCGTCGCCCTTACTTGTTAAGGATCCAGTTACGGGAGAGCATCGTCAGTGGAATCCAACACCCCAAAGGTTTATCGACGGTTCGGTGGACAACGACTTGCCCATGACGCGCCTCGCAGAAATGTTCAACGTCAACCATTTCATCGTCTCTCAGGTCAACCCTCACGTCACTCCGTTCCTCTCCAAAGACGATCACTTATCTCCTGAAAATAAACATAATCGCAAGAGCACCAGCACTGGCGATGACATGGACTGGTTGTATACGTGCACGTCGCTTGCCAGAGACGAGGCTCTTCACCGACTGCAGTTCATGGCGGAAATTGGCTTTTTCCCCAACATGATGACAAAGTTTCAAAGTATTCTCAGCCAAAAGTACTCGGGCAATATCAACATCCTACCTGATCTGACTCTCGACAACCTCCCAGTGCTTCTCAGCAATCCCTCCGTGGACTTCATGTTGAAGTGTTGCCTTGTGGGTGAAAAGGCAACTTGGCCAAAACTCTCCAGGATACGCGATAGCTGCGCCATAGAGTTGGCGCTGGATCGCGCGGTGCACCGACTACGGACAAGAGTCGTGTTCTCAGAGAGCCAGAGCAACCTCAGGAGTCTCGTTTCATACATGGGTAGCCTTCGGCTCAATAAGAACGAGCAGGCATCCAACCAGCCAAATCTCGGTGTGCCGGTTGCCAGTCAGGGCCAAAAACGACAGCGACGGCGTTCAGGGGGCAGTCTCCGTATCCTGCCGGGAACTGGATTAGTTCTGGAAAGCGATGTAACAGATGAGGACACGGCCGAGGAAGAGCGCCTTGAAATGGCCTCAAGAGGCCATGGGTTCGCGTCGTCCGCTTCCCTTCGCAAACCGCAGCTAAAAAGATCAAGCATGAGTCAAACACATGTGCCTCAACTATCTACGGCCCAATCTCACCTCCAATCAAACCCAACCTTCAACTTCTCCAAACCTCTAACTCCTCCGCAAAGCGTGTACGGCGATGCCGATCCCACGAACGTCAACTACCTGAACCCAAGAGTGCCGATCACTTTTAACGATGATGGGGATGGCCGCGTCGGATCGTCATTGGGTCATGGAATTTCTCCAGTTGAGGAAATGGAGACTAGTGAGCCGAATCACACAAGCGACACAGATGCGGAGCAAGGAACTGAGGAGAGCGATCCTGATGATATCCAGTCCGCGCCCGTTGAGGGCGTTGCTAAGCCAGCTGAGTATGGCGCATTCGGCCCTGCAGGGCAAGTTATTGGTGGTCTTTGGTGATGATCAACTACCCCGCCAGATGACGGAAGGAGAAGGACACAGGATAGATGTTTGGCACACCAAATGCACGGAATTTAAGCATAGAATGGCGTTATCAATATTCGTCGCCAGCAATTCGAGGCGTTTTCTTTCTTTTTGATTTATGAGAGCGATTGGTTCGGGGCTTTAACCCATCAGGTGGTACTTTGCTTTGGTATAGAGAACTGATGTCTGAGCTGCGACAGCTACAGAGGATTAGGAATTGCAATGCAACTGTTTGGTAGGGGTATTGGGCTTGACAGGAAGGAGGGTCACTTTAGTCAGGCGGGTGTTGTAGTATATCCGGTCAAACACATACTTTAGCATTATTTATTTGCATCAAATCAAATATCACAAGGCGAACCTGCATGGCGCACGCTCTGCATCATCAGAAACCCGATTGCTTTTGAGAATGAGGGGTATATATCTAAATAGCTAGACCACTTGCATCGACGGCCGCGTGGCCTAATGGCTAAGGCGCTAGATTTCGGTTGGTAAACGCCACCTCTAGAGATTCCAGGTTCGACTCCTGGCGTGGTCGATTTTTTGACTTTTTTGCTATGCTCAACTATCATAAAAATCTTGTCCTAGTTACAGCTTTGTAATGTCTTTCGCCGGCTCGTCTTGCACCTTCCCTGCCGCGTGAGTGGTTGAGTGATGGCGGATATCGGGCTGTCGGCCGTCGTACAGGTGAGTTAAGGATCTCGGGTGAGCACGTAATGGCACGCCAAGCTAGTTTATTCAATGTGGCGGCTGAGTGGCCGTTCTAGACACGTACGATAGTGTTATGGGGTGATTTCGGTAAGCCAGGTTAACCTTTTAGTTCCTTAGGGGTAAGCTTCATTATTGGGGCCTGGTGAGCTGCGGTGGATTAAGAGGCAGCTGATAGGGCTGGTATTTTATATACCACTTTCCTCTTCACTTACCTGTATGCATGTGCTGGATTTTGTGCACTATACGCTCTAATTCGACGGTAATGATGCATCGTCTTATGTAATGATGAGTCTAAGCAGACGAAAATGCTGATTGTTGTCATGGCATGGTGCAAGATTGGACAAGCAACGTCACTCTCGCCGTGGTACCCAACAGAAAAATGCTCACTTACAAATCCACAGGCAGCACTACTCTATACATTATACGGAGTAGTACCTGCTCTTTGGGGAGTGAGATGACAAGTGGATCACGTCCTCATTAGCCTCCAAATGAATAGTAATTTCTGGTAACCTGTTGCCTGCGGATTGAGGCCACGGGGATAGTATGAAAGTAAGACACATGGTCAACACCATAGGCCAAGACCTGTTAGTTCTATCCTAACAAGCTCACCTAATCCGATATATGCATACTATTTGTACTATCGAGCGTAAGGCTTACTTTGGAATCATGGATGGATTGACTATTGGAGCGGCCCTGTGGCAATTGCCTCGCTCTTCCCCCTCAGGCCCCCCAAAAAAAAACTAAGCATTCCGGCCCCTCGGTGGTGATGCTCCATCGCCGACCAGCCGCAGAGTGAGGAGGGGCCTTCAGCCCGCAGGAGCTTCAATGCCTGCCTGCCAACTAACGCGGTTTGCTCGTGTTTTAATTACATTTCCCTCCCCCGGGAACTGAGGCTAAGAACCAAAAAAATCAAAGGCCGCGGGAGCTAGTCGCAAAGCGCCCCATTGCGTCAGAGAGACTCGGATTGCAAAATGCGCAGCTTGGGCCAATGAGGCGGCGAGCTCAGCACGCAATCGCGGCGCCTTGCCGCTTTCAGGACCACCTTAGGCCAGGCACTTGGCGCGGATCGTGGGGTTCGTTGTGTGGATGGAGTAACTCTTGTGCGTAAATGGCTATGATTTCTGTCGTTTGCAGAGAGGAAGCTGGGCTTGGTTGGTGAGGGGTCCGCCCCTCCAGCTCATGGTTATGTCGCTGTCTTAGCTCCGTAAGCAACAAGTGCATGCCTTTTAAGACGAGAAAAAAAGGAGGGGCAGCAAGCGATGAGATGATGGAGGGGGAGGGGTTGGGAAGCTACCTGGCGTGCGGGAGGAATTGGGTGATTTGTTGCGTTGATGGGCCCGTCGATTACGTTTTGTCGTTTGGGGTGATGGGTTAGATGGGGGAATGAGAGATATATAAGGAGCTTGCCGAGAAGGCTGAACCTATCCTCCTTTTTCTTCTCTTGCCTGTTCGTTCTTGATCTCAACACCACCACTTATACACACAGCAAAATCATCATCACCATGTCTCAGCCTGCTCCCCTCCGTCTGGGCTCTGTTGCCCCCAACTTCCAGGCCGATACCACCCAGGGCCCTATTGACTTCCACGAGTTCGTTGGCGACAAGTGGGTTGTCTTCTTCTCTCACCCCGAAGACTTCACCCCCGTCTGCACCACCGAGCTGGGCGCCTTTGCCAAGCTCGAGCCCGAGTTCACCAAGCGCGGTGTCAAGCTGATCGGCCTGTCGGCCAACACCGTCGACTCCCACAAGGGCTGGATCGACGACATCAAGGAGGTCACTGGTGGCCATGTCACCTTCCCCATCATTGGCGACAAGCAGCGCCAGGTCTCTCTGCTCTACGACATGTGAGTTCTCCCCGAGAGTATTTTTTTTCTAAAGAGGCTCCTGGCGGCTAACGAGTGCTATTTAAAAGGATTGATCACCAAGACGCTACCAACGTCGACGAGAAGGGCATTGCCTTCACCATCCGCTCCGTCTTCTTCATCGACCCCAGCAAGAAGATCCGCACCATCCTCTCCTACCCTGCCTCCACCGGCCGCAACGCCGACGAGGTCCTCCGTATCGTCGACTCTCTCCAGACCGGTGACAAGTACAGGGTCACCACCCCCATCAACTGGAAGGTTGGTGAGGACGTCATTGTCGCTCCTGTGATCAAGGACGAGGAGGCCAAGAAGCTGTTCCCCAACTTCCGCACCATCAAGCCCTACCTCCGCCTCACCTCTCTGCCCGAGGTCTCTTAGACCAGAAAACTCGAGCAGCTGAATGAGAACTGAAAAACAAAAAAGTATAATAATAATTTAAAAAAGTGCCGAAATGAGGGGAGGGTCCAGCCTTTGCCAGGTCGAAGATGGAGGAAGGAAAAAAAAAAAGTTCCGCTAATCTTTGAAGGTTCACGGCATGGCGCTTGGGGGGAATTATTGCGAAGCATGCAATGTTAAAGTGTTTCTAGTCTGTGCCACGGAGCTGGAGATGACATGGATCTTTCATCACGGCTCCCGTTGGGAGTTTGGACTGACTTGAGCGCTGGGCAATGATCATGATGTTGGATAATAAAAAGATACCACCAATTTTTAAGATTTTTGAGATGAGCATTGTGCAATGTGATTAAAATAAGTGGCTGTATTCAAGTGTATTGGGAGTAATATAGCAATACAGTGCGAATCTCATGTTTTAGTACAAGTATTTAAGCCCTTATTGTGTGCTATGTCCTACAAGATGAGATGCGTAGTGATTCAAGGCAGGATATTCACACAACTGATATCAGCTTCGATTGCTTTCAATTGAGCTTAATCCATATAAAGGAACACCATCGACGGTTAAATGAATAAGCTAAATTGGTATTTAGTAATAAGTGAACAACGGGCAGCCTCATACAAATTACATCTCCACACAGACAACAGAGATGACATCCATCTTGAATCACTCAAGGCTTTGAAATCTTCACAATTCCCACAAAGTGATTCCATGCTGCCTCCTGACGAGCCTCTTGCCATCGTCAGTAACGGCAACCTCCCTCAACGTGTGCTGCCAGAACGGCGTCAGCAGCTGATACCCCCCATCAGGATGCCTTCTCGGGGTGAAGTATTCCCAGTCCAAGAACTTTACGGCAGATGCCTGCATATCCCACTTGCCGTTGTGTCCAATATACTTGCCTGAGTTTGGGTTGAAGAAGCCCAAGTAGCCGTTTGCTTCGACGCAGAGCCAGTGGCTATGCTCGTCGTCAGTATCCTCGATGGTTTGCAGGCAGAGGCTGCCGTTTCTGAGGGTGATTGCCTGGCCAGATGCCTTTTACAAGATTACATATAGATTCCCCGGCCAGGGGACCGAATAGAAATGGTCACCCCAAAGGTTTTCCATGGCGGTGGAGCTGCTGCAGGGGGTGTACATCTTGGAGCCGGTTGTCGAGGTTGCGTCGTCTAGATGGCTCTCGGAACCCATCTTGACCATATTGAATCAAGGGTCAATACTGTCGCTCTGACGATAACAAATTACGCCTATTCCTGCTTCTAGAACACTGAGGAGATGAAGAAGAGGAGTTTCCTCGCCTTCGTACGCCGTCATCACGGACTGCATACAACGAAATATGGTTTGTACCGACGTCATTGGCGGTTGGCTTGCTGCAGCATCCCGACTTACCCTGTAGCACATGAAGATTTCTGGGGCACTGTTGCTTTAAAGGGCCGAAGATGGTCGTGTGCGTATTACATAAACATCTGAGAGAGCTGTTGAAGTTCGTATAGAGGTGTCTTTTCGTACGGCCAACCTGATTTCAATTCAATACGTCAAGTAATATGCGGTACGCCTCTTGGTTGGTGCGCCATCACGGCAGAGCCACCCGTACTAACGTTTCAGGCCAGCCGTAGCGACTTCTAGTACTACGACCCGTCGTGCATCATGAGCCGCAGGTACGAATCATGGCAGTGCAGGGAACTCGCCTAGAATCTGATAATTGACATGCTCATTTGCGTAATCCGGCTGGAAAGAAGAGAAGACTGCAGCTGTGGCTCCCAGAAGAGGTGGTGGTGGTATCATGATCGACAAAGAGGCTGCATCAGTAGTACGCACAAAGCATGGAACAGCCCTAATGGTTTTTGACGGAACAGGGAAGATCCGAGAGCCAACTGCCGGACGGCGGGAGTCTCATGTTAATGCCCGCCTGTGGGTTTTCTGATTATTCATTTCAGTTCAGTCCTCCTTATCCGTGTTCTCACTAGGCTGCGCGGACCGAGCTTTGTGTTTCCCATGAGATATGCTCAGTGTGCTTCATCCTTCGTACTGAAAGCAAGAGGTAGTGTGTCATTTCGTTCGAATTAATGCAAGGTGACTCTTTGAGATTGAGCCTCTACCGGAAATCACGTAATCAATATCCTGGATAGGGAGGGAGATTCGTTTCCCAGGCACTGACGTCTGCCATTGCCATGGGCAAACGGAGCCGTTTGTTTCAAGACGAGTCAAAGTGGCTTAGCCTGGAAGCATCTCCATTCCATCCCACGTGCTAATATACCCGGCTGGATGTTGACAACCCTGGGACATTGCTTGGCAAATGAGTCTGGAGGATTCGAAAATGCCCAGCCGCAAATGTCGAAGAGCACTGCTAGCACATGCAGGTAGTACTAGCAGTACGACGACGACGACTAATATCAAAAATGCCTACTTCATCCCAGTAGCGGTGCTGGCCCGGAGAGGTCCCGAGGCATCCAGAAAGGCGAGGAGAGTGTGGAGACGACATGCTGCCCTCGTGCTCACTGCATCGTTATTTGACGCATACTTGGATCCATCTCTCCTCTCGACTGCAAACAAGACGCGGCCCCGGCGTCCTGCTACCGCCACCACGAGGCTGGGACGATATCCACGCAGACGGGGCGATCTCAGCCCAACAAACATCCAGACGCCGAGAACTAAACACGCATTGCTCCGTAGAGGAAAGATGCTTGCTCAACGGAAAAGCGACCGGGCCCCCTTTGCTTGCTGGGCTGATGGGCTGCTTGTGCCCACTTTGCGTCTCCGCCGTTCGTCCAGTCCAGCTGCGCAGATGCAGAAAGGTGCTCCGTAATAATAAGCGGCGCGAAACCCCCTATTGAGCCTGAGATGCAGCAAAAGGAGGCGGCCACGTCCATCACGTACTTGTACAGCAATAATGAACTTACAAGTCTGCTCCATCTATAATGTCCGCGGACTGCAGCTTGAGTGCGTCTCCGGTGAGGGGAACGACCGGACCGGTGCTAGCGGCGTGCTGGTAAGAAGCTTAGCGGACAATCTAGAAGCCTGTTCGACGGTCGAAATTTTGGCATTTCCAGTTGTTCCTTTTTTTCTGTCTTGCTGCAAGGATGCCAAGGAGCAAACGTGCGTGATGACCCTGCCCGGCTTCCCACACGGGAAATTCTGTGCATTACGGTTAAAATACATTGGCCGAGGTACAAGTACAAGTAAGACGAGAACGGGTTCTTTGTTTCTTTTTCTCTTGCCGCTGGGCGTAGAAAATGACGAGGCAGATGGAGCTTCTCTTGTTCGCCTACCAAGGATAATTCGGACTGCGCAGCGCCTCTTTCTCCTCACTCTGGCCTCATTTGGAACCGCCACGCTTCCCTGCTGCAGAGCCCCTGACCTCGCATGCGCACTAGCGATAGTAATTTTTTCTACTTATTTTCTTTTACATCATCCGCGGCGATGCTTCCATCATATTGCATGCCTACAGTGCAGACGTGCAGCCTGCGAATACGGGGTGCAGGTAGGTACAGGTACGGGCACAGGCACAGGTACAGGTACGTACCTTGGCGTCGGATGGATGTTGCGTGCATTGATTCGATGCAGCAAAAGGTACCAGCCAGAGAGACGAGGGTTCTGGCGCTACCTTATCGCGGCAACTGGTCGCAGGCGCTTGAGACACCGAAGAACCGTGAGAACAAAGAGAGACGCAGCGCCCACCCACCGGAATGGCTGACCATTGATTCCCTGTATTACTGCTTGGTGCATACTTTTCCCATGTATTGATTGCTTGTGCTTGTTGTGACATTGCAGTCCCAGTCCAGCTTCGTTTTTTGCTTCGTTTTGCCTCTCTTAACACACGCCTTTGTTCTCAACTGGAAACAGCCAACTTGCTCCGTAACCTCGCAGCCTATCAGCGCCGCCTGTCACCTTCTAGCGACCTGCTATTAGTTCTTCGACAAGCCCACAACCGCCCCCCCTTCTTTGCGTCTGTGCGCCTGTGTCTCGCTGGAGACGCTTTTTTTTTTGTTGCTCGACCTCCCTCTGTGCCCACATCGTCAGCTCCATCGCGCGAGCCCGGTCAGCCAAACGGGCAGCGCACATCACCAGGAACAACGAGTGCGACGTTGGCCCTCAGACAGTTTCGGCTGCCGTCTTTGAATGGTACGTCATGAGCGCATGTTCTCTTTTTATTCCCTCGTCCCCGAGAGCGGCCGGCTGCAGCCTCATGTCCAGGCCATCGCGCACTTTTGCACACAACTTCGAGGCGAAGCCCCCTGTGTTTCCACGTTGCTCCTCCGCTCTGCCGCTGCTCGAGATTCTCGGTTCCCGGATCACCGTCCCGGGCTCCTGAAAATCGCTGGCTGCCGAGCTGGGCGAAAGACACGGCCCGTGGGCTGGCTGCGCCGTTGTGGCGAGGACTTTCGTCCAGCATCTTGACTTGGCCACGGGTGCGGTCAGGAAAACCCTCCCCCCTGCCCGCTTGCCGGCCTCTTCTTCTAGGTCCCAAGGGAGTGGTCCTATCCCCATACTTACTTCCTTGGGCCGCCGGAGGGCTGATCCCATCTGACAAGCGTCTGTGAAGGGGATTGCCATTGTCATCTTTGCCGTCTTTGATTATTCTATCCCTCCTCTCCTTGCCATATCCATCCATCCATCCATCCATAGGTAGCCTTGTGGACGCTTTCTCTTCTGCCTCTACCTCTGCTGTTTGCGCCTCCAAACGCATTGGGCCGGCGTCATGGCCGAATATGCACCACTGACCGGTTTTCAGAGCCCACCACCGAACAGCTTTTACACCTATTCCGACTCCGGGGCCAATGACCCCCGTTCGCAGACCGACCATTACAGTAACACCCAAGACAGCGCATATCGAGCAGCTGGACACAACTCCTCCGCCAGACTTGCCCGAAAACCCTCTCTCCAAACAGTACCGGCCCACGCGACCCCGACATCCAGCGGCGGGCCCTCGTCTTATTCCTCTAAATCGAGAACCCCATCCGTGTCCAGGCTACAGCAGCATGCGAGACAGCTGAGCCTCCAGCACAGTCTTGAGAAACCATTGCCAGAGCCGCCGGCCCAAACCAGTCCCATAAGCCCCCCGACGGCAACCCACACTACTTTCGACAACATTTCACAGAGCGTCGCCGCTGCGGACCCTCCCCAGAGCCGCTTCGTCGAGTCCCGGTTGGATAGCCGGACGAGTACCATGGACTCGGCGAGCTCAGCTGCCGCCAATCAGATCTACGGTGCCTCGGGGCACGATATTTACACGCAGGAGATGACCGCCAACATGGGCGGCCTGAGCTCGGCCAGATATGCCAGCGGTGGTGATGAATTCAGAGAAGGGCATAGGGAGCCCCATAGAGAGGGGCTTACTCCACGGAGCAACGGCTCTGTATCGGCAGGCATGTCGCCTGCAATTGCGCAAACTCAAGCCCAGACTCCGTCTGCTGCTACTCCAGTCGGCGGTCCCTCCCAGGGGTCCTCAGCGCATCTGTCAGGCTTGATGTGCAACGTACATCGAACGACTGGACAGGAGCCCCCGCCCCTGGTAGGAGCTACGACAACTATTCTGGGCGATAGCTTGTACGTGTTTGGCGGCAGGATCCTCTCTCGAAGCCGTCCCGCACCTCTCACCTCTGATCTTTACGAGTTGGATCTCATACGCCGACATTGGACGAGGCTGGAGGTGACTGGTGATATTCCACCCCCGCGATACTTCCATTCCATGTGCGCTCTTGGCGGCACCAAGATGGTTTGCTATGGCGGAATGTCTCCGGCGCCAAATCAGCCCATGGGCGCGGATCAGCAACAGCCTGAAGTAACCGTCATGTCTGACGTTCACATATACGACGTCCCGACGAAGAAGTGGTCCTATGTCCCGGCGCAAGACGCACCCCAAGGACGTTATGCTCACTGTGCAACCATCCTCTCATCCTCTGCCACATTTTCTTCCAAAGCCGCCCCTCTCTCTGCTCTTCAGCACAACCCATCCAACGGCAATCCTAATGAGGGCCGCATCGGCATCAACATTGACGGCTCAGGCGGCGCTCAATTAGTCATTGTCGGTGGGCAGGATGGAGCGAACCACTACATCGAACAGATTAGCGTTTTCAACCTCAGAAGCCTCAAGTGGACGACGAACCAACCGCTGGGAAAGAGCTGTGGTGCGTACCGGAGCGTTGCCGCATCACTGCCTCCCGCTGTAAGCGCAAGGATTGGAATGAACGCCCAAAACGGCCAGCAACGTACCGATAGCACCGCCGGCCAGGAGCCTGGATCATCAATGCTCATTTATTCCAACTACAACTTCTTAGATGTCAAGCTGGAGCTTCAGATCCGATCTCCCGACGGCACTCTCACCGAGCGGCCAATGTCGGGAACCTATTCTCCACCAGGTCTTCGTTTCCCCAATGGTGGCATCATTGATACTCATTTTGTCGTCAGTGGCACGTATCTAACGTCGTCGAAACAAGAATATGCGCTCTGGGCCCTGGATCTTCGGTCTCTTACTTGGAGTCGGATTGATGCAGGAGGTAGCGTATTCAGTCAGGGCAGCTGGAACAGGGGCGTTCTGTGGAACAGGCGAAATACATTTGTCATTCTTGGCAACAGAAAAAGGAGTCTGGTAGACGACTACAATCATCGACGGATCAACTTTTCCAACGTCTGCATGGTGGAGCTGGAGGCTTTTGGCTTCTACGATAACCCGCGAAAGACGGACCCCATGTCCGGCTTCATCTCCGCCAGCAGTCCCTACTCCGGGCCGGCCCTGAGTCTTGCACGCAAAGCTGGCGCTACAGCCGGCGGCCGGTTCCACTCGCGCGCGAGCGAGGACTTGGGAGAGAAGATATTGGCGTTCCGGGAGCTCGCCGACATGGACATCCTATGCATTGGCGGTGAGCGGATACCGGTCAACTCACGAATCGTTGCACGAAGATGGGGGCCGTACTTTGTCCAACTTCTGCGGGAAGGTACGGCGACGCAGGATGGCAGTGATGCCGTGACCTTGCGGTCCGGCCTATCGAGCAATCCAATGCGCGCATCGGCCCTAACGATCACACCAAATCGAAATTTTGACGACACGGCAACATTAGTCGGGTCCGTAGGAGGCTCCATCTCAGGGCCATCCGGCATGTCTGGACCTATCCACCACGGAGGCGGTGCGGCGCATGGCGGGGACGACATGGCTGCAGCCATTAACACGGCCCCGACACCGCGCAGTCTGATGCCCAGCTCAAGGCCGCGATGCCTCTATCTGCCACATACGTACCTGACCATTCAGGCCCTGCTACACTTTTTGTATACCAGCTCTCTACCTTCACCGACCTCTGCATTGTGCACTCCGCAGATCCTCTGTTCTCTCCTCCAAATCGCGCGGCCGTATAGGATCGATGGCCTTCTGGAAGCTGTCGTTGAGCGTCTGCATGCTCTTCTGGATAGCAGGAATGCAGCGGCGGTGTTTAACGCGACAGCCATGGCCGCTGGCGGAGGTCGTGGAATTGATGGATCCCTGAATCCCAACTTCTTCGTCGGCAGCCTCGACCCTGTCGGATCTCCGGTGTCTACATCAGATTTCTCCCTCAGCGGCACCACTGCCAACGATTCTTTCACGTCAGATTTGGCTTCGCGCACTGCAAGTCTGAGTCTCGCTGCAAATCTCCAGCATCCAACTCGCTCATCCAGCGGTGACATCTCTGCCTCGACAAGCGCGAGCGGATCTGAATGGGGATCTGAGATCGGAGATAATGACCGTGACGGCGTTGTCTGGAATGGAGAGTTGAGCAGCGTCATCGGACTGCAAAAGCGAGGTCTCCGAGGATTGATGGAGGGCCGAAGAATGAGGGAGAGAACAGGGACAGGAACAGGTGGTGCCGCGGGTATGGGAGCTGGCGGAATAGCAGGGTATGGAGGCCAAGCTGGCGGCCAGCGCGTGGGTTTGGGGATTGCTGGACCATGAGTGGTGATTTGATAGCCGCTCGTGCAGTATTGAGGTGGCAGGGGGGGTTGGTGTTGGGAGTAAAGGCCAGCTGGAGACTTGGATGTTTATATCATGAGCGATTTGATCATTTATGTAGATATCTTTTTTGATGGAGGAAATCTTTTGTTTTACTTTCCTTGTTCTTTTGTCAAGATTGGAGGATCTTCCAGGGTATATACAAATGAGGTTACGAAGCATCGGCGGGGTCATGTTAATGCAATGGCTGATACAACGGCCGCGATTCGATCCAGTGAGCCTGGAACCGGTGATGGGAACACCTGTACTCTTTTCCTCTTCTTGTTTTTATCCTTTCTTTCTTTTTGTCACATATCACAGCAGAGGACTTGTATGGAGTGGAATCAGGCTGGCATTGTAGTATGTACTGACTATGTAATAGATGTATGAAATCGCCCACTCAAAACCGCTGGATATGGGAAACGCTCTCCTAACTTTGTAACAGTAAGACTAACAGATGGGTAGTCGTCATCGCTTATTGACAAGGGCATTACCTGTCTATAGCTTGACTCTTCCTCCCTCCAGCTCTCTCCATTCCTTTTCCCTAAAGGGTACATATGAATTGCCCCTGAGCCAATATATATCTGCACCATCGTCTTCACCGGCAGTCCCGCCGTTGCCGTCCTCCGTTTCTGTTACCGACTTCAGTTTCGGCCTCACGCCTGCGGCTCGCAAGGTGGACTTTTGCTGCTTGTTCGTGCCCGTGGTCTGGCTTCCGACTCCGACGTCCCGGACGAGTCGTAGGAACAGGGGGCGAGCATACCGTGGCAGAGAGGACCTCACATGCATGGCTAGGCTCAGCAAGGTGGCTTCGTCAGGGACAGGAGGATCGAAGCAGACGGCGGCACAGCCCGCGCGACCGTCGTGGTGCGGGAGCTGGACGCCGTAGACGTTGGCTTCCCGGACCGAGGGGTGGAGGCCGACGGCCTGGCTGACCTCGGTGGTGGAGACGTTCTCCGACTTCCACCGGAAGGTGTCCCCGATGCGGTCGCTGAAGAAGGTGAGGCCGCTGGGATCCCTCCGAAGGACGTCACCGGAGCGGAACCAGGCGTCGCCGGGGGCGAAGACGTCGCGGAGGACCTTTGAGCTGGAGGCGTCCGGGTTGTTGAAGTAGCCCTGGAAGCGCTGCCTGATGTCTTCTGGCGGGAGGCGGTACAGCATCTCCCCGGGCTCGCCGGGCTTGACGCGGCGGCAAAAGTTCGTCTTGGGATCGCGCCAGGGCTTGTCGGTGTTCCAGTCGACCTCGACCAGGGCGGCGCCGCTGCCGGTGATGAGCGAGAAGAGCCAGCCGGCGCGACCAATGGCGCCGCGGCCAAAGTCGTTGCTGCTGACGTTCCACGAGGCGCCGGGCGACTCGGTGGCGGCGTAAAACTCGGCAATGGTCTCGATGCCGAAGCGGTCCTTGAAGCGGTCCCAGATGTCCGGGCGGAGGCCGTTGCCGAAGGCGGTGCGGACGTGGTGCTTCCGGTCGAGGCTCTCGCCGGTGACGGGGTCGAGCTGCGGAGGGGCGGCGAGCAGGTAGCGGAGCGTTTCGCCGACATATTGGATTGAAGTGGCCTTGGAGGCGCGGCATTCGTCCCAGAAGCGGGTGGTGGAGAACTTGCGGCCCAGGGCTTGAGTTGAGCCCGCGACGAGGGTCGCGCAGAGGGAGAGGAGCGAGGCGGAGGAGTGATATAGGGGCATGCACTGACGGGGGGAGCGAACGCTTGTGAGCTTCGGAGCTTTACATATTTGAGGAAAACGAGGGGGTGGTCTTACCGTATACATGATATCATCGTCACCACGCCCTAGCAGCGTCTCGCCCATGGACCCGCCATAGATGCATTTCGCCCACGATACCACGGCTGGTTTAGGCAGACCTGTGGTGCCGGACGTATAGATGAGCATGGCCATGTTGGCCATGCTGTCATCTGATCTGTCTGGATTAGGTGCCCGCTCAGGAGCTGCTGAGATAGCCTCAGCTTCCAGCTCTGACGTGAAGACGACAAAGTTGACGTTGGGCAGACGCTCCTTTACGCTCTCCTCGCCATCAAAATTGGAGGCTACGATGGGATCAATGAGGCAGAGGTTTGTGCTCGCCGCCTCGATGCAATGCGCCAGGGGCTTCCCGGAGAGGTTGTAGTTGATAAAGGCCGGCTTCGCGCCTATAGACCACAGCGCAAACCACACAAAGACAAAGGTGTCTGAGTTTTCAAAGTCCATTGCCACAATGTCCTTGGGCTTGACGTCGAACTTTGTCTTTATCCAGTTGCCATAGCGGAGGATCCTGTCGTAGGCCTGGGCGTAAGTGTACGTTTTGCCCTCGAAGATGAGAAACGCCTTGTTGGCGCGCTGGGCGCTCAGGGCATGGCGCTCGAGGACGTAGAAGAGGTTGATTGTGTCGTGCTTGAGGCCGTGACGGACGCGGAGGGCACCTCTGGCGACGCTTTTGATAAGCTTGAGGTCGTACCAGAGGCTGGTTTTGGCGTTGAGGTAGGCCAAGGAGGCGGCCGCCGCGGGGAGGAGGATGGGGAGGGGGACTGGCATGAGTTAGTGTTTTTGGGAGCCAGGAGAGGTTTAGAGAGAAAGGGCATGAGAGTTGAGACGATGAGATTTAATGATGTATATCTTACCTGGCATTTTTGAGAATCTGTAACGAATGTGCCTAGCTGTGAGTGAAGATGATGTGAGGTGAGTTGGGGATCAGAAGTGCCGGACCTCTCTCCCTTGAGCGAGGAGCACGGGTCAAGTTCCCCTCAGTATATCCCAGGTCTATCTTCTTCTTTCCTATCTAGCTAGTCGAACATGATCTCATGATGCCCATCCAGAAAGGGGTTAACCGTCAATTGGCTCAGAGCCTCGGCATTTAGGCGGCTTGGCCCGCGATGCTTCCCCAGATTGTGTCGTTGGAGTCGAGGTGCATGTATGTGGATGTACCTTTTGGATGGGCGACGCACACCGAGGATACAGCAAGCACAACTTACACAAACAACGCTCCTATGTACCTGGGAAATACAACGCACACAAAATGCCACGCCACGAAGAGACAAGGCAATAGAAACCTTGATGTAAGTTAACAAAGGGGAAGAAAAGGAACTGTTAATTTCCATGCGAGTTAGCTGGATGCCCTTTTTTCTCGCCCCAGCAGGTGGGCGGACGCCAACAGACGGCGGTGGAAACGCGGCGTCATGCATATTGCATGCGCACTTGTAGCATGCGTGCACGAAAGGGCAAATCGGCGTTCGTAAGGGTCCGCCGCGGCCGGGGTTTGGAGAAGGCTAGGGGCGGAAAAAGCTTGGTTAGGCTTGCGAGCTCATATTGTGGGTTGACCCTTGTTTTGTTTTTTCTGCAGGGTGATTGGGAGACGTTTGTAAGATGATGGTCATGATCGTGTAAGTGCTGGCGTGGAGAGAGTACAACAACCAGACCGAGATCGTGAACAAGCAGCTTGCGCAACCACGACTACGATTCGATTTTACAGTGTAAACAAAAGACTGTTTACTACGCATCGATTCAAATACAGTACCAGCATCGTGGCTTGCAAACATCCCTTCACCTCCCTATTCCACTTTGTCACAGACAAAAACAGCAAGCGGAGCAAACACATCAGCCCGAGCCTCCGTCGCAGGCTGGACCTGTCGAATCCGTTACTCCTTTGAGCGAATTACGCGGGGAACACATCGTCACTTCGCGCTTCGTCAGTCGGAACTTTGATCCGCGCCTCGTCTGCTGCTAGCGGCAGCTCCAAGAGCGATGCCTCGGCTCGTTTGAGCTTCTCGGGCCGCCAAGTGCGTTCCTCTCTCGGTCGCCAATGAGCGAGCATGGGGGCTTGTGCTTTTCTCTGGGGCCGTGCGGGGTTCGTCCGCGGTGGATCGCGCAAGGGGGGTCCAGCCGGAGGAATGACTGGAGGGCTGATGAATGGGAGGATTGGAGGTGCTGGGTTCAGGTTGTCATGTTGTCAGGGCGTTTGATGTTGGTCGAAATACGGAGCAGGGAGTTGCGGAGGCGAGAGAGTGCGAGTCTGTGCCATCAAGAGGATGCGGACGCATTCAATGCGCCAATCCGGATTCAGCAAACAAGACGATGCTGACCAACTTTGACCCTTTCTTTCAATAGATTAAAGAGCAATTAACAGTCGGCACCTCTACCTCAGGTATTGCTGCTCTTTGCGAAGTGGGTGGCTGGATTCACATGCTGTGGAATGGCATAGTCGCGTGGCGGGCAGCGCTGTGTCCAGAAGCTTGGCTTGATCTGTGTTTCCATGATTTTGAGTTTGAAGGAGCCTATTTCGATCACCAAGTAGTACCTAGTCTGCCTCTACTCTGAATGAGATAGCATGTCTACTAAACAGATTCACAGCAGTTTCAAGCCTTGATGTTTATAGAGATGACCCGTATCCGCCGTCGGGTTCCGCGGACTTTCTCCATAATGGGCAGTCAGTACGGAGTTCCCGTTCAGTATATGCGTGTGCTTGACTCGGCATAGAAAAGGGTACACGATAAGAACATAAAGCACACGTAAGGGAGACGCCGAATCAATGAGGATAGTGCACTCAAGCCCATTATTTCCTCATTGAGCCCGCCATAATACATAATAAGCATGTGATTAGACAGAGGGACCCCGACACTGAATCATTGCTTCGCAACAGACGGCTCGTTAGAAAAAAGCATTGCATCTTTGTAAGCCCATCTGTTGATCACTATCTTTTTGGTACCACCATAGTATTGGCTAAGCTCGGCCGTTGTCCGCACAGTATTCGGAACTGAGCCGATTGTGTTGAGACATGCTTCGGCAAGGATAATTGAGTTCCGACGTCGCATGCGAAAAACCTGGTACCACACAATGTCCCTCTGTACAATATGATCTATCAATTGCGTTGAGTCGTCCCTGTCTGTGGAAATATAAGTGGATATAAAGGACTCTGCGGTATACGAGGGTGAGCAGATGTATGAGTAATACAGAGTACATAGCACAGAATACTCCTTCGTATATCCAAAATCCGAGGTCCGTGATACTGGCCGCTAGCAAAGAGGATAGATATTATGCCAGCCATAACCCACTGACAGCTGAGCCTCTCTTCTCCCATGCTTTACCATCCATGAGGCCATGGATATATGCATGGCATACGTAGTGATATTGCCCTTGGTCATCTGGCCTGAGGATCACCGGCATGTGTAAACCAGAGAGAAGCGCAATCGAGTCTCCTACTTTTACCATATCCGGAACGAGTCCAATGGTTTTCTCCTTCGTCGTGATTAAGCATTTTCTCTGACAATTGGCCATGATTTTGTACTGAAACCTCGATCCAGAGTCTGTGGAGAGCGCTAGAAATGATTGAAGAGCTGTAGGTGACGGCGTTGCCTGGGCTGAAAGCGTCTTGATAGCCTTATACCAGGGCCAGAATGATGACTTGAGCTCCACAATCTCTCTACTGTCTTCTCCAGAGCTGTGATACTCTAAAAGTGTATCACGCAGGCCATGCCAGCTATTTTCATCTTCATTCGGTTG
Organism: Trichoderma arundinaceum; assembly: GCA_025919625.1. NCBI lineage: Eukaryota > Fungi > Ascomycota > Sordariomycetes > Hypocreales > Hypocreaceae > Trichoderma > Trichoderma arundinaceum. Next base: position 240,133 of record JAMQTF010000020.1, read on the forward strand.
AGATCTAGTAGAAGACATGAGATCAACCCAACTTTGAAAGACTTTAAAGGCTGCGTATATGTCCTCGGCAGTGTCCTCGAGGTTCCACTTATCGTTCGCTCCCATCTTCAGACCATCCCAAACCAATCTCTCGTCCATCGCCGAGTTTTGGCGGCTTTTCGCCAAAAGTGGCTGGCCGACCTTCTGTACCGAATCAATTACGCACCCTTGCACTTCAATACGAAGCATCGGTTCGGAGAAGTTCAATTTTGGACTAGACGATCCACTGGCTCTGAACGGCTTCTTCGTAACCGTAGCTCGGCAATCGGTTCTTGTCCAAGCAGGGTCTCCCCAATCTATCGCCCAAGAGGACAACCCTGCCCGTCGATTGTCTGAGGGAACGTGATAGAAGAATTCCAGAGAAGAGCCGTTTGTGAAACATGCCACAGTCGCAGCTGCGAAGATGCGGCTCAGAGGTTCCGCGTAATCTGGAGTTGGAATAGTGATATCCAGCTCCTGAAATATTCCAAAAAGGGCAAATATTCGGTCTTTGGGATCCGTGCATTTCTTTTCCCTGCCGTAGAGCAAAATCTCTAACAAGTTATCATTCCTCACACTCTTGCTCGCCGTTAAATCAGCCTCTCTCTTCTCTATCAAGAGTCCACTCAGATACGCCTGCAGTCTCATAGCCGAGTGCCAGTCGCCCCATCTGTAATCCGATACCCTCAGCATATCTAACGCAATAGCCAGGTACAACCAAGGCAGCAAGATGCTCCCACAGAGAATTTGAACTCGATCCTTCTCCGGCAATGTCACTTCCTGAATCGTCCACATGCGGGAAAACCAGGATCGCTTAAAGAGAGGGCCAATCGGGTCATCCGCCTCTTTCTTCACCTGCGAGCCGAGCAGAATTGGAAGACATCTCTCCATTCGCTCCTTGTCTACACTCATAAGCGCAATGTCTTCCAAGCATTGGATGGCCGTTTTGCTCGCCTCGTCTTCTTCACCAAGCCACACTATCACCTCAGTGGCCAGCTTGTAAATGTCTCGCATGAGTGCAACCTGGGCGCTGCGTTCGGCTGTGGATGTCTGATCGATACAGATTCCATCGATCCACAAAATGAGATCGTCCATGCTCCTCAGCCGACGCAAGGCATCCATGCAGTTTTGTGTAATACATAATGTAGCTCCATCGCATCCAATGGGCGCTGACGGAGTTTGTGCGTCCCAAGAGTACGAAAGTGCCTTGTACATTAGATTTGAGTCTAGGGAAACTTCGGACAACTTGCATCTCAGAGGATCTGTTGGTTGTGTTGCGCCTTCAAGATAGATCAGCCTTATGGACCTGGCTAATTTGAGGGGCGTATGATGATACGGGGCCATTTTCTCTGTAAATCTATCTCATTGATTAAGTTGTCAACACCATCAGAAGCCGGTACATGTTCATGATGGAGATAACGAGCGCGCAGTCAGCGCATGTGATTTGCGATAATTGGCGAATTTGAACACGTGATGAAATCGGCCCAAATCATGTATAGTCACCTATTCACGATGCAGAAACTGGTGAGACACCAGCTCATCACTTTGCGTGCAGGAGGATTACAATCCTGACCAGTCATCTGTAGCTATGAAGCAAGTATACATGCAACAATAGATACTTGCCTGCTGAGCCTTATCCACAAATATACCAAAGTGGCCATTTAGAAACAACTATGCATAGATTCGATAAGCATCTTGCGAAGCTTGGATTCAGAGGAACTTAAAGATTCTGATCAAATGCTTATTTAGCAAGTTACAACTTGCGCAGTTTTCGGCCTATGCTCATACAGCTCACACACATGCCTAGTTCGTAAATCGCCTCTATACCAACTAGTTGCAATATTCTGAAATACTACTGATGCCGATATCCGATCAATGGTGGCCACATTTCAGGATCATCGCCACGACCCGATATCAGCGTGATTCGCGATGCTCTTGATATGAGCTTAGACATGTCGAGGAGAGTGGGTCTCCTGAGTCTCAATGATCAACTCACAGAGACTTGACTATTACCTTTCTCCCATCACACTGATATCAAACAGAGAAAATGAGAGCATCTACAAGACAAAGAACCGACTGGTCTTGCAGGCTTTAGCAGTGCGCCTGATATCTCAAGGTAGTGTCGTTTGAACTTCGCCACACCGTACGCGCAAGAGCCAGTCCTTAATCGCAGGAATTGTTCGACAACCAGATGAACCCAAGTATGAATTAGGTAGTAGGAAATTGCTGTGCCTGGGCGATCGTCTCCAGTATCGGATTAGCTGTCTCAATAGTTCGACTGCGCCAGCTATTATCGCCACATTTATTTGCGCGCTATCGTACCAGCTGAACGCTAGACCCCCAGAAGCGTGAGGCATCCGACGCCAGCCCCCAGCTAAACATTAACGAGATCTCTGTACTCGTAGTCGTAGTAGTAAAAATAATATTCAAGATATATAAAGCCACAGTCTTGGCACTTGATGGCGTTTCACGGAATGACAAAGCTAAAGGCATCGAGATATATATAAAAAAAAGCATCCGTCCAGTCAGAATGGCGGCTATGAATAAGTTTACAACTTGCACCTTTGTGCTAAAGAAGTGCGATTTCTCGAGCCCTCAGATTGCACCAAGTTAGTTACCTCGTAGTGGGTATTTGATAACCGAGCCTCATCGCTAACTCATTTGCCAGCATGTGTTAAAAGTTGGTGCCAGGGCGAGCCATACGGCTTTGGCTCTTGCACAACAGACTTCACTGGCGTACCAGCAGAGTGTTGCTCGCAAAGCACTGTTGGCGATGTAGCACAATGCATGGCTAATTTTCAGAAGCAACAGGGATATGGGATCTTTGGCGATGCTTGTCTTGCCGTCGAGCGATACGTCACTAACTGCCAGAATGCCGATTCTGATTTCAGATCCGAGCCTTTGAAGAAACAGGCCGATTGTCTATGTTATGATGATAAAAACAACTATGATCCTGACAAATGGGACAACGCGGTAGCAACTTGTGTGAGCACAGGAGAGAGCGCTCATCCCACAATCTGGAGCGCGTTGCAAAGGAATTCCGAAGTAATCGGCATGTGTACCAAGTTTGCCGGCGCTGCTGCCACGACCGGCCCTGTTCCAACAGACTCGGCAAGCCTCACCGCTACCGGTGATGCGTCTCCTGGGACAACAGCAGTTGATACGGCGACTCCGACTGAGACGGGTTCGACAGTGGCCAGGACTACTGGTTCAGGCGAGCAGACTTCACCACCATCAACGGCAACTCGCAGCTCTGCAGCGGCAACTACCACAAGCAGCTCAGCAGCAACCCGACCCGGAGAGGTAGGTCAAAGACGCTTCTCTTTCTATGCATCTTTGAGATTGTATGCTGAGTTTATGACCGCGACTATAGATGAACTATGCTCAAATGAAATGGGCAGCTGTAGGACTTGGAGTGGTGCTACCCGCGTTTATCATGACGCTGTGATTGGCACGGGCTGACGGTGAAGGTAGCTAGAGCAGTAGGCGGATTAATGATGATATGCAGTATGATTTAGATCAGATTGGCGTTTTTGTTATTGGGTTGCTTGATATCGATGTCTAGTTTACATCTAGAACCAAATGGCGTGGAGCTGTGGCTTAGATCTTGGATGCAGTAGTGGCTGTTAGTGCCTAATTTGATGCTTCAACTCCAGTGGCTTTGTTATTGCCTACCAGGAGCCCAATGCAGTGATCATGATGACGGAGTTCATGCAAACTCCTCGGAATATGAAAGGAATCGAAAGGGCAAAAGGAATTACTAGCTTCTGTTAGTAGTAATTTGATGTGAAGTTGTCGTCAATCAGGTTAGAATACAAGTACCAGGTATAGAGCGGCAGCCAGTGACATTCACGTGACTGCGCGATAGCTGAGAGTTGCCTGTTCCTGGATAATGCCACTTAGCCTCAGGTCTACCAGGGTCCGGATAGCCATCAATCAAATCGACGGTATTGATCCTGCTCAAACGCCAATCGAGAACCAGCCGCCCTCGCAAATCCTCTAGGACGGCAATCATGGCGCCCGGGGAAACAGAGCAGCCGCAGGCGCCCAGCGAGTCTGCGCCTGTCGACTCCGCGCCTGTTGCTGCTCCATCGCCAACCTTGCCTCCTCCCGAGAAACCGTCTGCAATCAGACAGCGGTCCTATGTCGTCCTATCGTTCTGGCTGGTTGTGCTTCTGCTTGGACTGCCTATCTGGTGGAAGACAACGGCGATTTATCGAGCCGATCTGCCTCTGGACAGCATGTTGAAGTGGGCTGACGGCAAGGTAAGATATCAGACACCCTTGAACGACGCCCTGTCCCTCTCCGGCTGACGATATATGATAAATAGGCCTGTCGACCTGTCTTTCCCCTCCAAATCTTGATACAGGCGGACTCTCTCCAAGAGCAGGAGGCGCAAAGCCTTATACGATTGACCCAGCACGCCTTGGATGATCTGAACGACTTCTCCGGTCACCATCTACGCCTACAGCTTGCGCCACGGAACGCGCCCCTTCCCAGAGACGATTTCCAAACCGCTTTGACGATTCGCCTAAAACCGGGCACAAGCAGCTCTGCATCGCTCAATCAGGAATCTGCCGTTCTCGACATAACGTACCCTCCCAACCATGTTCCGTCTCTCACATCGCCATCATCTCCACTTGCATCTTACATCACGAACGAACTGCGAGCGACGTTTGCCGAGGAACAATCCATCATATCATACCTTCTCTCTACGTCGTCCATGTCTACTGGCGTGCGCCCTCAAGGCCTGAGCGCAGAAGCTGCTGAAGCTCTCTCCAAACGGACAACTCGATCTCTGCGATACGCCCCCACATATCATCTCACTTTCTCGCTCTTCACTGGTAATGCTTTGCCCAATACTTGGGATATCGAGGCCGCTTTGGACGAGTATATTAGGCCAATGTTGGACGTCCTACGCCCCATCCACAACTTTACAATCGACACACAAGTTCAGTTGTACGCCATACCTGGGGTGCAATCTCAAGTGCTTAGCAAAGACCATTTATCCTCATTCATCAACGCTGCCGAGTGGCCATTGTCGCCATCTATTGGCAAGGCGCCGACGGTCAACTTTGTCATATACGTTGGAAACCAGACGGTTGGGCTGAATGCCGAAGCCGAAACATCGCAGTCATGGATGATCCCTCAATGGGGCACCGTGTACCTGCTGTCCCTACCCGACACAGCCAGCCATGTTTCCACTGCGGCTCTAAAACAGCCCATGCTTACTTTCGGCGGCCACCTACTCTCACTCCTGGGGACGCCGCAGTCTGGGTCTTTACCTTTGAGACTCTCTACTCTTGGTCGCATCCGATCTACCGACCTTTTGCTTCGCGCGTCATCTACTCTGGGGTCTCTTGCGAGGCTTTCGCTCGCGCTGCCTTCCATCTCGATTCCTCGGAGCGTCGCAGACGGTGTATCGAAGGCCATGCATCACTTGGAATTGGCTTGCGCCGATCTTGGTGGACCCGAGGGGCTGATGCATGGGAGAATTGCTGAGGAAGAGGCAGAGAGAGCCTTCTTTGAGAAGAGCATGGTGGGTCAGCTGTATTTCCCAGATGAGCACAAGATTGCTGTCTACCTCCCGTTGCTTGGGCCAGTTTTTGTGCCGCTTCTGTTGGGGCTTGTCAATGAAGTAAAGAAACTTATACGGGAGGCGAAGCAGAAAGCACTGGATGCTAGAAATAAGAAACATCAGTAATAAATTATAGAAAGATTTTTTTTTAATGAAATAGAAAGATACCCACGCATTTTCTTTTATTCTCCCTTCGTTTCAAATGCTATCATCGCATGGCATCGTTACATCATGTGCCCCGGCACTTGTTCACTGCAGAGTAAAATGACGTCGCACCGAAGCTAGAGCGAAGCTTAGGTGAATAATTGGAGCTCCCCAATTTCGTGAGCAAAACTTCATCTGCGACACGGCGACCCACCAGATCCGGGCGTCTGTTCTGTTATCGCCCTCATCCCTGGCGACCGCCGCCCTTTGCCGCGCTGCTCAAAATGCGAAAAAGAAGAAGATGCTGCCTGAGCCTTCATTCACGCTGACAATTCCCAGCATCCACGATGGGACCACCCTTGATTGTCGAGTCTATCACCCTGCATCGTTGCTTGTAGGCACAGGCGGCTCACAGCACCAAGTCGCGCCATGGAAGCGACACGCCGCTGTCTTTGCGCATCCCTATGCTCCTATGGGCGGGAGCTTCGATGATCCGTTACTGGATATAGTAGCTGGCCAGCTGCTTCGGAAAGGATATCTGCTCGGGACGTTCAACTTCAGGTACGTGAGCAGAGCTTGTCTCCTCTGCTTTGACGCCGCCACTAGCGCTACTTGAATGAGCTAATGAGAATTGCATGAAAATGCAGAGGTGCTGGACAGTCCGCTGGAAGAACTTCGTGGACGGCAAAGCCGGAGCGCGACGACTACATCAGCTTCGTCGGCTTCATGGCACACTACATTCATCGCCTTGATCCTTTTCGTCGCCTTGTGTCGACTGGTGTGGCAGAACCGCCATCAGAGCAGACGCTGCCACATAACTGGCACCCTATCTTGATGATGGCGGGCTACTCTTACGGGGCCATGGTAACGACGCAGTTACCGCCCATTCACGAGCTTCTCGAGCCCTTTGCTTCTCCGGACAGTGGATCTCATGCCGCTCAAATACGTCTGCGGGCTGAAAGTTGGGCTGAGAAACAGAGCCAAGCTTTGCAGGAAGCTCGCGCTGCTATGATACGGGGAGAGCAAAGAGCCCACAAAGTCGCAAGCAATTCCGAGAAATCATCTAGCCCACTGGAACCGGCAAATGGCAAGCTCTCGCCAATAAAAGGCTTCATCATGCCCCAGCCGGCCTACCTACTCGTGTCTCCACTGCAGGGCCTCGTCACGCATCTTGCTACCATGTCCTTAGTTCCGTCGGTGTTCGCAAAGCGAAAGCCACCCCAAGAGGATGAAGCGGAGGCTAAGCTGGTACAGAATCCTACCCTGGCAGTGTTCGGAGACGGTGACATATTTGTCCCTGTTGGCAAGCTGCGTACTTGGGTGGGACGGCTGAGTTCGCAGCCGGCATCACAGTTTCAGGCACACGAGATTGAATCGGCCGGGCATTTTTGGGCTGAGGAGGGAGTATTGCATTCCATGCTAGACCTGATTTGTGATTTTGCGGGCAAGCTGTACGACAGCAATTAAAGCGGTGGATGAGAAGGATGGAAGCCTTGGTTTTGCATCTTTCTTTACTTGTTGAATGGGCTGAAGGTAGCAAATACCTCTGCAAAGCTACCCAGGCTTAGAATTGCATCTATTAGCGTGCTATAATAATGATTTCAACTTTGTTGAAAACCATTTCCCATTACTTTCCAACCATCGGCTGCACCATAGCACAGAGGTTATCAGAGCAGCTGAAAGCTCATCATGCACACCTAGGAATATACATCTAAACACACGACTATGCATTGAGTAGCGGAACTACCTCCCGCAGCAGATGTAACTTCACCATGCCTTTGTAGCATCCAACATACTCGAAAAATAAAAACTCCCATAAACGCCACCATAATAGTCCAGACCTATTTTGTATCCGCCGGTACAGCTGTCTGAGTGTTCTGCTCATCATAAGATAGCTCACGCACAACCTGGCCTATCAATTCATCATCCATTTGCATAAAGGAAACTCGGCCCTTTATAAACCAAAAGGCAATGGAAGCGACGAGCATGACGCCAAAAACAGCGATGGCGTAGTTCATGTCGGCCGGAGCAGGGTTAGGATCAGTCGGGAAGAGGAAGAACACTGTTGTGATGGCGCAGTAGATGATTGAGATGATGTTGAGAGGCATGCCGAGCCTGCCTAAGCGGAATTCTCCCGGAGGCAATTTATCACGACCGACAATGAGGAGGACAATAATGGGCATAGCATATGATACGGTCAAGGCAATGGTGCTGACGCTGAGAATGGCCTCAAGAACAGTATTCGCGAAAAGGTACAGGACGCCAACCAGGCTGATGAGGAATGCCTGAAGCCATAAAGACCGAATTGGGACTTGCCACGTGGGGTCGACATAGGAGAAGTACGCGGCGAAGGGAATGCCGCCGTCGCGGGCGAAGCTCCACGTCAGGCGAGAGGAAGAAGTCAAGACGCTGACTCCCTGACCCATGCCGTTGAAGATGAAGAGGGCAACCAAGGTAGCGGCACCGTTGAGTCCAACAGTTTCCTGCAGCAGCTCGACAAACGGCAAGCCCGTGGGAGGATCCAGCACATTATCGAGGCTCTGGATGCAGAAGAGACAGATGACCATGAAGATGAATCCAGAGATGGCGCCGCAGATGACGGACAAATACATAGTCTTTGGTCCATTTCGTCGCGGCGCAGGAATCTCCTCAACCATGTGGATGACAGAGTCAAAAGCCGTGAGGCCGTACGCGCCCTGGACGAGGCCCATGAACCAAGTGACACCGTCAGGCCAGCCAGTCTGGTTGATCCAAGTGCCAAAGACGAACTTGGCCGACTGGTACTTGAGGTCGTTCTTGACGCCGACGGAGATGAGCAGCGCGAGCCCAATGACGAAGAACAAGCCGACATACCAGACGCCGACGAAGTTGTTGAACCGAGGCAAGAACTTGTCATTGCGGCAGCCAACGTGGTTGATGGCAGTGAAGGCGACGGTGATGCCAACATAGACGAGGAACTGCACCCAGCCTTTGCCAGCGCCGTCCCAGTCTGGATCGAACATGACCTTCATGCCCAGCAGAAACTCCGTCATGAAGGCATTCTGCGACGCCGTCAATGTCCACCAGCCAAACGTGTTGATCCACGCGCACATGTAAGCCGTGAAGCGCCCAATCGGCGTCTGGCTCAGCTGCGAGATCCAAAACGCCTGTCCCAGCGCCGTGGGCATGCTGCTGCAGAGCTCGCCCATGGACACGGCGACGCAGATATTGCACACAGTGACGACAGCGAGGCCCCAGAGCACGGCAACAGGGCCGCCGTTTGTGAGGCCGCTGGAGAGGCCCTGAGCCTCGGTCGAGTAGGTGCCCAGGACGCAGAAGGCGAGGGCGAGCATACTCCATATGTCAAATTTGCGGGAGAGGGCTTGGCTGTGCCCGAGGGCGGCGAGATCGACGGCATCGCGGGTGGCTTGGTCGACGTTGTCGAGGTCGTCTTGGGTGTCGATGAGCTTCATGATGTTGGGGGCTTTTTTGCTGCTGCTCGCCATTATGGATGATTTCTTGAGTTTTTTTCTTCTTTAACTTGGGCAATTGTTTCTGGAAGATAAAAGAGGGGGTTCACAACGGATTGTATGTTGAGACAGGCTGGTGGAATATGTGCTTGAGCTTAATGCTACATTCCCACAGCCATATGGATGTCTGTGCGAGACGAGCTCGGCGAGATGTCTCAGGGTATCAAATATCGCGCCCCAGTGAGAGATGCAGAGCAATGGCAGTTGTAAAAGACGGCGAGCGTTGATATAATAAGAGATAGGAGGGAAGAATAAAAGAGGCTCTGCATGACAGGGCGCGCGTGATTCGTTGAGTGGTATTTAGCTGTCTTCTCCTCCGCCTTCTCCTCACCTTTGTCTCCAACCCCTACCAACCGACCTACCTACCTACCTAGGTATACAACACTGCATACGAAGTACATGCACTCTGTACAGTTATGCCGTTACATACACACACTTGTTCCTCCTCCCGCCCCCTGCAACAAGTGCTTATCTCTCAGCGGCCTCATCGCCCTGCACAGTAGCCCGATCGCCTCGCTTCTAGGCTTCAACCCGTGTGCCACCCTCCCCGGCGGCTCTAGTCAAGAAGCAGCCTAGACGAAGGGGCAGATGATACCGAAACCCCCAACCTGGTTGAAAAAGACTCAGTTGCCACAGCCTGCTACGTAACCAGATGGAAGGCTGATAACGACGGGGAACTGATAGGGCGCGCTGATAACGTGAACCATCTGCAGCCACCGAGATTGTCCGCTTGAGGGAAGCTAAACAGGCTGCTAAGATATGCTAGAGCGGTGCTAAGCCAGGGTTACCCCGGACTTCCCCAGATTTCTTCGCAGCGTCGTCCAGCTCCGAGAGGCTTCATGACCATGGATCGGCGCGAGCGCCTTGAGCCCCTCCCTCTCGAGATGGCTTTTTTAGTGCTGTTGCTGGTTTATGCCCGTTATTAGTTTAGCATGCCTCTGAATCGGCGTTCTCGAGACCGTCTCCGGCATCGATGCATTACAACGGGCAGCGAAAGAAAAAAAAGGCTCTCCCGGCCGAATAGGTGCCCAAGTAGGTCAAAACGCCGGTACCCTGGTCCGACCACCCGGAGGTCTCCGCTGAAAACCCACTGCCCGTGTATGACTTTATCTGTCTATGTATGTTTATGGAGAAGCGCATAACTAGGTCTGATATGCAGTTTGATATCTGCCGCCCTCTCATAGGATGCGGAGAATTTGCCGATATCGCGGTACGCCCTTGGTATTGAGGCCAGCCACAGCCCCCTTCATCTATCTGGTGCCCATGTACAGATTGGGAAACTCGGCGAGAGAGCGGAGAGGGGGTTGGGTGAATGTGCATGCTGGATTCACATACATTAGTAGTAGTAATGCGCATACCCATGTGCCGGTCGTTTCTAATGACTAATAGCTTGGTATCGGAATGCGCATCTCATTACTGATTGACAATTGCTTCCGGAAAGGATACGAAGAATCCGTGAGTTGGGCGTTGAACTTTACCCCTTCGCTTAACCCTCTTTGCCTCTTTTTTCTTTCATATAAATCCCCTTTGCAGGCCCACAGATCGTGGGTTTTGCTATTGTTTAGTATGCGGGGAAAGGAGAATATCGGGTTCATATTTAATAGTTGGTCAGTTGGCTTTCCCCGCAGGTCGTTGATTCATCGTCATCGTGGCGATGATCCACCGTTACAATGCTCAGAGTGGCGAAGACAGTTTGGCGGGCGGCGGGCGGAGCTGATGGAGTCTTGGAGACGATACCCGTCTTACCGCCTTGGCGGGATCTTGACATGGCTCCAAGGGAGATGCGCGTAAAGCTGTGAGAAGTCGTTTGGCAACTGAGAGTATATAGGTTATCCTTTGCTCAATTGACTTTGGATAAGCGAGTGGCTATAAGAATTGGCATCCCTACGTAACGGTCGGCCCCAAAGTTCGATTTGTATGCAGCTACAAGCAGTAGTGCGCGATTATAGCGCCGAGTGCTATTGCCGAATTTGGGTACTCAGGCGCAGCTCTGTTCGAGACTATTGCATTCTCTAGATGTAAATCTGTCATGTTGCTAGAGCATAATAGCCATAAATTGGTGAAGACGAAAGTCCTTTGCAGATGATTACGTAGCGAGGCATCACCTCGCCTGCGGCTGGTATCCATAGAGCAGATTACAGGGTAGTCAGCACGCGGCGATTTTGTAGGGGATGCCTCAGCTAACAGATTAACACGTATCTGCGTTCCATATGCATGAATCGTCAGTTACTTGGCCTTGCAATAAATTTAGTCTACAAAGTCTCCAAAGCCACAGAGCTTGGATGGGAACGGATCATTGGCAACATTATGCTCTGTGTAGAGCCGCTGATATGTATAGCAGATACGGCATAGATTTTACATGGCAGTTATCTATGTAATGAGTACCTACCTAGGTTGTACTAAGGTAGTAACCCTACAGTTCGGCAGTAAATCTACAATGCATCTTCTTATGAGGTACAACTGTAGTCTATGCACCCCATGACGCCAATCATCTAGACCAGCAGTTGTCCTTTTGCATACACACAGCCTGTGGCATTGGCCCAAAGGCAGTCATTCTAGATTGGCTCAACATGTTGCACGCGCATTGGTAGCCAAAATAGGAGAAATAAATCAACTGTCCTGATTTTGATACTTGACCGTGATTATCGCAGTGCTGCTCGGGCTACTGTTGTGTAAGCTGTCACTGAGACATTCATGCACCGGAAATAGAAGAATGACGTGATGCCCAAGCGACCTGGCAGGCATGTAACCACAGGAAACGCTATTATTACCTTTGCCATACAAAAGCAACCAACACGCAAAGAACCAACAGCAGGCTACGCGCTTTTGTAGCTGTTGGCTCTGACACATATTCAGCCAGAGCCAACAGCTCTAGACAGAAGGGCGAGTCCTTCTCTCCGCCGCGAGGTCTCTCTGAAACGTTTCAATCGCCCTCATGACGGAAACCCGCGATGGCCAGTTCCGCGACCGATTTTAGCCTGCTCTAATGCTGTTCATGCATCCGGTCTCTGGTGGTCTCACAATGGCTGTTCGATCAGGTACCATGGCACGAGTCTCCAGGCGAGAAGATACCAGCGAAATACCCGCCGCGGCCGGCCAATCAGACCAGCGCGGTAAGATCCTAGCGCGGCGCTTCTTAATTGGCAAGTTGGCTTACTCCAGAAATAGAATGCACTCATGCCAATTACGGCCTAGACTAGAGACTTCGCCCCTAGACGCGCGCTTGAAGTCGCGAGCTGGCCAATCGCGCATCACCCGCTAGTGGGGACTATTTCCCGCAATGGCGAAAAGGGAAACCCAGAGAAATTAAAAACCTCGACCAACTTGCCCACCTCCCTATTATCGCCAACTCCCACTTACAAAGATGCGCGACAGCTGGGCATGGCAGCGCGGCAAAGCCCCTGCAATACATGCATCTGCCATGTGCTAAATGGGCCGCAGCACCTCATGGGCCTCCGCCATGCGTCGCATGATCCGGATGTCTTGCTGAAGCCGGGCAGCGTCTCGGCGTCTGGCGGCTGGCATCCCCATGGCGATCCTTCCGCCTGGCCCATCAGAATATGCAATGCAATGATCCCGTTCATTTCCCGTTCGCGCCGCTATTCGTGGATTCCAAGGGCGAGAGGCTATTTGGGTATGGCTTGATGTCATCGGATGGCCTTTCTGTCGGCCAGGCTCTGGACATAAGCACAGCCGTGCCGCGCCGCGACCCCAGCTGGCCCTGGTCCATCGCCATGTTTTCTGCCCGAGTGGACCTTGGACATGCCATTTTCTGCAAGGCAGCCAGCGTTCATACAACGCTGACGGCTGCATGGGCCACATGGTGGTTGTAGAGAAGAGTGTGGAGAAGGAAAAAGAACCCGTTCAAGATGGGTTTGCTTTGCCCTGTTTCTCTGTTAGCCGCCATGCAAATCGGAGCGAGCGCTTCCTTGGACTGCCCTTTTCCTCTTTTCCCACACACATTAAAGTTCCCTTTCCTGTTTTCCCCATAGGACCCATATCCGTAGAGTAATTGTATGCAAGCCTTCCCAGACAAGATAGCCGCTTTCCCAAAACAGGCCGTCTAACCGCCCGTGGCCCAATCGTAGCTGCATGCCGACCAATATCAGCGAGCCATTCTCGACAGACTCAACTTTTCAGATACACGCGCTCCGTTTCATGTCCAATTCGGCTTAGATCTCTTGTTTCATCCGGACAGCCGCCCAAGGCCATATTGGATTTCATCTTGTCCTCTGACAGATGATGCATCGCAAAACTTAAAGCAGGCCCATGTCCCCCCGGCAGCCTGCTCTCCTTTCCTTTTTCTCCAGAGTCTTTTTTTTTGTGTGTTTTGCTTTCGCTCAAGTCCGCTCAACTCGTTTCGTATCTGTTTCCTTTTTTTCTTTTGCTATTCAGTTTGTTTTTATTACATCTTCTTTGCCTCTTCCTTCTCTCTTTTCTACATTGTCAACTTGTGGAGATTCACTGCTGTGCTGTCATCTTCATTCTTTGGGATTTCCCCCTGCAGACGACTCGGCGCTGTTCCCCCTCTTACAAGGACCAGACCCTCACGGTAGACCGCATTGCAGGCCACTTCGGTCACGACCGCGAGCATCTCCGCCAGTCATTTTACCTTTTAATCAATAATTGTTTCATTTCTTGGCAAGTGGTTACCGAGCCGGTCTCGTATCACCTCATCCAAGCACCGATCTCTTTCCAACTCTCTCACTCTCTTCCGTCATTTGCATATCATCAACCTTCTCCACCTACTGCAACTCGTTTTTTACCGAATCAAACCGCTCAACAACTGCTTCATCATGCCGAGACACACTAGAAACTCCAGTGAGCAGGGCTACAGTGGCCTCCAAGGCGGCCTGGCGCCGTCTCCCATGTACGCCCAGCCACGTATGATGCCTGGAACCTACTACGCTGTCGCCTCTTCCTCTTCTTCCTCTTCTGCTATGCCGATTCCCCCACCGCTTTCTCATCCTTCTCAACAGCCGCAATACGGACCATACTCTACCAGTGCCCCTTCGCCTACTCTCCCTATGGCATCGTCCCAGCCATCCCAGCACCGGCCCAGCTCTGGAGCCTGGAACCCCCAGGACGACCAGCAGCTGCTCACGGCCCGCATGCAAGGCCTCAACTGGAACCAGATCAGGGACCAGTACTTCCAGTCCAAGACGCCTAACGCTTGCCGCAAGCGTCATGAGCGTCTTATGGAGAGGAGGGGAGCCGACGACTGGGACGCCCGCAAGATGCAAACTCTGGCCAAGGAGTACATGAGCATGCGCAAGGAGATTTGGAGCGGTCTGGCTGCTCGAACCGGAGAGAAGTGGAGTGTTGTTGAGGCAAAGGTAAGCCCCGGAAAACCCGCCCCCCGTTTACTGCTTCGTCCTCTCATTCCACATCCCCTACTTGTACATCACGCCGATACAGTAGGAGAAGGCTTGCCATTCTCATCATCATTTACTTCCTCTTTTTATTATACATCGTTGCTAACATCATGCTCCTTCGCACCGTTTAGTGCATGTCCAACGGCCTCAAGAACCTCCAGAGCGCCGCCCGCGCAGCTTCGCGCCGTGACCGTCTCGAGACGGGAGCTTCACTCACAGGGTATGACGACGATAGCGGCATTTCCGGCATCGGCCTGACCCCCGTTGATGAACTAGACGCATCCTACAGTAGTCCCGCGACGAGCTCCTCCGGTACCCACTCCTACTCCAGCTCTGCAAGCTACCATCAACAGCAGCAGCAGCAACAGCAACAGCAGCAGCAACACCTCCAGCCACACTCTCACCTCCATCCCCAGCATCATCAGGGCTCCTACGGCATGGGAGCTCCCTACTACGGCGGCCACGGCTACTCCTCGAGCGTCAGTTCCACTGCAAGCATGAGCCACGGATATGTGTCCCGCGGGGGCACCGGCACCAGTCAGGACAGCAGCCCTTATTTGGATAGCCAGCGGCTGTCTACCGATATGGGCATCGAATCTCTTGTCCATCGTCCCAACGGGGGCAGGATTTGAGCACGTTGTTGCAAATCGTTCTTTATAATACTGGCGTTTTTTGATCATTTCCCCCATCCTTCCCCCCCCTTCCTTTCCCACCCCTTTTCTCGTCTGAATGCTGTCACTCCCTTTTTTTTTCGACGCTTCGTCGGAATGGCTTCTCATGCTTGCATTTATTAATGCACAACACTACACATGAGCTGTGCCTCCATTCCTTTTTTGTCTTTTTACGGTTGAGTCGTGTCTTGTTTATTGCATTTGATGGCACGTTTAATGGCGTTAGCTGGCGTTCTACCTCGCTTAATCCCCTACGCACCGAGTCCATAGGACAATAGGGATTTGGATAAACCTTCCAGCACAAGAGTGCTTTACAATCCTTTCTTTTCTTAATTATCTAAAAGATGCGTATGGGATACACAGATTGTTTTGTTAATCACTTATGGGTATTTTTGGTTCAGAGTGCAAAAGTGGCAAAGGCCATAGGTCTTGGGATGAAACGATGTATAATAGTGACAGAGGAACCTTATGCATAGGAATCTGGTGGAACAGGAATTATAAATGTCTTTTTTTTTCTTTTTGCTCATCATCGTTGACGATTGTACCCAATACCGTCTATCTATTGTACAAACAATGTTGCGTGATTGCTCTATTGTACATGTGCCACCTAGGCAATATATCGCACACGCGCATCCCTCCTTTTCCTTATACAAACAGATTAACTATTCCTACATGGAGTGGCAATGAATTACCGTCCTGGCTGTGGCGCCTCCCCCTTTTGTGCCACCGTTGTAGCTGTCATGTTCGCCATCTCTTCCAGTTCCTCTTCCTCCCATTCTCCCTCTTCATCCTCTCCAAACACACTCTTCCAGGCCCGACTCCACATCCCCTTTTTGTGTAGTAGTGCGAGTATCATCACGCCAGGGAGATGCCAGACGCTTGCCCAGAATAGACCTCGTGCACTTCCTCTGTGTCCTTCGTACTTCCAAAAACGGACAGCCTCACGGGCTAGCCAGAGGTTGATGGGCAGACTGGTCATGGCAAAATACCAATCCGTCACACCGGCGGCACAAAGACCAAAACAAAGGGGAAAGAACACCAGGCTATATCTTAGAGCGACGCGCGAGTTTCGAGCCGGATTTGTCCAAGCGAGCATGCGCAGACCAGCAGCTTTGTACTCCTCGCGGATGGGCCAGCTCAAAGCCATGAAATGCGGGAACTGCCATGCGAAGAGGAGGCCGGCAAGCAACCACCCGCCAATGGACGACCCATCACTCGCCAAAAGCAGCTCTCTCCAGGAACCGTCCTTTGTTGCGGCTTCGCCGGCAGCCGCAGCCCAACCCATCAAAGGTGGAATTCCACCAACAACTGCACCAACCCACGTGTTGAAAGCAGTCACCGCCTTCAATGGCGTATAAATCCCGGCATAAAGGACAATGTTTGAAAGGCCCAAGAATGAAACTGTGGGGTTGACACCAAAATAGAGAGCGCTGACACCAGCTGCCCCACAGAAGATGGCAAACAATGCCGCTGCTCGGTTTGAGATCAGACCCCTCACTAACGGCCGATTTCTTGTTCTTGACATCTTGGCATCGGTGGATGGCTCGTAAAGCATGTTGAGGGTGTTTGCGCTTGCGGAACAAAGCGCAGTTCCAGTCGTCAAGAATAGAAGCGTCAATGGGCTCAGACTTGGCGTTTCAGTCATTGTCGGCATCAGCATTTCGGGGACCGGATACAGCGCGTATGGTGCCATAGCCGACAGGACGACGAGGACGGTTAGGCGGGGTTTTGAGAGAGACAGAAATGTGGAAAACGTTCGGCGAAACGAGTCCTTTGGCTGCGACGCCGCAGCGGATGTGAGGAGCGAGGATGCATCAGGAGGCAACGGAGCTTCGGACGGTGCGGATTGAAGAAGGGCTTGTTTGCGAGCTTGTCGTCGGCGGTGCGGAGCGAGATCTGAGATTGACTGAGGCGTTTGCGACGCAGTATTTTGTGGTGGGGTTGTCGAGGTCGAGGTTGCTCTGGAATTGCGCCTTGATACTACTGAATCAAGGCAGCTGGATCGTTCAAAGAGCCGATTCTGGAGAAAAAAAGCAGGGCTCAAGGATGTAATGGAGCTTCGAGGGGCTTTCAAGCTCGGCCTTGTAGTGAGCCATCGTCGTGGTGTTGATGCTCGAACGGTGCGCCGGGAAAGTAATTGAAGCTCCGGCGCAAGAGCTAAGACCAATGGTGACCGCATAATCGCCGAATATCAGAGCGCATGGCGTCCCACGCGAGCCTCAATCCATTTCCCGCCACTCAAAGCGGACTTTTGTCGTTTTGCAGCTCGGCAGCGTTGGCGATCTAGCGCAGATCTGCTGATAGTCTGGAGTTTTCTCTGAATTCGGCTATCTGATTAAGGCACGTGCCAAGTCATGTGATGACCCTGAGCGCCATCGGAGGTCGTCGTTGAGAGTTGGAGCCTCTAGTATTGACTGGATCGACTCTGAATGCGATATTTTTTTTAAAGAAAATCATTTTTCATTTCATGAGAACGCATAATACTATCTGATACGTGAAAATAACCGCTCATCTCTGTGAAAACGGCCCCCATATTGAAGACCAGCGAGACACTACACCGGTTCAAGCATTCGGTGCCTGTGGCCGTGGAGTTAAAGCACCAGTATTTGCTTTGCTACCAGGTATAGAGATTATTCGTTCCTAGCACCTAGGTTGGTGATTCTATAAAATCTAAATATCGACCTAAGTATAGCTCTCTCGGTTGTAGTATCCATCTACAAGATGGCGTCTTTGCTGGATGCTCTTCGGCAAAAGAGCGTTATTGATTGCGATACATTAGATAGCGAAGGTAATCACCTCATTTATCATGATATGGTTGCATGGCTAATGGAATCCTCAAGTGGCCAAGAGTCTGGGACCTTTCGTTGACTGTACTTCAAATCAGGTAGCCCAACGATACCCAAACTGATTTATCCCGCAATAGGACTCTAACCACTTACATCTAGGCTATTGCGTTCTTCGAACTTACTAAACTTTCCGCTGGAGGAGCAGGCTTACATAATGAATCATTGATAAGAGAAAGCATATATGAGTCCATAAGCGACTTGAATGAGATCCGAGGACAGGTGCCTTTAAACGAATTCGTCGTCGAGGTCATGGTATGTAACAACTTACCAGTGCCAGGTATTCCTGCTGATGAACCTAGATGGTCAAATTGCAACTTTTGGTTGCTCCTCATATTACCGGATACGTACATGTTCAGACAAATCCCAAGCTCTCATATTCACAGGATGGCATGGTGAAGAATGCCGAAAGTGAGTGACTGCGACGGACACAACGGAAGGACAACAAACTGACATAAATGAAAAGGGATTATTGCTATATTTCGAGAACTATCACCCGATTTTGATGTCAAACGCATCTGCATCAAGGTGCCTGCTACCTGGGACGGCCTCTGCGCGTGTCGCATCTTGGAAGCCAATGGTATAGCCACTCTTGCGACAACAATGTTTTGCATGGAGCAAGCCGCACTGGCATCTGATGCAAACTGCACTTATATCGCCCCCTATATCAACGAATTGAAAGTACACTTCGAAACAGGGTACGTATAATTAGTGCGAATGCTTTAGCACGAGTCGTTAAACCATGTTACAGGTATACCGACCACAACAAAGCCTTCTCATTCTGTCGCGAAGCCCAAGCCTATTATAATGCCAATAATTATCGCACTCGTGTTCTTGCGGCATCTCTCACGTCAGTTGACGAAGTTCTGCAGCTTGCAGGTGTGAATCACATCACAATTTCTCCCATACTTTTACATGCGCTATCGCGCCTGGGTGCTTCTAAAGCGGGCAAACAATTGGGACAATACTTTGCAGACGAAATTCCTCCAGAGAGCCTAGACTCGAAGAAATATGCCGGCATTCTGCAAAATGAGAGCTCCTGGAAGCTTGCATTCACAAGGAGTGGCTTCGGAATAAGCGAAGGCAAGATAATTCAGGCGATTAACTACTTTTCTGACTTCCAAGACAAGCTAGAAGGACTTGCAGGGCGTTATACAACCTGAGAACATGACGGGGTGTCTTTTGATTTGTTAGACTATAGGAAATAGCAGGCAATTATAGTCGCGATTCACTCTAGAAACATGGTCACCACTAATACAGTTCGGCTTTTTATTGCTAAATCAGATTGGAGCTCTTAAAGCGGCACCAAGGGAAGTAGAGAAGGCTCTGTGGCATCAGTACGTCTGGTCTGGTAACCGAACTGTTTTCTCCCTTAATTAAACAATGAAACAAGAACTATATAAATTGCAGATATACAGGAGTGTGATTCTGACGAGATAATGAAGGCACGTATGGTTGACTACTCTGTAAATTCTCACATTGACATACTCTCTCGAAGTACCAAAATTGACGTATTGTAATCTTTGTTGCTTACCCTCTCGATGAATTGTATCGAGGAAAATTCTTTCTATCTGCGCGACCTTCTCCTACGTCTCTTGGAGAACAAAGGAGCTTTGGAATGACCTTTACAATGACTTTGGAACAAGGAAACTGTGCACAGGCCAGCCATATCTATAGTTAGTTACTCCTTTCCTTTATATATTTTATCCAAACAGATATCATTTGATCTACCCCGTTCATTTCCAGCTTGTTGTAACCTCACATGTCATAATAATTTATCCTCGGTTTAGCTTTTCTTATATTCGGTCCGCCAAATTCCTCGTCCCATCCATCGCCGAGCGGCCATCGTCAATTTCCATTCTCTTGATAACTCTGCCGCACTTGACAGGCATTTGCCTCATACTTGGATTCCAGGACGACATGGATACTAAGTCTGGCGTTGAAGACTCTTTCCTAGGTGGCCCAGAATCAGTACCAATTATCACTGATGACGAAGCTCAGGATCGAATTGATATCGCCATCTCGCCTAAGGACAGAAAATGGATTGACACACATCGGGCATTTCAAGAGCTTCTCGCAGATCCCGATATGACAATCGGTCAAATTCTATCCTTAAACTTTACACAACACGAAGCTCATCTGCTCGTGCTATCCAGATCGACAATTTTAAAAGCCATACAAGCAGACAATACGCGCCGATTCCAGACGCTTTTACACGGCCGGTTCCAAGGCGTCGTAGCCGATACCCCTACAAAATTGACGATGCTGTATTTTGGCCTTCCTATTGAGCCAATAGATTTCTCATTAGCCGAGATGTCTTTCGAAATGGAGATTCGAGAACCAGAACCGCCACGATATGCTGCCGATCCACCTCTTCACTTTCTAACTGCGCATAAAGACCGCAACTGGGGGGATGAGACTCTTATAGGTGAGTTGGATTTCATTCGGCATTAATTAATGTTTGTGCTTACGGTAATCTAGGGAAAGAGGACCGATCATATCCAGTGCCTGTGCAACCGCCAAAGAGTTGGCAATCAAACATTTCGGATGACTTTTTCAGTGACCGACCGCTTCAGAAAGAAGAAGACTCCCAGGACCAGCAGCCAATTTTACGCCTTAGAGGTGGCGAGGCAGATGATGATAGTTCTTGGAGTGAGGCCGATTCCAACGACTTCAATGACGATGAAGCCGATGAAGATGACGACTACGCAGAGGAAGCGGTGGAACAAACCGGTGAGCACCTATTAGACAATATAAGCGGCGACATTGACGATGTTGCAATGAGTGAGGTGGACAATGGAAATGTCGATACGGAGGAAGACACAACTCCGTATCCTCAAGGTGAGAACTGGGCCAATCTCTATGGTTTCCAGGGGTGTGTGCCATTTATTCCAGGAAATCGGCAGACATATGAAGATGCAATTAGAAGGCTACTCTCTCTTGGGCCTCAAGATTGTACAGAGTTTTCAATTGTGCATTTTGATGAAAAGTCCAACAAGGTCGATTCTATTCACGGTTCCCTACCTATAGAACCCGACAGCAAAACACTTGATTACATCTCTGAAACGATTCTAAGAGAGGGAGGACCTCGAGAGGCGCGGTCATCATTCTTTGTCATGTTGAAAGGCGAGTCTGCACCTGAGCACTGGCAACCTAGCGACGAACAGTTCGAAACAAGTGTCTCTTTGGTCGGGTGGGCCCCTGAGGAAGATGCTGAAGAAGCGGCTGGTCCAATATCGTGGTGCTACTTGACATTGCCCAAGTCTAGCGACTCGCAGCTCTCCTGCAAGGAAGTATGCGGATGGGGTGCTGGTCAGTACGATGCTTACATCAAAACCGCCTTTGAAGTCCTCCTAGGTCTTCCCAAAGGTCCTTTTCATCATGCCTTCTTTCGGCTAGGCAGATCTGACTCTGACTTTGATACTGCTCCAACAGTATATGGCTTTTCTACAGCTATCAGTTCCGACATTCTCTCGCTGATTCCTAATGGGGATGGGAAACCTTCCAGCCTCATATGCAACCAGCTCGGCAATAACGAGGTCGCTTTTGTTCTGCCCTGTTATCATAGTATCGGTAACGCATCACCTGATTGGTGTGGCAACAATACTATCACCAAAGCACTGAGTTTCATCCGACAAATGATATTTACAGCTTTCGGTGATAATGCTAAGCACCTCCAATACGTCCGCCTCCTTGATGGCTGTACAACACTAGGACCAGAAATCAACAGAGATCAGGAATACTACTCAATACGAATGTCTGATGACCTGCCACAGAATTCTGAGATTGGATACGCTTCAGCTCTGTCAGCAATCATTGCTGCTGGAAACCCCTTTGTCCTTTTATACCCAGAATGGCAGGAAGATCAAACTATTCTCGTTATGCAAAGGCCTGATGGAGACGATGAAGCTGAACATTATGTACATATGCCCTCGTTATCTTCGACAGCGGATGAACTCAGGGCTAGCGTGTTTGATCTGATGAAACTCGCCGGATTTGGACCAAGTCGAATCTTGGACCTCAAAACTGGAAATGCCTTCATAAGCATCCAACCGATGATTGATAATGAGCTCACAAATGCCAATGTAGACGCGCCGTGTTTTTTTATCGGGCGCGGTACCACAGACGAAGAGTGGTTCAGCATTCGCGCTAGAATAACTACTCCTGCAGCGACAATTACGATTCGGGATGCGAATACATGGAACTGGCGAGCCCAAGTTCCAAATACTGAGATATGGGGTCCGCGGTACGGTCTCTTGACCAAAGCCCAAGCTGGAATCAAGAATTATGAAGAGTCAAAGACCACAAAGGAGGAGGAGAAAAAGACTGTCCAGGAGACAGCTGCTTTGAACTCGGAGGGAACAGACGCTTCGAAGGCACCACCCGTGAAGAAAGAGTCTATGGAAGCGAGCAAGACTGAATTGGCACAAAGGCGGTCTTACAGAGGGAATGCAGTAAGTGATAGTGAAATGCGGCGACAAACATGGGCGACTCAACCCAGCATCTTTGAGAATTACGGATTGCTCCCCTGGCCAGCTAACTCCGGCATTCGCTTTCCTATGAACGCACCACCTTCTGAACACATGCTTCGCACCGGACCCAGGATGCCAATGGTGAGCAAAGCTATTCTAACACTCACAGAACAAGGAGAACTCCAACGGATCACGTGGGATCTACGAAATCTTTGCTTGAATCGGGCCATGAGGTGCGCGCACGAAGGTTGTCGATTTACCTACCGACTGGATGACCAACAGGCCATAGCAAGGCATTTGAGAGCACGTCATACATCACGCAAGTGCATGTGGTGCGACGAAACATTAGTCGGCCATTGGGACTCAAAGAAGATCAATCGGCACATGAGGGAAAAGCACAGGGATAAGCTCATGGAAGCACTGGGGGTTAGCAAGGCCACCATCCGGCGGTTTGAAGGAGAGGGAACCATTTCTATCCCCCTTCAAAAGGTCAAAAGACGCCATAAGCCTCTAGTATTGGCTCTGCCGCCCGATGAGATGATTATTGACACGCCGAAACCACAGGAGCCTCCTCGTAAAAAGACGTGTGGGTTCTGTGATCGTTGTGGTCGGGATTCCAATTTTGTCAACAAAGCCGAACAAGCGTACCATAGTAAGCATTGCCAACCAGGCGTTTTCAATGGTGCCAAGTGCAAATTCTGTACCGTGTGTGGCAAGCACGTCTGGCTGAGCTCAATGGAAGCCAAAAAGAGCGGCAAATCAACCGGACAGCTGACCCATTGCCCACACAAGGTAGACGACGCAGACGGCGCTCATTGTTCTGGCTGTGGATTCAACATGTCTCGTCTGCCACAGGACGGGCGTGACCAACATCGGAAAGCATGCAAGGGATTCAGCGCCATGTCAGGAAGATTTTGTCTCTATTGTGGAGAAGAGTTTAGAGACGCAAGCACGCAGGCAGATTGGGATAGGAACAAGGTTCATATGACTGCCTGCTATAAAAGGAGCCTGAGTGAGGCGTCTCATCTTGAACCTCCAGATGTTGCAGCGTTTCATCAACAACAAAACAACCTTCGAATGCAGGTTATTATTGCCAACTCCAGCGCCATCAGTTCCGAGGAGGGGAAGCAGGATCCGAGAAAACGGGATCTGGAGGATTCAGATGAAGAACCAATTCGAGCGAGGCCGGCAAAAAAGCCCAAAGTAGGAAAACGTGGCCCAAGGATGACGGAGTCTTCGTCGGACGGTTTTAGTGATGCATTGCGAGCAGCGATGGAGAGTGCAGGAGTTGGTCTACAGATGCCTCAACTCCAAAGCCCTGATCCGGATACCCGTCGCCATAACCAAGACGCTCTTCGCGCCATCTTGCTTAAAAATATCTCAGTAGGCACATTTAATGCACCTACGGCCTCGTCCCAAAAATCACCAGATAGTAGCTCACAGACAAAGCCTCCAAGTAGGTCCCCAAGCCGACTACCAAGTCCAGATCCACTGGTAGAGAAAACTCAGGGGAGGGCGAGTGAGAGCGAACCAAAGAGCCAAAAGAAAATTGAGTCTCCTTCACCTCAAGATTCTAGTGCTTCAGAACTGTCTGATCTAGATGACGGGTCAGATTTTGGCGATGGAAGTGAAAAGGGCGAACGGCAATCAGCCGACGAAATGTCAGAGGATGAGCTCCAAGGAGATCCCTCAAGCTCGAAACGCCGTGGACGAGGCGGAAAGAGACGTGGCAAGAAAGGTGATCGCGACTATGAATTTGAAAGCGAAGATGATGTCGATAGCGAGAGTGACGAGGATGGGCAGAACTCCAAGCCGCCTCGCCGTTCCCCATCCCCAAACTGGCAGAGGCTACTTGGTCCGGAAGATCCCCAATTTGAGCCATCCGACGAGTATTACTGCTCGAAATGCTTCCGCAAGGCTCCCAAGAAACATAATCGGGATCGATCTCCCCTTGGAAGGAGGGGTGAAATTGAGGTATGAGATTTCCCAAACGAACTGCAACATCCTACCTTTATACGCTAACAGCTAACCCTTTGCAGCTCCATTACGATCAAAACCGCTGCTGTGGGATTCGTCGGGGTATAGGTTCAACTAAGAGGCTCCCCAACCGAAGCGGCTGGATCCCATCAAGCCTCATGCCTAAACCTCTCTCCAATCTACGAAAGACGTTCCTAAGGAGATATCCCACGTATGCCCGCACCGTATACCCACTCAATCCCACTAACGCAAACGGATCCTACTACCGCTCCGACCCAAACAACGATGACAACAAGGACTGGTGGAGTATCCCCTGGCCGCCGTTCAGGGGCCAATCTCCTCTACCTAACGGCTGGGTTGCGCCCGACGTAGTCGATGCTCCAGCCACTGGAAGAGCACGCCAGCAGTTCCAACTGAAGCCGGTACCGGATCCGACATACCGCGAAGAGAACACCGTCCAAGATTCGGATGACGACGATGCGGAATCGGACAAAGATGCCAACGGGAAGAGAAAGAAAAAGAATAAGCCTTCTTCCGTTCTGAATAGTACGAAGACAATGACTCCCGCTGGCACAAAGAAATCAAGAAGAGCTACAGCCAAAGCCGCTTCAGCAGCTGCGACCCGATCAGTCAAAAAGACAACCCCCATGGTACAGAAGATGATGAAGGCAAAGGCTGCAACATCACGTAAAGCAGCGCAAAAAAATACAGAAAGAACAGTTCCGCTTAGACGCTCGACAAGGAAACGACAAAAGACCGGAGAAAAGTAATGGGATGGGTGGGAGTTTTTGGTTTGGGTTAGGTTGTTTGGTGTTTTGTCCTTGAGACGGTAGTTGTCTTACTTAAAGTGAAAGGATGTATGTTGTGCGGTTTACGTTTTGGTTATTGCTATTGTTGCGTTGGTATAAACAATCATTCAGGCGACTACTTTCATCATTACTCGAATTGTGAAGGGCAGGATCTGCTTTATGGACTTTCTTATTACATCTAATATATATATATATATGCCTTTACGCCTTTGCCGCTGGAGTGTTTATATATCTTCCTTGTGACGACCCACAAACATCCCTATAACAATGCCCGTATACACCGCTTAGGAAACTTTGAGATCAATGTGCCACTCCAAGTATTGCATGCTAAAAGTTGCAAAAATATCATAGGCTTTCAATGGCTTTGAGCAAAACGTCAACTCCCTCGGCACCAATATCACCCTTGTTCCCTAGCAGAGCACCGACATCGCTGAGAATGCCTAAGGGAATGTAGCATCCCGTCTTAGCCTTGTCCAGGCTGTCCTTCAAGCGGCTGGTGTGCTCCCATTCCTTAGCAGCTATCTCAGCACTCTTAATGACACGGTCTGAGATGCCGCACATGGCAGCACAGTGCATACCGAAACTGCCCTCTGCAACGCCATCTTCAAGCTTATATAGGAACGTTATCCGGCGTTCCTCGTCGTCAACATGAATCTGCATGCGACGAGCACGAATTTCTGGATGGTTTTCAAACTCGGTAGCGAGGGAATGGTAGTGTGTCGCGAAGAAACCGATACAGCCGATGTGAGTAGCCACATGGTGCAACACGGCTTGTGCGACAGCTACACCGTCGTATGAGCTTGTTCCTCGGCCGAGCTCATCAAGAATGACGAGGGAACGCGGTGTGGCTTCGGAGAGAATCTTCTTTGTCTCAGAGAGTTCTACAAAGAAGGTGGATTGCGCGGCAAAGATATTGTCGTTGGCTCCCAAGCGAGACATGATACGATCAACAGGAGTAAGGCGGGCTGACTTGGCTGGGACGAAGCAGCCAACTTGAGCCATGATAACAGCAATGCAAGACTTTGCTGATGTTAGCTCATATGAATACCATAGAGGTGCCGATAAGGAAACTTACCATTCTGAGAACTGTTGACTTACCAGCTGCGTTGGCACCGGTAAGAAGGTTAATCTTGGCCTGGTCGCCGCCGAGCTTAATGTCATTTGGAATAAAGTCATCCACCGTGTTTATCATGCAAGGGTGCCTCAGCTCCTCAAACTCCATTACGCTACGCTCTTCTTCGACAAACCGCGGCCTGCAGCTTGGCTCTCCGAGTGAGGCTGATGCTTTGGCGAGACTCACTAGACAGTCAAGCTGGGCGATGATTTGGATTGCTCTGAGCCAAGTCTCATAGTCAACGTCAAACTTCTTGCAGAAGCGAGATGCAACTTCTCGGATGAGCTGGGAGTGAGTTTCCTCAGCCTCCTGAAGCTCTCGAACAAGGCCGGTGAGCTGGGAGAAATACCACCGCTTGACGTCCTTGGTCGCCGACATTTGACGCCAGCTCGAGGGTATCTTCACGCTCTTCGGCGCTTCTATTTGATAGATTTCCTTGCCAATATCTGTAAACTTGAGCGACTTGCATTTGAGCTCCGCCTTCTTCTCTGCCAATAGATCATTTAGTTGGTTCTTGACCTCTTCAATTCGAGCAACGCTAGCGTCGAAATCTTCGTCCACTCCGCTCTCTGGGATCATCAACTTCTCCTCTTTGGCTCTCCGTCGGTCAAACGCCGTGCTCCAGTAAGCCAAGGGCTCCTCGAGGTTTGGCATAGTTGAAATTAGTCTATCAACAAGGCCATTTCCACCTTTGAAGGCACCAACAAGAGTCATAGTATACTCAATTTGCTCGAAGCCTTCAAGGACGCGCACAAAATCTTCTGGTTTGCAAGCGCCAGCATGAATGCGTGAAATAAGTCGCTCAAGATCAGGCATTTTAACCAGCTGGGAAGCAAACTGCTCGCGGACGGAAGGATCGTTATTCAGCATCTCGACAGCATCCAAGCGCTCATTAATGCGATCAATGTTGCACAGCGGATGAGCAACCCACTGGCGGAACAAACGCTTGCCGAATGGAGTTATGCACTTATTAAGTAGACCAAACAGTGTGCCGTCAGAGCTGCCATTAACAGTGTTGGAGAATAGTTCAAGGTTGGTCAACGTCTGGCCATCCAAAACAAGGGTGCTGTTCTTCTGGATTGGCTTGTAAACTTCGAAATTACCCTGAGATAGCAAAGGGCCCTCCAACTTGAGGAATCGAAGGTAAGAAACAAGGCCTCCAATGGCAGACATGACAAGGTCATCATCTTTGAGTTCTTGGAGTGCTTCTGGCCAAATTTCTTCGTCTTCATCTTCTCCTTTAACAAAATATTTTCCGCACGTAAGTTCTCGTCGAGAGGTATCTGCATCCCAAAACTCTGTCCCTGGTTTCAAGTGTGTCCATATGGTGGTAGGGCTGGTGTTATTCTTGAGGATGCGGAGAGACTTTGTCGCCAGACCAGACTTTTCCAGTAAAAGTTCTCGGGGGCCAATCTGAGCGACCAATGTTTCAAATCTAGTCCGGTCGACATCATCGACGAAGCCAGAGAGGAAGAATCGGCCGGTAGCAGTATCCGTGAACGCAATGCCAAAGGCCGGTAAGTCGTCCACTACGGATTCTTTGATTGAGACGCAGTAAGCAGCCATGTCATCCTGGAGCATGCTACCATCAACCAGGGTTCCCGCCGTTAAAACGCAGCCCAGTTTTCGAGAGATAACTTTATCAGCCTTTTTGCCACTCTTGTCTTGGCGTTCTCTCATCTCCTTGCCCAAGTTGGTCTCCATCTGCTCCACGCGTGCAACTTTGTACTGCTTGGCGATGAATTGGTTGACCCAGTGGTCCAAAGAACCTTCTGGGACACCAACCATGCGCATGTTAACCCTATCGGTCATCTTGAAATCGAATTCCTGATGGCCAATAGTGGCGTCTTTTTCATAAAGTTCATAGAACTTGCCCTTTTTGAAAAAGACAATGGTGTCCCAGAGATCTTGTTTGATCTCCCAATACTGCTTCTCAAAGGGAGAGAATTTACTCCACGCAGCGGGAGGAATGAAAATAGTTCGTGGGTCATAGTCAGGATCAGTGGGCGGACGTTTCTCCTTGTCTCGTATGTTAGCCAGCCAAGGGTAACGCTCGTCAGGCTCTTTCATGTACGCCTTTTCCTTTATCTTGGGGTCCTTTGTGACGACTCGCTCGGTTGGCTTAACGACTGGTTGCTTTTCGGTAGAGTCCGGGTCGTAAGACCACTGCTTAGCTGTAGATGTAGCAGGCATGTCTTCCATATCAATGTCCTCATCAAGTCTCGCAGTATACGGCTCCTCATCCTCTTGGGTAGGAGGCGAGACGTTGGCGCGTTTGCGTGCCGACTGAGGCTTGGAGGGGCGCTTCCTCTTTTTAGATCTAGAGGCCTCTCCATCTGACTCATCTGATACGATAAAGTCGTCCATATCATCTGCAGCACTTGTCAGCTCTATGCTTCAATGTTGAATAGAAGAAGATTAAGAATACGAACCCTCTTCGTCTTGCTCGACAGTATCGCTTCCACCATATTCGTCTTCATCCCGGACAACGTTGCGTGCCCTACCACGCCTCCGAGTCTGTGAAGCCGCACCATAGGCAAAGGGTTCATCTTCGTCCGAGGACTCGGCATAGTTGACAGTCTTCTTACCCTACATGCACCACCAATCAGCAAGTGATTAAGAATGTCAGAGTATTGCACAAACCTTCCGAATTGGGCTGCTTGGCGGTATCTCGCTATCTGAAGCCTTGCCTTTGGTTCGCTTGACAGTCGATTCCATATTCTCCTGCGAACTGGTGGGTTCTGGAGCATCGCTGGAAGGCACTGGGGTGGAAAGTGGCTTGGCAGAGGCCTTCGTTTTTGGCAAAGAGTTGGCTTTGGTCTCTTTTAGAGGGGAGGAATATTGGTTATCGGACGAGACCTTTTCCCGAGCTGCGGGAGAGCTTGGAATGGGCGAAGACTTCTGGAAGAACGACATTATCGATTTCTGTTTGGTCGAAGAGGCGGCTGCAGCAGCTGGCCGGGTGGCCTTTGCTGGCGTGCGAGCAGCGCTCGCTGCCTTGTCACTGGGCATCGTGATTCAAGCACAGATGACCTTTCAAGGCAGAACTAATTGAGGCTACCAAGTGAGGGGCAGATTGATGGGTATTTGGAGCAGGTGTGAGATTGGATGACAATGAATGAACAAAGATGAAAAACAGGGCATAATCGAAGAGAAACAATTATAAGATTGACAAGCTCAGCAGCCAAGCGGCGGCGGGCTGAAGGCGAGACGACATGGGAGAGAGAGAACCCATGCATGCAAGGTTCAAATGCACCGCGTCGCGATCGCGTCTCGGCTCGTTAAAGTGCCCCGAATTGGGCTTATCGCGCGTAAAGTGTGGTGTGCGATACACAGATGCACTGTCTGCCAGCACTGTATCCCCTGAAGCACGTGCTGTGCCTCTGAAGGGCACGACAGCTGGTTAGCACTGCTGGGGGTTTCTTTTTTCTACTTGTTCTTTTCTCCATCTCAATTCGTCCTCTTGATCGGTCATCATGTTACCTGAAGTAGTTGTCCCATTACTGCTATGAACGCCATGACTCTAGAGGTGAAATCAGGCAACGTCAACAAAATACAAGGTGCTCCATACAAGTGAGCTGTCATTATAACCTCCTGCATGCCTAGCAAGTTCTAGGTCTCCAAAACTGCCGCTTCTCCGTACTCCCCGCCTATTAGACCGCTGCTTCTAGAACCCAAGACAGTTCTCGGCTCAGCGCCCCATTTTACTCAAGACCCATCTCATAAACTTGCCCACAAACAGCACACACCAAAACAGATAATATCGCCAGCCCGTGTGGTGGGCCGCCTTTATCAATCGCCTCGACCGCTTGACACTTCGAGCCGCTCTTGGTACGCTGAGGCTGTCGTACGCCTTAACGGCCTCTTCCAGGCTGTTCTGCGTGCATATCTGGTTTGCGAGGTCCCATCCATCAACCAACGCCAAGTTGGCGCCAATGCCTGCAAATGGGCTGAGAGCATGGTTGCTATCACCGAGAAAGATGGCAGGCACTTTGGAAATGTGTCTATGGGGAAATGGCATCTTATCTCGCGAATTCAAGAGCAAAACTGTCTTGGGATCCGTTCGCTTGACCATGCTCTGAAAGGGTTCTGGGATGTGTGATCCAAGCTCGAGGCATTTGTCTATGACAGCCTGCACCTGAGATGGCGAGCCACGATCCAGAATGGAAACCTGGTCTTCATTCTGTCCAATGGTCCACAAGATGCTATGGTTATCGACCGGAGAAAAGAAAGCCGACACACCCGTACGTGAGACTACAAAGCCCCAATCTTCACTTAGCTGCGGTGGGAGGGACTCTTCGAATCTTGCTGTTCCTCCTCTGAGGACTGCGCCGTTATAGCAGAGTATGTCATCTGGGCGAAGGCTTTGCCGCAATTTGCTGTTGGCGCCATCTGCAGCGATGAGAAGGTCGCAGTCTTGTTCAAACAATCGGCCCTCCCTTCCAGAAATCACTTGCACTCTTAGGCGACCATCAGGAAGTTGGGTGGCAGAAACGCATTGCGAGTCCCAGTGGAGGACACATTGGTCATCAAGATTGAATGCATTGTGAAGGACTTGGCGGACATCTGTCCGCGCAATTCGGACGCTGGTTGACGGAATCCCAGGGACGGGTGTCCTGCGGAAAGCAACCTGCTCTTTCCAGTTCGAATCCCATATTTTGAAAGAGCCAACTCCATCAACCCCTGAAACAGCTTGTTCCAGAGCTTCATCAAGTAGACCAAGGTCTCTTAATGCAACGAGGCCACCTGAGTTGTCGAATCCCGTCAGAGACAAAGTATAGGTCTCTCTCTGGGTAGCAATATCTTGTGAGTCACGCTCGTATATGATGATATTCGGCCGATCAAGTTTCGAGCTCCATAGGCTTTGAAGACCAACAACAAAGGCAGAACCCGCAAGTCCTGCCCCCGCG
Organism: Trichoderma arundinaceum; assembly: GCA_025919625.1. Classification (NCBI taxonomy): domain Eukaryota; kingdom Fungi; phylum Ascomycota; class Sordariomycetes; order Hypocreales; family Hypocreaceae; genus Trichoderma; species Trichoderma arundinaceum. The sequence continues at coordinate 271,553 of JAMQTF010000020.1, forward strand.
ATTACTATGGTCTTGTTTTCGAGGAAGTGGCTTGGAGAGCTTTTGCTGTTGGCACTGGCCATTGTGCTGAATCTTCTATATCGTGAGATACCATTGTAAAAGAATCAGTAAATTGGGGAGTAGACAGGTATATGAGTGTACACTCGTAAGTGCAGCGCATGTCTCAGGGAGATGGACATTCGTGCAACGATGCTGGCCTTGTTAATTTCGTTGTACAGCATACTAGTGCTATGGCTTGTTCAGCTTGACCGACACGATGCTACGAATGACCAAATAAGACATTTTTCTATGAGACGATTCAAGCTCTCCTTACATTCTATTGGAAGGAAACCCGTCTGCACACACGAATTTCCATTTCGGGCTCGATTTTGCTATCGCTCATGCCGCCTCATATCAGTGCTAGTTCGGACAAGACTCAAACGCCTCGGATGATTCCTCGCCAAGGGCTTAGCGGTAAATAATCACCGAGGTGGGTTCCCATGTGCTACACTAGGCTGGATGACGGACTTCCGCTTGTGGAAATTCGTCTGAGAGACGAGTTTCCCATTCGGACAAGACACGCTCCCAAGACATTATTACATCAGTAAGTCACGGTATCGGCTACGTTGTGCCCTCCTTGCAGCTTCGCCAATAAAGTTAAGCACGCATGTCTTAATAGACGGTAATTTCTCACCTCCTTATCAAGCAAAGGTAGTATCCATGCCGCGCATGACAGAAATATGCTCAAAACATACAAGTGCATAAATGCACCAACACATTTGACGATTTCTTCACAAGTCTGTCCTCGCGTATAGAGAAGAGTAGAGGTGCTGTATCATTTCGAATGCTACAATCATGACCGATCCGCTATGGGGTAATGCACGAGGAGCCGGTAAAGTGCATACCAGCTTGCCATCGACTCTAACTAAACCAACGCTACTCTCAATTCATGCAAACCCATTTGACGCAAAATGGACAATTCCGGCATGATAGATGAGGAGAAGCTTGCCTACTATTTCAGCCTCTGGGGCCCAAGTAACTAGCAAAACGGCCGCCACTAATTCACACCCATATCTCCCGTTGTGAACGACCAATTTGGCACCCATACCCCACTATTACACAGGGCGCTCTGCCCCTCCAACTCTTTCTAGAGTCTTGGTGAATGATCTGATATGAAATTTCTTTCCATCTATTCGTCAACTTTTCTGCTCTCCCGTTGCGCAACCAGTCGGCCTGGTCGAAACAAGCACATACATAATCGATCATGAGCGACCTTGCTTCAGCGCCCGTGCTGTCAACCCCAGACGATCACATCCTCGAAGCTCCCGCGCAAACCGAAACCAAGTCCACGCTCTCGCACGATGCGCTCAGAACGACATACGAGATCCCGCGCACTGTGACGGAGATCCTCCAAGGTGGATGGAGGAGAGTCGCGCTGCAGTTTCCAGACCACATGCTAGTCGATGCGCCGAGGGTCGTAGAAGTGCTGAAGCAGGAGCTTGAAAGCGCAAGCGCGGGAGAGGGAGCGCGGGATTGGAGGATATGCATCCTGGCAGACACGAGCTACAGCGCCTGCTGCGTCGACGAGATTGCGGCCGAGCATACAAACGCAGACGTGGTTGTCCACTATGGAAGAACATGTTTGAGCCCGACAAGTCGACTGCCTGTCATATACGTGTACACATCACACGAGCTGGATCACGATGCAGTTGTGCAGCAGTTCACGAAAGAGTTTGGCGACAAGGATGCGCGGGCCGTCATCATGGCGGATTTGACATATCAAAACCACGTGGAACCGATAGCAAATGCCCTTAGAGACCTGGGATACGGCAACGTAGTAGCGACAGAGGTCGAAAGAGATCCTGCCGGCATAATACCAAACAGGAGAATAGCAGGCAGTCCCATAGACGAAGGATTACTCAACTCGCATTCACTGTTCCACATTTCAGATCCGCCCGCATCTCTACTTCTGGCACTCCAGTCTCGATTCGCTTCTCTACACGTTCTCTCCGTACCGTCACCTTCAGCTCCCTCCCTTGACAACCCGACTTTCCGGACGGCGGGTCTTCTACGTCGGCGCTTCGCTCGCGTCCTCTCCCTCGCCTCAGCAGGTGTCATTGGCATCCTTGTCAACACGCTGTCCGTTTCCAACTACCTCTCATCAATCGAATTGCTGCGAAAGAAGATTGCCAGTGCTGGAAAGAAGAGCTATACTGTTGTTGTGGGCAAGCTGAATCCGGCCAAGCTGGCCAACTTTGCGGAGATTGAGGGCTGGGTCGTTGTGGGATGCTGGGAGAGCGGACTGATCGAGGATGACGTCGGTTACTGGCGGCCAGTCATCACGCCCTTTGAGATGGAGGTGGCGTTGATGAGCGAGGAGGAAAGAGTATGGGGTGGGGAGTGGTGGGGAGGTATTGAGAAGTTGACACTAGAAGATGATACAAGCGCAAAGAAGAAGGAAGCGAATAAGGAGAAAAATGAGGGAGACGAGACAACAGAGGAGAACGCTGAAGATGACGTTGACGGAGAAGAATCACTGCCGCCGGTATTCGACTTGAGAACGGGGAGACTCGTCAGCCACAGCAGGCCGATGCAGCTTACAACCGGAAGCTCATCCAAGACTCGGAATGTCAACGGCGATGACGGTGAGCCTCGGTCATCCGATGCATTGATAAAGAGATCAGTGGGCGAACTGGCGAGCATCAATGGGGTAGCCAGTCCTGGCGCGGAGTATCTCCGGTCACAGAGGACGTGGCAAGGCCTGGGCAGCGACTTCAACGACGAAGCCAGCACGTTGATAGAGGAAGGGCGCAGCGGTATTGCGAGGGGGTATCATGTGGGCGAAGAGACGGGAAAACACTAATGCAGCTGTTGGCTATGAAGATACCACAAGATGATGAGAACCACACGAGACACTAGACATGAAATACAGTCCAGAATAGATTTGATCATTCACTCATAGCAGGCAGTGCTGCTAGATATCATCATGGGCCCCTCGCAACTTGGCCCCTCATACTATGTACAAATCATGAATATAAGCAAAGATCCCCAAATACGGCTTGTGAGTTGAAACATCAACCAAGCTGCTCAACATATATATCAGGAAAAAAAAAAAGGAGAAGAAATCATTTCAGCAATCATGCCGCTCTTTCAATCATAAATCATCAGCTCCGCCGTCTGATTGATTCTTCGCCCATTACCATCGTTCGTATAAGAAGACTTTATCCGCCCGCCAGTCGTCTAAGCATATACCCAATAAGCCCAACTGCCCGCCCCATTTAGTATTCCTAATTTTGTTTCCCCCCATCTATTTTCGCAGCACGGCTCCGCTATACGTATACTCGGCGAGAAGAGTGGTAGCTGTGGCCCGAGCCAGAGTGGCTGCGGCGACGGTGGCTGTGACGCCCGCTGTGCGAGCTGCGGCGAACGACGCGCTCCTCGACGATGACGCTGTCTCCGTGGCTCCAGGCGGCGAAAGCGGTGACGGCGAAGAAGACGGTGTTCATGATGGAAAACGCCCACGAGGCCTTGAGCATGGCGCAGGGCTTGCTGACGGCCCAGCGGAATCCAGGGATGCCCACGTCGCGAATGTGGTTGTACCAGATGTCGTCCGCAGAGGGATCCTGGCAGTCTGCATATTGTATCCCGCGCAGGTAGTAGATGCCGGCGATCAGGGCGCCAATGAAGCAGAGATCGACAAAGGAGACGAAGAGCGCGTTGTGGGAGGACCGGCTGTAGGCGAGCAGCGTGAAGAGGGCCCAGGAGAGGGCCAGGACGGTGACGATGAAGAGGATGAGGATGGCATCGGGGGTGAGGACGTTTCCGTCGTTGAACTTGTTGACAAACCAGCTAAGCATGCCAACAGGGGGTATCTGATGGAAGGCAACGGATGAGCATTTCGATACAGGCGTGATGAGTACGCCGAGGCGCCAAAGCGGAGAGCGAGCTTACCAGAGTGACGATTTGCGAGATTCGTGTGCACACGAAGATGATTGCGAATAACATCTTGGGCGATTAGGGAGTCGCCAATGCGACGGTGACAATGCGATGATATGCTGCCTCACACAAAGTTCTGTCTGATTCAAACCGACGCAGATGGGAACACAATGCCTTGTCCTCCAATCGCAGGAATGATGCAACACGAGGAGAGGAAGAAAAGGGTAAGAAACGGAATCTAGAAAAAAAAAAACGTGGGCGTAATGCGACTCCACGCTGCTTTATTATAACTATCAACCGTGCTACGACCTATCAGATGAGGGGAAGGGGCCAAGAAAGTGAGTGTGTGCATATGCGCCCAGGGGGAGACGATTTCTGCTAGAATATGAGGTGGTTGGGAAACTTCTTTTATGAAATACTAAATTTCTTGGGTGGCGGGGAACAACAAAAGAAGCCATACAACGGCCGTTGCGCGGTATTTCTTTGCTGCTTTTTGCTGGATCTTGAAGGGGGGGGGGTAACTAGTGATGCGAAGAGGATGGAGGGATATTTGGCTAGCCAGGCAATTCTTGGTGATGAGAAGCTTGAAGCCATGGGACGGTTAAACCCGATTCAAGATGGATGGATGCATGTCGCAATGAAGCTTTTGCTTGCAAACCGATGCAGCTGTCAGACAGAACGCAGCTGAATGGCTCGCCCAGGCAACGGGTGGAGAAGCGGAAGCGCAAAAAGCAGGGGAACATGCGCTGGTGGGGCGCGGAAAAGTGGCTGGATGGCGTGGCGTTGCGGCCCTGCTTTTGAAAGGCTTTTTGAGCTGATGCTGCCAGGGGTAGCGAGTTGGTTGCACAAGTAGGCAATAATGTGGGAGGGGGAAAACGTGGATTGAGTGGCTGGTAAGTGACCAGAAGAAGCCAGCCACCAGCCACTCCTTACATAGTTGAGCTAGCGGACTCAAGGCTACGGGAACGTATTAGCATGGACCTTTGCGCCCGGAGATGTCGACGGATCTGACGCTGGAAAAAAGACTGCTCCAAAGCTGTGACTCAAAGAGAGGGAAAGGCGATCGATGCATCGTTTCCTTTGCAGACCTCCCTCGACCCATGCTTGCACACCAACAAACGCACTTGGACAACCATTGGCAGCCCCCCCATCCATATGCATATGCGTGGCAGCAGTCAAATCATGCAATAAGCACACCGCTCTCAGCAGCGACGGTTATGGGGTTCCCAGTAAAATGCTTCAACCAGAAGCCTCCGCCACGTGTTTGGCTGTCAACGCTGGTCATCGCTACGGAGTAGGCAGTAGCATCTGTTTGCAGCCCAAACCAACCTCATCGTACAGCCAGAAACACAACTTCGTAATCGCTGCCAACTAATCGCCATGGCGCAGCACGCTCTATTATCCGATTGCACGTATGTATTCGTACAAGTGCCGTCACCGCTCCGCTTGTGGGTCAAGACGCCGGTGGGGTCGGCACGCAGACCCGAAGCTGCGGCATCAGCACAGACAATGGGGTTTTCCTAGATGCAAGATTCTGCCCTCCCAGCTGCGAACCTGCAGGTGGCAGCTCCAGCGAGGCCGATGCGTAGGAGACGAGATGGGCATCATCCGCCAAGGCTGTAATTGTCTAGGTTGATTGTTACTCGTGTTATTCACGGCAGTAGCACGCAGCAGCTTAAATATTATACTTCATTTATTCATACTATTGCCTTTTGGCGTATCCTTTTCGCTTCTTTTTTCTCCTGGTATAGCAAATAATGACATAAATCTTCATACTGGCCGTGTGACAACAAGGAAAACAGAATCCAAGGCATTAGGGTATCATCCCTCCAATCCCAACCAAACAGAAAAGCATCGTATCAAGAGTCCTGTGAACCCGCATCACATCACATCCTTGCCGCATCTCATCAGCATCGCCTCCATCTTTCCCAGCCACACTCATCCAAAAGGCAAGCGCTTGCAATTTAAACATTCGAGGGAGTCGTCTTATCGGCGCGTGCGTGGCCCCTCAAGGTAGTCAGGCCCTCGAGAATTGTCAGCGCCAAGAAGCCCGCCCACAAGAAGAATCCAAAGGCGACTCCGGCCTGCGCAGTCTGGCAAAAGGTGTTTCCGTGGCACTTTGGTACACCAATGAAGGCGGCCATGGCGATGGCGCCGGCGAACCAGAAAATGGTCGTGATAACCAGCAGCACAAACGCCACAAGAGCGTGGTAGAAGCGCGCAAGGTAGAGAGGCGTAACGGCCAAATAAGCGACAATCAACAAGCTCCAGATTGAGTTGAATAGCATGAATGCATAGGTGGCCGGCGCCGAGAAGCCAAAATTAGTAGTTTGGTCAACAACTACGATGAATCATGTTAGTAGAGGGCCAAACAGTAAGAGACACGCCATTCTATGAGACTCACGATATCCTGTGATGCCGAGCTCGATGATGACGAGAACGGCGAGCACGATGTGAATAATAGTAATCATTCCGAGAGCCATGATGGGCAGTGTTGTCGGCTAATGGCCTTTTTTTCTTTCTTTAAAATTGCGCCTTCTCTTTGCGATAGATGCTAATGCTCCAGAGCGCCCAACGTCGCAGAAATTGTCCAGATTATAAAGAGACCGATTGAAAGCTTGAGGACGGGAGGAGGGATGGGTTTTATTAATAGCTGAGAGCTAGCGGCAGCTTTCGTGAGAAACGGGTGGCGTCGAATTAGGTGTTTAAAGCTGCGGAGCAGGCAGGCTAACTTTGAGGGTGTGTCGGCTATAAATGGCGTGTGATGGCTGTCCAGTCACTGAAGAGCACTTGGTGAAGGGGTCGGTTTCGGGTTAGTTGGGCTGAAATGCGCTGGTCTCGCAGTGAAGAGGGTCGCTCAGGCAGCTGCTTCTTTGACGCTCTGAGGCTAATGGGGATGGCTAGAGTGATGATGAGAATGAATCGACAAGCAAGACGCAAGAGACACGAGAGGGTTTAATAACTGGTGATGAGCACGGAATACTTGTACACAACAAAAGCTCAGCTGTAAGTGGCACCCTTGGCGATAGCTTAGGTGATGTCATGCGATGTGGCTTGTTGCTACGTCACCACTGAGCAGGCAGCATTAGCGAGGGACCAAGCAGGAACCCAGGTGCAGGGACAGTTAAGCGCCAGCTGCCTGTTTCACGACGAGCGCATCCAAGGTATCTCCAAGGTACCGGGTTAATGCCCTCCTCTTCAGCTCCACCAGCAAAGGTGGCAGATGATCAGACAGTACAGATGGCTCTCCGCACTGATGATGCACGCATTGCCAGCTAAATCAGTCTCTCGCCAGGGCAGGACGCAAAGGAATGGTGATTAATTTACACGCCTCTGCTTGATTGGGTGAAGTGGCTGAGCCATGCCGTTTCCCACAGCACCAAATAGCGTGACAAGCCTACGTACCGATGACGGCGCGTAGTGGCTTGCTTAGCTGCAATCCTACGCAAACCTGTTGGGCCAATTGTTGGAATACAGGCGCTATGTGATGTGGAATTTGTTTGGCAGAGTCCCCCATGTAATGGGAATCGGGAGAAGAAACAATGAGTGAGCGAGTGAGCGCAGGAGACAAAAACCCCATGCCCCGGCATCTCAATAGCTGCTATTTTCAGACTTGTTGAAGCTCTTCGCGCTTCACGACTCACCTGTCCCACACCTTGGAGGAATCCATATCAGCTAACCCTACAGGCTCCATTGGCTGATTTAGGATCAGATTTGAGACCCGAGTTACAGACAAGCAGGGATCAGAGCCGTAGGGCGCGCGTATTCGGACTTGCTGATGCGTCATAGGCCAGTAATGCTCAACGGCCACACAAGCCGCAGACGCAGGGTGCTCAGCTGCCATGGTAGCAGCAAAATGCCGGCAGTAGCCAGTCTTGGCCTGCCTCGCCTTGCTACCCGAGACAAGTTAGAATATCGATCCATCCAGTTGCGCCAAAAAAGGAAGAAGACGGAAAAGGAAGAAGACGGAAGCATTCGGTTCGCGTCAGGATTCTGCAAAATAAAACATGAAACTCGATCCAGCCAGGGCTCGAACCTGGAACCTCTGCCACCGGAAAGCAACGCGCTGCCATTGCGCCACTAGACCAATTACATGCCTTTGCTGGATGCCAAACCCATTCTTGTGGACGCTCCTTGATTGGAAACCAGACGGCAGACGATCCGGCGGCTGTCCTACGGAGTAGTCCGTAGTGAGATATTGAATTGGTTGCACAGTGGGTATATTTAATGTGGATCATGTTGCCTTTCACCAGAATCCGCTAGACGAGTGATCAAAGTGCCATCTATTATGGAAGCTGTTAGTTGGATGCATCTCCAGTGACTCAACCCTTGTATCATTATTGACGATGTTATTCTAGGGCTCTCATTTGGGACATCTTGAAAAAGTTGTCCCTTTCATATTAGGTTTCAGAACTGCTGTAAGGCGTTATTCAAGCGGCGGTCTCTAGATGCATGAAGACATCTTTCACCTTGTCAACGTGTTTGCGTCGCTTCATCCACAAATCCGCATCGAACACAACGGAAATTTGCTGTAGAGCTCTTGAGAGTTTCTCCATCAAGCAGGCACCCTTAAATATCCCAAGTCACGCCGATTCAAACTGCTTTTGTGGCAAAGGTCAAGCGCTGTTCTGTCAAATACGTATTAGTGCGCACGGCTCAACTTGTGTGAAGTGAGACCTGCGCGCATGAGTTCAATTTGTAAGCCATGACAATTCACCCTCATCAGACAACCTTTGCGCCTTGGCCTTGCTCATCATCGACGGCAACTTCGCTTCAGGCACTTTGCTTATGTATTTCGATCACATAAGCCGACCTCGAGTTACGCGGGTTTGCTGGCGGCCGAGCGCGGCCGATGTCCTGGTTTAAGCCAAATCCGCCCAAACTCCGCGACTGTTCCGGGGGCCTCAGATCCACAAAGTCCGAACAATCTGCCATTCGCTCCAATGGCTTTCTGATCTCAACTACTCACATCTCATTCTAGCAGGTCCTGATCCCAGATTCCAACGGCTCAGGCTTGCTGAATTTCCGCTGATGTGCAGCCATGGCCTTCGATCTGCCGTCTCCCGAAAGTGCTGAGAGATCCACTCTGCCGCGAGCCGACAATGTCTGTTTGTCATGCCGGCGGAAGAAGAAGAAGTGCGACAAGGCGCTGCCCAAGTGCCTGCATTGCAAGAGGTGAGTGGTTACTGAGTAGAAGCTCCAGTAATCCTCCAACCTGGCCCCTGAGATGGTAGTGGGTCCTGGCTCACATCTGCAGGTTGCATCTCCAATGTGACTACGAAGATGTCGAGAGTGTGCCCGTGATAGAGGAGTTCCGCCAACTGAGGAAGAGACTAAAGCTGTTCGAGGAGATGCTCATCCCCGGAACTTCCAAGGCGGCCCGCCCAGCTCTCCTGGTTGCGGATCTACCGCCTGCTAAGCATTCTATTCAACCCTGCGCGACTGACTATGAAGCCAATCTCGTCTCACGACTCGAGACGCTTGCCTCAACAGTGAGTGTGGGTGAGGAAGTCCATCAGCTTATTCAGTCGCACCCAGGGGAGATATACGGCGTATCCCAGATGTATTTCCACAACATCCACAGATGGATGCCCATCATGTCACAGAAACTATTCTATAATAGGATGACGGATTTCAGCAAAACAAAGCGCCCGGACTTTGCAATTCTCTTGCTGAGCATTGTGTTATCCCTTCAGTGTCCCACAAGTGGCACAGCACAGGAGCCATTGTATAAGGCGGTCCGCTCTATATACTGGTCCCTGAATGCAACGGTAGACGCGTCTCTGGAAATGATCCAAGCGGGGATCCTCATCTCATGCTATGAGTATGGATTTGGCATGTTTAAAGAATGCTATAAGACCATTGGTTTATGCGTGCGGATGGGTCATTGGATGGATTTACAGAGAGAGGAGCCGTTATCCGATGAGTTTCGGTACAGTGATGAGTGGATCAGAGTAGCTGAAAGATGCAATGTGTGGTGGGCATTGGTCACACGCGATAGGTTTGAAAACCAGCCCGTGATGCAGACTGCCCCATGCGGCAGACTAACAAGTTGCCTAGGTCAACCTTGTTGCAGGATGCGACGTTTAGCAAGCCCTTTGCAAACAACCACGAATCAATGCCGAAACACCTGCCTTTCGAAGCCTTTGATCTTGACCCTTCATTCTCTGCCATTGGCGATGCTATAATTACTCGGGATGCAGCGCCTGGCGTGTTTGGGTATCAAGCAGAGGCATGGCGCTTGTTTGACAGGACCATCGCCTTCCGTCATCGGTTGGCGACATCTAAGATATTGGGTGACCTGGGGGATGAGAAGTTTCAATTAGATGGCGAACTACAACATCTCATGGGCACACTCGTTGAGCTGTCCGGAGGCAACACATGTGGATACTGCGAACCGTCTGCCATAGTACTTGTGTAGGTCACTGGAACAGCTTCGCCACCAATGCGCGTGATTCTGACAATCAAACGCTAAAACTCTCACAGTTCTCTTCTCATACTTCACAGTCGGCATACATCTCTCACACCAGATGCTTTACGCAAAGGCGAAGTCGGAGGTTTCCCCGTCAACTGCGTCGTAGCCTCGTCTCTAGCAGTGAAGACGACGGTTCGAATGATTGTCGACGTAGCGTACACCATAAACAACCACTATCGTAGGGTTAACATAATATCATTTCCTCCGACATACTCGCACGTTATATACCGAGCCACGTTGGAGCTGATATCTTTCCACAACGAAATGGACAAGGCGGAGTGGGCCGAGGCGTTGGAAACGCTCCGAGAGGCCACTTGGAACTACGGCAGGAGATGGCAAGCTGCAGGTGTGTACACCCTGATGCACAGTTACAGAATTACTTGATCGAGTGTTGTGACCAACTAACATCGTACGCCCATTGCTGCAGCGAAACACCTTCAATCCGTAGATGATGTCCTTTCGGATTTGTTATCAGATTCACCATCCACATTTAACTCGTTTCAGCCTATTCAAAACGACCCTTGTTTGGTCGCACTGTTATCTAAATGAAAATGACATAGCTTTTTGAATCGTACTTTGGGTAGTGTGTGGGTTTGATAGATAGGATGAAGGAGAGTATCTCATGGGAAGTGTAGACTATTCTAGAAAGGAGCTTGAATCTTTAGAAGCAAAGCTGGGCTTAACCCGACATTATGTATAATACACGACGTTCAATGACATACATATTCGCTTGGGACTCTAGTTGATAACCTTAGTAACCGCCTCTCTTATAGGAAATGAGGGCCCCACAACGGGGCTACTTTATCTAATGGGGCCGGGATCGCCACTAGCTGAGAGGGCGGCCGAGGGCGGCCGCGGCGGCAAGCAGGGGATGGAGTTGTGATTTTCCCGCCTCATGGCGGATATGGTGATACGGATTATCTCCAGAACACATTATACCATCGGACTTTTGATGATTGAATTACTCAGACAGCATATTCCGTGTTACAAAGAGTAGTATTGGGGTTTGTCAGTATGGAGCACGAGACGAACATGTATATAAGTATGAGAATGTCCTTCTCGTCAGAACAAGAAGACATTCATCACAGACAAAATTCAACAGTATAAGCTACATTCAACCTTTTTCTCAACCAAAAACAATCAACATCTATCAAAATGGTCACTGTCGCGATTGCCGGAAGTGGAGCCATTGCTTCAAACATCATCCCTCCCATTCTGGCAGGCAAGAAGCACCAGCTCGTGATCCTCTCCCGCTCTCCACGACCCGATCTCGAAAAACAAGGCGCCATCGTCAGAGTTGTAGACTACAACTCTCATGAGAGCCTCACAAAGGCTCTCGAAGGCGTCCACACCGTCATCAGCTGCATCTGGTCTTATGGCCCAGAGATTGCCAGTTCGCAGCTTGCTCTGCTAGAGGCGGCCAAGGAGGCCAAGACGAAGCGCTTCATCCCGTCAGAGTGGGCAATCCCCGCATACGACAGAGTTGGCTTCTACAAGGCCAAGGAGTCTGTCTGGGAGGCGGTCCAAAAGTCGGGCCTTGAATACACCCGCTTCATCAACGGCGTGTGGATGAATGCATGGGCTCCGGGCGCACCGCGAGATGAGGCCGAAGGGCGTGCTGGCTACTCGGGCCCGGCATTCTTGCTTGATATCAAGGGAGGTAAAATCACGATCCCTGGGGACGGCACCGCTAAGCTGACTGTCACCCATATGAAGGACATTGGCAAGTACGTCGCCGCGGCTCTCGACTTTGAAAAATGGGAGCCGGACAGCGTCATTGTGGGACAGAAGCTTTCCCTTAACGAGTTTATTGACAGGGTTGAAAAGGCCACCGGCAAGACCCTTAACAAGACGTACATCTCCAAGGAGGACATAAATGCCGTGATTGCGACCACCTCGGATCCGGAGACGACGATGATCCACGAGTTCTTGAGACTCATTATCGATGGAGAGTTTGATTTTACTCCCACGATTAACCAAAAGGTTCCTGAGGTGAAGCCGACCTCTGTTGAGGAGTTTCTGGCTAAGCACTGGGTCACTGTCTAATGTGGGCATTGTGGGGGGACCATGTGTTGTGCTGATGGAGGAGATTGGTATAACAAGGAGCATGCAACACATGTCAAATAGTCTAGTAAAGGCATAACTTGATTGTCACTCTGATATTTTTCACATGGAACTATTCACATTTTGAATCAATAGACTGCTTGCGTCCACTTAAATAGTCTTGCATATGTATAATTCGAAATTTTTAGATTATAATGCGTGCCTTATATACACAAACTAGCAACCTTATATATATATCCAGCGGTCGAACGATAGAGCATCCAAACACTTACAAACTACACTTACACAACCAAGCAAGCCTTCCACAGAGTCTCAGACTTGCTGAAGACAGTGACCTTGTTCGGCTGCTCCGACGCATCTCCAAAACCTCCAAAGGCATCGAGCTCCACGCCAACGTCGACCTCCACGGAAACCTCCGCATTGCTGTTGCCGCAGGCGGTCACGCCGGCAGTGCTAGCGGCTCCGGCGAAGTTGGCGGTAAGAACGGGGGCCTGGAGGACAAGACCGCCGACGACGCCCTCGCCGAGGAAAGTAGCGGCGAGGTCCAGCGTGATTTGGGGAGCGACCTTGGCGTCGACGGAGACTGAGCCGCTCATGCTGAGGCCGGTGGCCTGGATGTTTGGCTGGATGTTGGCGCTCTGGCCGAGGACGATGCCCGATCCGTCGGGGAGGCTGGCTTCGACGCCGACGGTGGCCGTGGCTGAGGCGCTGAAGCCGGAGATGGTCGCGTCGGCCTCGATGATGAGCTGAGGGCCAATGTCGACAACGTCGGCAATGGAGAATCCGGCCAGAGGAACGGTGGCAATGGGGATAGAGGTTGAGAGCGGCGAGGAGATGGATCCGCCCGCGGTGAGGCTGACTTCGAATGTTGCGCCGAGGTTGTTCTGGGTCGTGATCGAAGCCTGGAATCCGTTGGACAAGGAGAGCGTGATGTCAGCGTTGACGGTGCCCTGGGTCTTGCAGTTGGAGCACGAGATGCCGAGATTCACGCCGTCGAGGGTGGTGCTGTAGATTGGGCCCGAGAAGTCATGGCCAATGTCGATGCTGACGTCCTTGCTCACCGATCGCGCGCCGTTTCCGGTGGGAGCAGCGCCGGTGATGCGGATGCTGGCGTCTTGGGCAAAGTCCCTCCACTGTGCCTTGGTGGCGGCCATCAGGGCGGTGTTTGACCCGGCGTCGTATGTGATGGATTCGACGGAGAATGGCTGGCGGCCCTTGTCGCCGGCGCAGGCATCGCCTTCGGCGACGTAGATGATGGTGTTGCTGGCCTGCTGGTTGACCCATTTCCAGGCAGTCTGGGCGGCCTGCAGGTCGCTGGCGCTGGCAAACTTCATCGTGATGTCCTCAGTGGTGCAGTCGACTGATTCCACCACGTCCTGGAAGTTGAGGGCGTTGAGGAGACGGAAGCTCTTGGCGGCCGTGAGCGTCATGTTTGCAAAGATACCTGAAGCATGTGACGCGATGGTTAGACATTGCCAAGTTGCAGCAGCAGAGACACATCATAACATCACGTACCTTGGTCTTCATGGGACCAGATGAAGTTGTCCTGGCTAGTCAAAGCCAAGTCTGAATCACTAGTACCAGCAGAGGGGGCAGGCGTCAAGACCAGCTTGCTGGCCACCGCTGCGGTCTCTCTCTTCAGGAGCACCGGGCTCGCAGAGACACTCGCAGCCAAGGCCAAAAGGCCGGCCGAAGCAGCGCTCTTCACAAACATGATGAGTTGGCTATTTCTTTTATTCCCGTGGTGGAATGATATGCCGAAGAAAATAGGGGACTCAAAAGCAGCTCCAGGCTTGCAAGGCTGTGAGAATAGAGAACAGACAATCGCTGACTGGCGACTATCTAGATATCAACGAGGCCATTGTGGTTTTAATATGGCCATCCGAAACGACTTCACAAGCGATCGCGAAACGCCGAGAAACGAAGCACTCGGCTATCATCAATGCCGTGAAAGTAAGGACCCCAGAACTGGAGCGCCTGTCAGCAATACCCCGACTGAAACACCACCTGCCTTTACGGAACCATCCGAAACCCACTGCGCGAACAGGGGTGCTCGATGCCTCGTCCCATGAGCCCCCCTCGAGCGATAGGGTCCTGTTCTAGAAGAAGGGACTAATTTCGAGCTTTGATGCTTCATGTGCTTGATCCTTTGTCGCGCACAGCCTCGGGCATCGCCGTGGGCTGCGCTCCGTACTAGCGTTTCGCCATTTGTTGTTTACTTTGCTGCCTAAGCTTAAACGGTTAGGTTACAGATCAGGAGGATGATCTTTATTAGAAGGTGTGTATTGGCCATGTGGGGACAGGGAATGCTAAAACCGGCAATTGGATCGTCGTGGGAAATACTATCCACCACTCGGTGAGCACGCAACATATCACTTTTTGCTACTGTTTAGTATGAGCTACTTTTTCGTCCTATTCCATGCCTCTTCTAGGCTTGAATGTGAAGCCATATCGGGGAGTTGCATTCGGTACAGACGGCAAATGAACCATGGGGGGGGGTGTTTTACTGCCGATGGCACTCCTTGGCGAATGCAGAGAAGGGTAGAATTACAACCCTGTTGAACAGCCAGGATTGCGAGGTTCAAAAGGAAAAAAAAAAAAAAAAAAAAAAAAGGTTCCCAACAGCCTCATTTCGGCGCTGTTTGAGCGAATCGCATGTGAAATCTCGGTCCCCCTCTCCCCCTGGCTCGGTCAAATTGGGGGATATTTTATTATTATTATTCCGTTGGCCGCGTGGCGCCATTTTGTTGCCGGATGCCGGCCCCGATCATTTCCCCACTCTGCTGCAGCCCCCGGCTCCGAACGGACCCCGGACGCCGGCATTTTTCGAGAGGAAATCATCGCTAAACGAGCGAGAGTAATCGATGCAGCTCTGCTTATGATCTCGTGGCCAGGCTCAATAAGGTGCTTAGCAGGCGTTGCCAAATCGCCCGAAGATGTGCAGAGTGTGGAACCATGGAGTCATTATGTCGAGGCTCTGGGGGCTGGGGAAATGGGGAAATGCTCATAGGCAAGTGCTGAGCAGGCACTATCCTGTCGATACAGCTACGAGGGTGGAGTGTTTGCTCTAGACTACCCATTGGCGCTATTCCAGAAGAATTATCCTTGTAACCTCATTCGTGGAAGTATCGTCAAGTTGCCCCCTCGCAACGGGGAATTGAGCATCTCCACAAACGACATGGCGACATTGGGCAAGATATGGTTTAAACACCAGGAAGGTTAAATATAGGACGAATTACGACGTCTCATGCATAAATCCTGACGGAGATAGACAGGCAGATAGACGCACTGCCTCCGCTGCGAACCCGAAAGAGGTCTACAGAATACGAGACCCATGCAGAGGTGCGGAGCCTTATCGGGCATCTCGCCCGTTTCCATGTAATTGCCCATTGAGGAATGTCCATCTTTGATTTTCGTAGGATTCGCCTTCTTTTCACAACTTGGGCGAAAATGTCGTCTAGGGTTGGGCTAAACAGGGAATCTATTCCTCTCTGGGACTACATATTGCTACTCTAGATTGCCCACGGTATGCTGTCTTCGGCTGATTAGAAAGTTCAACGCATCATGGTGTCCCATGTTCAATATATCGCTTTACTATATTCCTACTTCTTTAGAGGAAGTTACGAGCTCCATTGTATGCAGAATGCCATTACGGCCGAATACTACGTTCCCTTATCACATTTGAGCAGCTTCTCTTAGCGATGAGATGTCTCTGTAGGCTTTTGAGAATGCTGCCTGGCCCGCAATACTACGCTATAATCAGTTAAAAGAAGATCCCCTGTATTTTTTTTTTCACTGAGTCATGATATTTCTAACAAAATAGTTCTATGCGGTATTATATGATGTGATTCAAACTTTTGCTTTTCGATTAGTTACTCTCGGCCTTGAGATCCTCTTCAACTTGGCTCTTAACATGCTCCCGCACTTTCTCCCATGAATTCTCCACAAGTGACACTCGCTTTTCTTTTGTCGAGAGGGCCTTGAACTCATCAGGGAGCACCTGCTCTTCAAAGTTGAAATTGGGCTCGTCGGCTAATGCTGTGGTGACGACGCCCGAGAATTTTGCGGGGTGGGCGGTTGAGAGTGAGATGTGATGTGTCTGTAAACCAGCGCGCGCAATAGATCTCTCTGAAGCTGTAACGCCGACAGCCGAGTGGGGGTCCAGAACGTAGCTGGTCTTTTTGTAGCTGGACTTTATCGTCTCCACAGTCTCCGCATCGCTTACACGCTCACTCTCAAAGGTTCGGCGTCCGTTTTCCAGGATCTCGTCGTGAACCGGCCCGAAACCGCCAGTCGTCTTCAGTGATTTGTACCAGGCAGAAACTTCTTGTCCGGCCTGCTTCCTGTTAAACTCCTCATCCATCCCAACAGTGGCAGCAAAGTCTGTAAGATATTAGTATCGCGTGAAAAAAAGGTTCAGGTCGAGGTAGTAGCATACCCTTTGCCAGGAACCACATTAGTCTCTCAAAGTTACTGGAGACCAAGATGTCCATGGCTGGGCTCATAGTTTCTTTGCAGTTTTCGGCCTGTGGGCCGTTCGCATCTTGAATGGAGCTCTTCTCATATCGGCCAGTCATCCAAAACCGGTGCAAGATATCGTTCCTTTTATGGTAATGGTTAGCAAAAATGATTTCGTGTGTTTTGCCTATTGATTGACTCAATGATTGGGTGGATGTGTATCCTCGGGAAGTAAAGTTGGTAGTTTCAGTTACTTACTCATTCGTTGCGACTAATTACACACAAGTTAGATTTGTTCTCAAGTCATGGGAGAATGAGTAGGCACATACCGACAAGTTTGGCCACGGGCAGACCCATCTGCTTGGCAAAGTATCCTGCAAGGATATTGCCAAAGTTTCCAGTGGGAGTCACAAATCTAACCTTGTCTCCAACCTGGAAAGAAGACGACTGTCGAGCAAGTGAGAAGTAGGAGTAAAAGTAGTAGACGATTTGAGCGAGGATTCTCGAAAAGTTGATCGAGTTCACAGCACCGAGCTGCAAAGCTTCGTTGGCGTCGGGGTCGCCAAACATGGCCTTGACGATGTCCTATCGCATTGTTAGCTTGCAGTCACTGAGTTCTCAATCTGTTCGAGATTTACCTGGCAGTCATCAAATGTCCCCTCGACAGCAAGGTTGTGGACATTTGCGTCTATGCAGGTCGTCATCTGTAGCTCCTGGATGGGGCTGATGCGACCCTTTGGGTGCAAGATGAAGACTGAGACATCTTTCTTGCCCTTGAGACCGTAGATAGCAGCAGATCCAGTCTGTGAGAGTGTTAGAGTGGGTTTTGTGAGGATGTCAGAAGCAAGCTTACGTCACCGCTTGTTGCGCCCACAACAGTCAAATGATGCCTGTCTGCTATCTGGTTAGCATTGAACCGCGCTGGACCCAAGTCAACTAGAGTCCATTGTCATGTAAAACCCTACCTTTTCCTTCCTTGCCCTGGTTCTTCCGAACGAGGAAGTACTCAAAAAGATTTCCCAAGAATTGGAGGGCGCCTGAGAATATGTTAGAACAATGGTATCACCATGTCCGCCCACGCCGAACGTACAATCTTTGAAGGAGTAGCTCGGGCCGTGGAACAACTCGAGTAGATAGAGATTGTCTTCCAGATGTACCAACGGAGCAACGTCTTTGGAGCGGAATGTAGAATAGCTTCGATCGATGATGGCTTTCAGATCGTCGGCAGGGATCTCGGATCTCGAAATGTAGAGGCTGAGGATCTCGAAAGCCAGCTCCGCATAGGAGAGGTCTTTCCAGTCGCGCTACAGGGTGTCTTAGCCATTGGCTCATGCTGATAATGTACAATTGCACAGATATCAATTGCGACATGAAAAATGATAATTTTGCATACGTACCCAGTTCTCTGCGGTTGGAATCTGATGCGGCAAGAAAAGACCCCCGTCGGCGGCGAGTCCTTTGAGGACGACGGTCTCGAACGAGAGCTTTCAAAGGGTTAGCGTGATGTCACAGGCATTGCTTGACGAGAAAATAAAAAAGAAAAACTAACATCGTAGTCACCGCCTCTTGTAGAGAGATAGACTTGCGACTCGGTATGAGTCTTGGGCTCTGAGTTGTTCGCCATCGTGTCGCAACTGTTGGAGCGGTTGATGATTGTCTTGGAGATGCTGCCCCTCCGATGGTGGGTAGGTTTTGATGTCAGCGGTCGGAGTATCAAATCGGCCGGCCGAAACCGGAAAGAATTTGAACACAGTCACAGTCACTGACGCCAATGAATCTTGCGCTATAAAACGCCCCGACCAACCGACGATCTAGGTACAAAATCGCCCACTATTGGAGCAGTAGCTCCGTAACTATCGTCTCAACTCTATTTTGGTCTATTACTAGACGGAAGCCTCTACCGTAATACATTTGCATAAAATCTCTATATGTAATCGATGGATGTCCCTAATGAGGAATTGATCATCTTCGAGACAGTATTCCCCATTATTAGGCCTGTGCGCAATTTTCCGTGTCATTCATGGCTGCCAATGCCGCCAAGAAGTCAGGGCCTTGCCCAACACTGGGCTCACCAACAATTTTCCAACAAAATATTAAAGTAAGGTAGTATAATAAAAATAATTAGAAACGTGCCAAACCAATCATGGGTCTAGCTACGAAACAACTCCTTACTCATGTCTTGGGTGTATTCGGCTGTCGCATCGAGAATCCCTGGCGCAGTTGGAGTGCCATGGATATACTGAAACGTCTCAGGTTCGCTGGGTGTCTTTTGGAGGCCAAACAATTCCCAAACATGATTCAACTCCACTGTAATAGCAGCCGCCACAGCAAACCCGCTGCCGATCCTATTTACTAGCCTTGCAACCCAATCTCGCTGCCACTGCGTTCTGGATCTGGCCCCTGCGATTCTTAGTGGGAACAAGAAAAGCAGCGGCGAGAGGTTGGTGGTGTCGAGAGCGAGGTTGGAGAGCTGAAGTATCGTATTTGCATGTGTTTGGACTGTTTGCTCATCTAGTGTGGGCGGTATGAGACCAAGACGGTTCCAGTACGTGATTTCATAGTCGAATATTCCCGACAGGTAGATGCTAATAGCGGCGAAGAATATTCTTGAGAGTAGCATGCTGGTATCTTCAGTTTCTTCCACCGTATTGTAGATAGTCGAGTTGACTACGGGCTGCGCATAAGATGCATACCAACTACTCAGAGCTTCTCTTAGAGTAGAGGCATCAGAACATATGGAACAGGCGTCTGTAGTGTGTTCCTCATCAGGTCGCTCTTCTTGAGTGTCGATAAACTCAGCCGCCCTATGTGTCTATGAGTAAGCTAAGTGACAAAAGTAATCACAGTATAAGCAAAGAATATCATTTACTCACCGAACTCTTAGTTTGGATACCATGACCATGACATCAAGCAAAGAGTCCAAGGGGCACCATTCACCTCCATGCTCGCCGGTCCACATTCGTCTGCATAGATCCATCCATTCAGGCTTCGTGAGAAACGTAGATTCATTACCCAAGATGATACGCGACACTTCAAAAATACGTGCCTGAATAAAGAACTTTCGACTTGGGCCAGACTGACAGCTTATTGGGCCGCTGGCTTCAAGGGCTTTTGCGGTGCCGTGAGTCATATGCTGCTGCCAGCCATCTCCAGTCTCATCATTAATCAGCTAGAAGAGTTCAGCGTGATGAGATTTGTTCGTTGGAAGCGGAGTATGCACCTACTTCGAATAAACCAAGAAAGAGCGTTGTCCACAGAACTGTGTTTTGAAAGCCATCATCGCCCTTTTTCGGGCGGCTTATAGAATCACGTAGGCCTATTATGGATTTTGAGTAGTACTCAAGCGCAGTTGCCAAACACTCATTTCGCGGGAGGGCGTTGGATGCGTTCAACTTGACTGCTTGTATAGCACCAATAGATAGCATGGCATTGAGAAGATATGAGCTAGAATGAAGCCCGGAAAGCTGCTTAACCTCATCAACAAAGGACCGCTCCTTTCCCGTGAAGTTGTTTTGACTAGCAAAAACATCAAAATAGTAAAGAAACAATAAGCTACTGTCGATAGGCCCTGATGGAGGAGAAACGGTTGAGCCGTCGCTTGTTGAGGGAGACTGTCTCCGCCTTGCTTTATTGAGTAAGTCGAAGGTTGCAGGAGTCTTTTGCTTGCCTCTCTCAATCAAGATAATGGATGAATTACCCCTTTGGGTAGATTCAAACTTGCAAGCTATGCGCCGGCGTTCGCAATTACTGCAAGGAGCCTGACCAGAGCACTATCATACCCATTAACCCGTATCCACTAATTCAGACGATGCAAAAGAGAGTTCTGTGTATTACCTTGAGGTGGCTGATTGAACATGCCTGGCAACGGGACCGCTTTTTGCGGCCGTCAAAAGGCCCGACAAACATATCAACTAGATGGGTGTGGTAAAACGAGATGAATGGAAGTCCCAGTAATGCCTCGCCTTATATGATGATGTAATCACTTGCTGTTCAACGCAAGTGTTTGGTCTTGAGGATAGTTTGTAGGCAACATCGCCGTAGCTTTGGACCTGCCCTCTCTACTCCGTACCTACTTAGGACCTGCGCCGAAGAAAAGGGACAAGC
The DNA here is from genome assembly GCA_025919625.1 of Trichoderma arundinaceum. Classification (NCBI taxonomy): domain Eukaryota; kingdom Fungi; phylum Ascomycota; class Sordariomycetes; order Hypocreales; family Hypocreaceae; genus Trichoderma; species Trichoderma arundinaceum. The sequence goes on from JAMQTF010000020.1 coordinate 292,569, forward strand.
CAGTCCGTGCTTTGGACAGTGTAAAGTAGTTCAAGGCAAAGACCCATGTCAAGGCAAGGTTTTTGAGGTGGCGGCTTCTGCTCCCTGATGCTCAGCCTCTTGTCTGAGTGGATGGGTATTTGCTGCTGGATTGGGTGTGCAAGAGCTGGACTATCTGCCCTGGCTGAGGCGGGGAATTCTGGAAGCACTGCGCTGCTTTTAGCACTCGCCGAGGTGAGTCAGCCTCGGTGAGGGGGCTTGATGGAAGAGAATCCACAAGAAAATCCAAGCAGATTACTCTGGGTTATTTGTCTCTCTTGTTATTACTTCCCTGGCTTCAAAGCTCAAAGCTCATTAGTCGGAATTGAGATTAGAGCTAGTATATCTCTCATTCTGGACGTCCACCAGTTGGTTGGTGCATGACGTCTCCCTTCTATGGCAACATTGCGAAGATGCATCATCCTGAAAGGAAAGAGAAAAAGGATTGAGGATTGAGGCTTGAAGAGTAAGCAGCGAGGGATACGTTTGTCTAGAAATTGCGGCGCAGCAGGAGAAGTGCCTCAAGTTCAAGTCAGCTCAGTGTACTCCGTACTCTTCACTTTACAGGCAAAATACAATGCGACTCCAAAATCACGGCTACAAACTCCTCCCACTCTCGATGCGCAGAAATCCCCCTACTTCTAGACCATCTTCCTAGCGCCTCACTCTAAATCCTCCGGAGCGCTCCCTATAGGCCCCTAGCAACAAGTAATACTCTGCTGCGAATTCTCCAGCAGAATCTCTGCCCATTTATTCCGTGCTAGCAGCAGCTCTAACGGCCTGATCATAAAAATGCACACACACTCCAGAAAGCCTAGGCCCCATACGGCTACCCCACCTTTGCCTCCTCCGGCAGCTCCATCACGTGGCGCTATCTGATGCATCGCTTCGTAAACAAGAAACCGACACGGGGTATCGCGTCTTCGACTCCATGTCTTCGATCTCCGCACTATCCTCGTCATTGCTTCGCCCACCTGCTCTGCTGCTTCTCTGGCTTGCGCCATCGCCTTCATAGCCGCCGTCATGGCCTCTCTTATCGGGCAGACCTTTCTTTCGTTTGAGGAGGCCTACGACGCCATCCAGAGGGCAGAGTACTCGCAGGGCTACATCACCATCAAGGAACGGGTCAACCGTCGTAATGGCGTCGTTGTGCGCGGCGAGGTGCGGTGCCGGCATAGCGGCATCTATCGCCAGTACCATCTGAGCCGCAATAAATACATCACCTCCACGCGCAAGACCGACTGTCCCTTCTTCTTCGTCGTTGCGCGGCGCACCCGAATGGCCGACTACATCATCTCTGCGCGCTCGTGCCAGCACAACCACGAGCCTGCCAGCATTGAGGAGCTGCAGAACAAAGTGCCCCGTCCCTTTGGCATCCAGGATCTCTTCCAGCTTGTCGAGACGCGGCTGCAGCCCGAGGGAGCGTCGACGAGTAACATTGCTCGTGAAATCTGCAACGAGCGCCCCACGGTCAACATCACCGAGGCGGACATCTTCTTTATCCAACGTAAACTGCGCGAAGGCCAATTCTATGCTTCCACTGAAGCCTTCATCAATAATCATAAGCCCAAGAAGAACTGAGAGCTGGCATGTTGAATATCAAGCATCTTGGGTGCAACGGGCGCTTTATTGATTGATTGCCGGTATTAGTGGGGTACCTGCTTAACGCAGACCAGGTCTTTAATAGCGTGTGTGCGCATAATACTCCCGACTCCATCCTGCTAGTGCGGATCTCTCTACATCGTCATGCCCTTACCCAAAATGGAAGTCATATCGCGACGCCATACTCATCATGGCTGCGGATGCCCTCGGCGGGCACTTGGGCACTCGCAATGGCAGTTTTCGATTCGCGGCTACGTCGGTCGGGTATATAGGGGGATTTCCTGCGCGTCTACAAAGGCCGAGTCGTGTAATTTCGACCCGTCAGCCTCAAACCTGCTGCGTCATCCTGGCCCTCGTGCCATTGTATACTATTTGGGAATGGCTCTGGGACACATACGCAGCTGCGGTTCTGGGATGGAACTGTGAGATATCGCTACAAAACGTACAGAGGAAACGAGATGGATATATAAATTACAGACTACCACCATCTCCTATCCAGATCCTTACCAATTCAGCTCATTTCACTTCATCAATCTCTCTCTGTCTTCGTATCTTCTCTAGAAATCTCGCTTCAGGCTTTGCTTGACCAGTCCCATCACTCAACACCGGCACCATGCGTTTGCTCGCACCAATTTGTCTGCTTCTCTCCGTCTCGAGGGCTACCCTCGTTCCTGGCCCAGCAGGCCCGTATGCTGTTGCCATGAAAGAGCAGCCTCTGACTGATACAAGCCGGGCTGACCCCCTGGATCCGACGGGCAAATCCAAAACTCGTCGCCTTTTGGTCTCACTGTATCTGCCCGTCGACAAATCAAGACGATCATGTCCCGCGGTGACAGTGCCGTACATGACTCCTCCCGTCGCAGCCTCTTATGGACAGACGGCCACTCAGGTTGGCATACCAGACACTTTCTATGAGCAATTCCAGATGGAATTTTGCGACCTCAAGAAGCTTTCTCCTTGCGGCCAAGCTTCCAATAAGAACAGGAAATACCCTCTTATCCTTTTTGACCCTGGTCTTGGGGAATCAAGGCTTATATACGGTGCTATGGCCCGGTCTCTGGCCAGCCATGGCTACGTCGTCGTCACGGTCGACCATCCCTTTGATGCGCCCGCCGTTCAATTTCCTGATGGAACAGTTATTGAGGGCGTTGACCTTGATCCTTCCGATCCATCAGTGCTTCCGAAAGTTCTCAAGGTAAATAAACGAATATCTTTTCGCCCTGTAATATTGACAATGAGGATCTAACAAATGCAGACGCGCACCGACGATATCATCTTCATCATCAACCAGCTCGAGAATAAAAAGATCATGAAGCCCCTGCTTGCAGACTTCCCCGGCACCATTGACTACAGCCAGCTCGCCATCTGGGGCCACTCGTTTGGCGGCGCCACTGCTGCGTCCGTCATCCACGCAGACAAGCGGTTTCTCGGCGGTCTCGACCTTGACGGCATGCTAGTCGACCCCATTCTGAGCACCAACATCGCCAAGCCGTTCGTCCTGGCCGGCCGCAATGGTCATGATGCCGAGGATCCGTCATGGAACCAATTCTGGCCGCATCTGAAAGGCAAGCGCATAGAGATTGCCATTGCCGACACGCAGCACGGAGCGTTCAAGGACGACTTGATGCTCCTTAGCACGGTGACACTCCCTGCCGACATCAAGAAGGCTATTCAGGAGGCGCTGGGAAGTATTGATCCCCATCAGCTCGATAGGGATCTCAACGGCATCCTGACAGCATACTTTGATCTTCTCTTTTACGGCAAGAAGAAGCCTCTGCAGGCTATTCCTCGTGAATTTGCCAATGTGACTATCGTGCGAAGCAGCCTTTAGGGTCAAATGCCGAAATGTGGGAATTACTTTTTATACTCTCTTTATTTTTCTATTGAACATTTCGATTATAGACATCACTCTTATGGAAAACTACTAAACAACTGCTTTGACACGTCCATGTATCTTTGTACATTCCAATATACTCTTTTGCAGGTCATATATACTAGCTAATCCATCATCTCTTCATTATAACATTAATTACAAAGTAAAAACTAGTACTACATCCCTTCCATGTGCATATCTAGTAGGCAGCAACATCTACAACCCGAGACCAAAGCAATTGGCGTAATAAGTCACCGTGGCACTCCAATCGGAAAACATGCCCAAAACACCAACCTGTCGCGCCAGTACGTCGACCAAGCTGTAAATGTCGCCATCCTTCTTCACAACGTCCTGGATGGAGGAGTAGTAGTAATCGCCATTGGTGTGCACAGCGGCAATGGGGCCAGAACGCTCCAAGCTCCAGGTGATGATCTTGAGGCCGAGCTTGTTTGCCTTCTTGGCGTATTCGCTGGGAACAATCTTGCCGTTTTGGCTGGTGACGAGGTAAGGCAGCGGAGGGGCAACAATCTTGATTCCGTCGGCCTTGTACTGCGTAAGGTTATGGACGGCGGCATCCATGCCGGCAAAATCGGCAATCTCATCGAGATACATGGCCTGCTTGGCGTACTGGGGCTCCGCCTTCAGCCAGTAGATGAGATCATCGTAGAGGAAGCTCTGAGGCCAGACGCGAGAAGGAGGGATACCAGCTTTCTTGAAGGTGTCGATGAGCTGTTGCGCGTACTGCTTCTGCGTGTAGTGGCCTTGGAACGGCATTGGCACCTCTGGGGTCTTGAGCTCGGGGGTGAATTGGAGGCCCAGGGCCTTGGTCATGGCAATGTGCTCCTTGAGCGATAGCGTGGTGCCGCAAGTGTTGTAGAGGTCAGTTCGCCAGCTGGGGGTGCCGTGGAGGTAAGCTTCTGGAGTAGTAGCACTGGCATTGAAGGCGTCCATCTTGCTGCAGAGCGACTTGAACTCGGCGAGGGTGATATCGCTGGTGCAGCACTTGGCGCTTGCTGGCTTGCCATTAGCCGCCGGCTGGAAAGGCGTGGTGCATTTCTCGTTCAGCTCCGGGATGTTGACAATGTTGGTGGTGGTGTGGAGGTCACATTGGCTGTGGCGACACACGAGCTCGAGGTCCTTGGTGAATGCGACGTCGCACTCGAGGACACCGGCGCCCATGCGAGCTCCCGCAAGGTTCGACTCTTTCGAGTGCTCAGGGAACTGGAGAGGAGCGCCGCCACGGTGTGCAATGGAGAAGCTTGAAGGCTTCATCTTCTGCTCCTTGCACGATTCCAGCTTGCTCTTGAGAGGACCATCATCCATGTTGTCGACAAGGTAATACGGCCTCGGCCCCAGCTCAATCTGCTTGATGGGTTTGAGGCCATCAGCAGGAGGAGGATAAGGCTTGGCCGAGACCTGGCCGATGGCGGCGAGGCCGACGGCAGCAAGGAGAGAGGGAGTGAAGTGCATCTTTGCCTTAGGGGATAGATAAACAGAAGCAAGTCAGATAGACACAATTAAATCCTGCGCTGCCTATGCCCACGAAGTTGCAAAGAAGACCGAGCAGCTGCTACCAAATCTCAGGGGCCAATTTTTGGGGGCGGGATCAACAATTATTTATATGTCCCAACCAAACCACCCCCTTCCCGACCTGGCCGGCGGTCTGCACCACGAGCGGATACAGTGACATGTAGCCATTGATGATGCCCTGAAGCCAAGACTCCAAGGAGGATCCAGTTGACGAGATGAGGAGCGTAATAAATGGATCAACAGCATGCCTGCCACATGCGTGCTGTAGCCTGCCTTCGATGGATGAAGTCTCGGGCCCCTTCCGGCCGCCAGGCGACGAATCACGCTACGGGACCAATACGATGCCGAGAAGTGTGTGCCTGGGCTTATGTCCGGGTTGGCTACTTTTCCTATTTTTCCGGCATGGATTGTTGCAAATTAACAAGTAGTAGTAAGAATAAAAGGATCCATTCTGACATGCATATTCCATTCCTGGCTGTTTTTTTCTGCGGGATTGAGGCTGCATCTCTGCTATATTAAGTCTTCCTTCCACGATTGAACCCCATGTCGTGCGATATTGCATAGGGGTACTGCCTCAACAGGCTGCTGGGCCGAGAAAACCGCACACGTAAGAGGGGAGAGGACCAGCTATGGTTGCATTGCATCTCACACAGCTGAGCACTGGCACGGAGTATTGATTATGTCGCCGTGGAGATGAAATGGTGGAGATGGCCAAAGCGGAGGTTGTCCCAAGCATCAGCGACAAGGAAACCGATAGGACCCAAAAAAGGCCCAGGCCTCCGCAACTTCTCTCCACAGACAGCTGTCACGATTGCTGCGTGACTAGGCTCAGGTCTATGATTCGCCCGAGCTGCAGCATGCGTTCCCCGGGATTGCAGCTCTGCCAGGGGCTCATCTTGGCTCACTTGTACCGAAACAATACCGAAGCCTTGTTTAAGCTCCTCTATCCTTAACGACAAGGTTAATCGCTAGCCTGGGTGGCTTTTTCTAGCCTGTCCACTGAGAACTTTTTTAACCTCGAATTCGGCACCTCTGTCAGCACCATCCCATCTCTTCCCTGCTGTGTTGTAGAAATCTTTGGACCACGTGTAGACTATCTGGCCGTGATGCAGCATTTAACCGGATTGTTGCATTTTCTATTTCGTAGCTCGTTGTTCCCCGACGCACGTGGCAAATGATTCGAGAGACCGAGAGATCGAGATCGCTTCTGCGCAGGAACAGCAGGTGGGCTGATACCCTTAGTCCAGTCTAATACAGAACATCATCGTTATCTTGTTACAGCTCATCTTTTGTGGACTCGACTGCACTCTCATCCCCACGCAAACCCCGAACACTGTCAATGGTCGCCCTCAGATGCAAAAACAGCGGAGCATCCTCTCCCAGCCCCCAAGCAAACACTCCGCCAAGCTGCAGCTCGCCGAGAAGCCGAGGTACCTTGACTTTGATCGTCTGGGGCGTGTCATACGACCACCACCTCTTCTCTTTAGCATCCCAATATCCGTAACCTTCATCTTCTTCATAATGGCCCTGAGTTTGAGATTTGGTGAAGGAATCGGCCAGTTCAGCGGGAACCTCGTCATGCCAGCTAAAGGCAGCAGTCTTGCCCATGTCTGCTCCGTTGGTGGGATCTTCCAATAGTTGAGTGCGACACCCCAACGGGTGCTGCGAATCGCAATCTTCGGTCATGAACCACTTGGCATAGTAGCCAAGTCCAAAGTTCAGCTTGTATGAAGGGGCGCCTCGATCTATGTATCGCTTCATTGCTTCCCAAGATTCAATCACGCCGCTGTGGTGCTTGACTCTGTTATCGCGCCGATTCATCATATCGTAAGTCATAACGCTAATGAAATCAACCTCCGCCACAATGGAAGGAACAGTTGAGTTTGTAAAGGCCATTAAATCTCGCTCCAACGCTGGTACCGCAATTGAGAGCAATTTTTCGGTCCCCAGGGCAGAGCGCAGCTCTCGAAGAAGGAGCACGAACGCCAGTATCTCCCATTCGCGCCGGGAATTTGGGATGAGCTTATAGTCATCACGGTTTCCACTGGATAACGTCAGTCAGATGCCATTTTCCAGTAGGAGTTTCATTCGCTCATCCACGTACCCGGGATATTCCCAGTCAATGTCGATGCCATCAGCTCCTGTTAGGTCAACCATGGCCTTCACCTGACTGGCCCACCGTTTTCTTGACGAATCGTCACGCGCAGCTTCCTCAAACCCTGCAGAGTCCCCCCAACCCCCAATTGCTACCATGATCTTGGTATCCACTCTAAACTGCTGTCGGATTTCATCTACTGTTGTAAATAAAGGAAATGCAGCAGGTGTCTTATCTATGTTAAAGACATCTGAGCGCATGAAGGCCAAGATCACATGAGTTATGCCATCCACGAGATGTTTATCTGAAGGGACCACTGCGTGCTGCCTGCGGAATTATTAGCCGTCTGAAAACCAATCCAATAACGATGTCGAAGAATTGCTCACCCGGTGAGATACATGATGCATCGAACAGCTTCGTGAGTCCCCGATGTAAGAGAGCCAGATATCATAGCCAACCACAAGGCCACGTATATAATTGATATCTGCATGATCAGTAATTCATGTGTTCAGACCGTATTCCAATGAGTTTGTCAGGTGGCATCTGACAGCTGAGAGATGAGGTTGGGCGACGACAATTGAGATCAAATTGGGGACGTTATGTTAGTATCGACAAAGTAAATGCATTGGTTGCATACAATCCGGGGAGATTATTGACTTGTATTTCTTCTCTATCGCAATCCGTTTGTCTGGCTTCACGCATGGAAAGAGAGATTGAGAGAGCATAATCGGCTTGGAGGGTAATGTGAGGCGGCTATACAGTGCGTAGACAGTGTAAACCTTCCAATCGATACGGTTATCTAATCTGAAGCTTTATTTTTTTTTTCCTCGTTCGCTTCTTCTTAGAGCATGTCAACCGAACATCAGCTCATGCATAAAGAATAATTGAGTCTACACTGAGGCTTCTTTGACGTTAAGTCTACTGCACTATGAAAGCAATTTTGTGTAGCAACATTTCGTAAGAACCGCGTCGCTTTCTCAATTCTCCTACAAACAGCTCTTTAGCAAGCCGTACAACGGCGATCGGGTACGCCATGTTTGAAAACACCTGCACATTGCCGCTTCACGCGGACATTTTCACCACAGCCCTACACCCAACAGAGCCTCTTCTCACTGTTGGCCTATCCAACGGTGTTGTCGAAACATTTCGCTTGCCCCCGGGCAATTCTTCTGACGACAGTGTCGACGGGGATACAAGCGTTCTGAGCGATGGGAGATCGACGATTGGCTCTGTCTGGCGGACGAAGAGACACAAGGGAAGCTGTCGCTGTCTAGCCAACTCCCATGATGGACAATGTAGGTGCTTTGCTGGCCGGCGGAGAGGCGTGTCCTATCCATGTATGGCTTCGAAACGCTGACAGACCAATCTCTTAGACCAGTACTCTGCTGGCACCGACGCGCTGATCAAGCACTACGACGCCGCGACAGGCCGGGTGATTTCAAAGGTTGCGATTCCGACTACCACCTCAAAGCCCGACGGCCCTGCGTTGCTGCATGTACTCAACCCGATGAGCCTCCTTTTAGCGACCGACACTGGTGCTCTACACATTATCGATTTACGTGACGGTGCTCTAGGCAAAAAGCCTGCGCAGACGCATTATCCCCATTCTGACTACGTCTCGTCTATAACGCCGCTCCCCCCATCAGAAGAAAGCACCAGCGGCTTCCCCAAGCAATGGGTTAGCACGGGAGGAACAACTCTAGCTGTTACAGACGTGCGACGAGGAGTGCTGGTGAGAAGCGAGGATCAAGAGGACGAACTTCTGAGCTCTTGCTTTGTCCCTGGCTTGGGCCCAAAGAAAAATCGAAACAATGGCGTAATGGTTGTTGGATCTGGATCCGGCGTGTTGACCATGTGGGATAAAGGAGCTTGGGACGACCAGCAAGAACGCATCATTGTGGACTCGTCCAAGACTGGCGGAGAGAGCATAGACGCAGTCGTCATGGTGCCCAAAGAACTGGGACTGGGCAAGAAGGTGGTTTGCGGCGTAGGCGATGGCAGCCTGAGAATCGTCGATCTAGTACGGAGAGAGGTGGATGCATCCCTCAATCTACGGCACGACGACATGGAGGGCGTAGTCTCGCTAGGATTCGACTCGGAGAACCGTCTGATTAGTGCTGGCGGTCGAACAGTCAAGATCTGGGAGGAGTTATCAGAGCTTCAAGGCAGCGAGAGCGGTAGTGATGAAGATGAAGATGAAGATGACGACGACGACGATTCGGACGATGAAAAAGCGAGAAATGGCAAACGGGCTGCCGAGAGCGACAGTGATGATGACGACGATGACAGCGACGACGGAGTGGAAGAGATGAAGCAGCGGGCTAAAAGACGAAGAGAGATGCAGCAACATAAGCTGGGCCCCATGGGTGCTCATGGCATATTAGGCTTTGATGGTATGGATTAAGAGGGAACTTGTCGCCTGCGATTCTTGAGGCATACGGGAACATGGGAGAAATAGGTTTGTGATACCTTGAGTTGTGATACCTTGGAGGCTTGAACATTGAACAAGAAGCAAGCAACCGAGCTCACACAACTGTATAATGATAGCATTGCATATATGTGCTTGACGAAATATTTATTTAGAGACCACTCAGCTTCCCCCTCTTCTTTTGGCTGCGTTCCTTTTTGGGATTCGAAGTGTGTTGATATCGATAACCAAAGGCGCTCTATACTGATGAGCCGCCCACTGCCATACCTTATGCTCTGCTCGATCTCAATGGAGGTATGTCGATGTGCATCGAGTCTCTTGCTATAATGTCTAGTGATGCTGTAAAGGCAGAGACTGTGACAATACTAGACGATGTGCAACTGCGTTGCAATGGCGCTCGTTTAAGAGGATCGGAACAAAGTATTTGTGACTTGAACCTCATTGCCCATATAAATGATATTGCCAACGGCGTGCTGGGGTAATAATGGTAACGATAATACTGACTGACGCCCTTCAGACGCCAGGCAGGTGTATATAGCTCCACTGAGCCGTACTGCTCTTTGCGGACCTCCATGTAGACGCATCTACATCTATGTTATCCACAACACCGGAAAAAGCAGTAGCAGTGCCAACTTCGGCTTCAGCTTCAGCTTCAGCTGTCACATACGCCCCGGATGATACAGAAAATCTCTTTATGCGGCTCTCTGTGAGCCTCTTGTCGTATATAATCACTGTCGGCAAACTCGTGTTCTCATGGTCACTATGTACATCGTCATCTTCTTCGGGTTTCTTCAAATCGTCATGGTCCTGAATCTGGTTCCCCAACGGCGGAAGATCGCCCGCCGCCCCGCTATACATCGTTGGAATGCAGATATGCGGGATGCTTAGCTTCAAGCTGATTCGTCTCGCCATTGCGACAGCCCGGGGTCCTCCGACGCTGATTACAGAGTCGCGACCAGACAATGTAGCCGAACCGGGATATGTATCTGGATCGATGATGGAGGCGTCGAGGTTCGGCAGGAGGGAGAGAATGCGGTTCGCGAGGAACAGGCGAGACGGGCTGTAAATGATGAGAGGCAATGAGAGACACAGTTTGTTCAGCTCTGTTGGGAGACTGGCGATGGCGCCGTGGCCAAATACCACGCGGGGCGACTCTGGCTTGGGATCGAGAGAATTAGATGCGCGGCGGCTATGGTAGCGAGGGTGAGAGCGCGGGCGAGAAGGAGTCGAACGAGATGGTTTCTTAGGAGTAATGCCAGACTTATGAGCAGATGTCATGGCTATTTTTGGCTGCACCTCGACGCAGGCAAAAATTAAGTGCGTCTATTGCTCGGTGTTGATGTCAAGGGGACGATACTTTTATTGGCAAACAGCTCAGTACCCATCTGGGTAATGCCTACGCTACATGACTCCATACAGCAGCAAAGTGGCGAGGAATGGGGATTCTCAAAATCCCCATCGTTTTTTTCCAGCGAAACAGCTGGAGATGGGGGGACGTATGCATGTGGCGCTCCTCGGCAGACCCTTAAAAGCCAGACGGAAACCGGCTGCGGGATTCCAGAAAGTCGGGCCGTAGCCGAAAGGGGACCATGATCTACTGGTGCAACCCGGAGGGTGTGGTCCGGTTGGAGCAAAAGAGGCGCCACGGATGCTGGAAGTGGCGATTTTTGGAAGCGGGTGAGGATTTTGGGTTTGGGCTTGGGGTCGGACTTGTTTGTCCCTTGCTTAATATGGGGTTGCATGATACTCCCTGCTGATATTATCAATGCTTTATTTACAACTGTCAAGCAGGACGAGAACGACGCCCAGTGACAGTATATGATAGTTAGACAAGATCCTTGGCAGTTTGTCTACCGCAGGAGGATCTGTATCCGCTTTTGCTATTCAAGGCTAAAAGATTGTAAACCAGTTACAAGTTATGGTGATGACTCTTAGTTTCCTCAACAGATAATGGTCGGGACAGACTCTAGTGAAACCAAATGTATTACATCAGACGAATTCAAATTCTCATCTCTACTGTCGCGTACAATATTGCATGCTTTGAAGTACAGGGCGCGAAGAAGCAGGCAATGTTTACATGGACTGCGGCATATTCAGGTCATCTTCATTTAGAAGAGTCTGCATACTAGAACTAAGCCAATATTGACTAATACGAAACAGCAGTTGACTGTTGATAATATACTACGCGTGCTAGAAGACGTCATATCAGCACATCTAAAGCAATACTCTGAATACCATGGAAATTTGATTCAGAGTGCAAAGTTCTGGATCTATCTTCGTTAAAAACCCCCACATTGATCCACAGCTAGACAATTTCTGGTGGGCTTTGTGACGATATTCATGGAATGAACGATTTGCCCCAGTTCTTATTCAGATCAACGTTTCCTCTTGTAAATCCTCAGCACGTGGGTATACGTCTTTAGTAAATTACTATATACTGAGTGAAAGGAACAAAGTGTTTGATAAGATAATACAATAAAGGGCTGCATGACTAAGCTCTCAAGATCCCTCATACATGGTGATGGGACTGATCCATCCATACATTTGAAGTTACATTAGAATGCAAAGATATTTGAAGCCTGACAACAGTACTATAAGCCTATCTATACCTCAGACTACTAAGTAGGCACATAGAAGTGTTTTTAGTGGCCGCTTAGAGCTAGACTGCTAATGTATGCGAGAGTGTTCATCGTGAAGAGTCGCAACTGCCTGTTTTATTCATAACCTCCAGGGTAGGTACGCATTTACATGCAGATGCGGAAGGCACCACGGATTCTATCTTTGCCACTATCAATTAGAAATTGCCTAAATATGGAGATGGCTGTCTCACAAATAATGAATCAAATTCTCTTTACTACCTCTTTCTGATCAGCTGGGATTCATATCAGTCCGATGAGATACCTGCTTCGGATGACAGACACTGTCGCTGCCACATGAGGAATCAATACCCGTCAGCAGCACCTTCGAACCACTTACAGCCGTGTGGCATATTAATGAAAATAAAGATAGACTCGGAGGAGAGCGCCTTGTTTCCATTCTCCATCAACGCCTTCGTCGGAGCTCACCGAGCATCTATCAGCCATTTGCGTACGGAACACCCCTATCTCGAGCCTTCTCAGGCACATACGCACGGAATACTTGCACTAGCCATGCGCTAACTCTGGGGAAGCCTATGCCAATGACCCGAGATAGATAACGACGACAAACGACAATGGAGACAGCGGCCTCTTATCGCGGATGGTCTCCCTAATTAATGTCAGACCACGAAAGCAACCCCCATGTTCCCGCAATCAGGCCCCGCAGAGGTGCCGGAATAAGTCAAGACTCCAGACGAGTATCCTTGCCATAACTTGCATTCCCCATAGGCGTAGCATCTGCTGGGGGATTCAGTGCTCTCAGCACCTCGGCCGGAATGCACAATGCGACGCTGCCGGAATATGGGCGCGCTGAGAGGGCTGTGCTATGAGATGGAAATTCTCCTATGGAAACGGAGCACGTCTGGTGCTACCATCTTCATCGATAGGGTGGGAAACGACATCTGCCCCAGGATGAACAGGTGCGTGAGAGCGGGCTTTGATGTAGCCGGCATGATCTGCGCAGATACTCCTCTGCACGATACGCTGATCCAAGCGTCATACCCTTTAGTAGTGCGAATATCTCTTGTCAATACCCCATCCGGCTTCGCATCAGCAAATGGCTCAGCTGAATAATACCAGCGTCGGATGCTTGATTCAGGGAAGTCAATAATCGCTAGTTCTAAAGAAAACACACACAGGAAGCTTCTTTTCTCCGCGCAACCAGCCATTGATCTTGCTTCCACCAGAATAACCCAAGTCCATTCGCCCATTCAACCACTCACAATACGGCAAAGATAAGCAAAAGCAAGGGCCAGTCAGCCCGGCCCATCCACACCTAAAGCCAACCGTCGGAGAAAAAAAAGTTATTGATTGTATTACCACGCCCTTTGCTTATCGTATCTCAAAAAGTGGAAAGATTTCCAAGCGGAAGAAAAAAAATCTATTTATCACTTTGACCAGCACCCCCAGATGAATTGATAAGGAATCACTTGCTATTATTCAACGTACTGTGATCTTCTCTTCTCCCCTCCTCCTTCTCTTCCCTTTCTGCTTTACATGGGAGGTCTTCTCGAAGCGTCTTCTTGGATTCGACATCTGCCTCTCTCTTTGGATTGATTGTTGGGTTGGTAATGAACATAAACATTTGATCAAGCGAGAGCATAGGCTTCAGCAGGTTTGCCACCAACAACCGCCAGGATTCGATCTAATCTGGTTCTGGTACATCTTTCAGCCCGCCATGGATGAAGGCACCGGACCTACCACCATCACCCCCGAAACCGCCCCCCGGTGGTCTCTCAGTCGCCGTCTTCGGTCGATTCGCCGAGCTTTTACGACTCGCGATGGCCTCCTTGGCAATTACAACTATGGCGTCCTCTTCCGGCCCAATCTCCCTTTCATGTCTAGGGGAGCGGGGTCAGGAAAGAGCCCGTTCTTCGGTCTCAATGATCGCATGCCCATGTTCTTGGGTCTGCTGTTGGGGTTACAACACGCGCTGGCTATGCTTGCTGGCATCATAACGCCGCCGTTAATTCTGTCGGGAGCAGGCGGAGCCAATTTATCGGTCGAGCAGCAACAATATCTCGTTTCGACCGCTCTGATTGTGTCGGGAATCTTGTCGAGTATTCAAATCACTAGATTTCACATCTACAAAACGCCGTAAGTCGCAAAAGCCATTAACACCCATACGAGTGTATGAAGTACTGAGCCTTTATTGCAGCTACTATCTCGGAACGGGTCTTATATCCGTAGTGGGCATCAGCTTTAGCATTATCCCGGTTGCCCAAGGCGCCCTTTCCCAAATGTACGCCAACGGCTTCTGCCCTTCTGACGCCTCCGGAAACCCTTTGAGCTGCCCTCGCGGATATGGTGCCTTGCTAGGAACCTGTGCCGTCTGCGCCTTGCTCGAAATCCTGTTATCCTTCATCCCACCGCGCATCCTGCTCCGCATGTTTCCTCCGATCGTCACGGGCCCGACAGTCATGCTCATCGGGATAAATCTCATTAAAAGTGGCTTTCAGGATTGGATGGGAGGGGCTGGTTGCACAACTCAGGCTCTGTGTCCCAGCCCTGGAGCGCCGCATGCTCTGCCTTGGGGTTCTGCCGAGTTTCTCGGTCTGGGTTTCAGTGTGTTCGTCACAATTATCCTGTGTGAACGTTTCGGGTCTCCAATCATGAAGTCTACCTCAGTCATCATCGGCCTGCTAGTGGGGTGTATCATTGCCGCTGCCTGCGGTTACTTTGATCGATCCGGCATTGATTCCGCCCCAGTTGCGTCCTTCATCTGGGTCCATACCTTCCCCTTGTCTGTCTACGGACCGCTGGTACTTCCAGTCCTCGCCGTCTTTATCGTCTGCCTTACCGAGTCGATTGGCGACATCACTGCGACTTGTGATGTTTCCCACCTCGAAGTCGAAGGCCTGATATACGAGTCTCGCATCCAGGGAGGTGTCTTGGCGGATGGCCTCAATGGCTGTCTCGCGGCCCTCATGACTGTGACGCCCATGAGCACCTTTGCTCAGAACAACGGCGTCATTGCCCTCACACGCTGCGCCAATCGAAAAGCTGGCTATGCCTGCTGCTTCTTCCTCCTCGTCATGGGAATCTTTGCCAAGTTTGCCGCCGCCCTCGTCTCCATCCCGTCCTCCGTGCTGGGCGGCATGACCACCTTTCTCTTCTGCTCCGTCGCAGTCTCCGGTATCGCCATCATCTCTCGGGGCGTGCCCTTTACGCGGCGGAACCGCTTCATCCTCACCGCCGGCTTAGCTCTCGGCTACGGCGCGACCCTGGTGCCTACCTATTTCAACAACATCTTTACCTATTCGGGCGGGAATAAATCGCTCAAGGGCTTCCTCGATGCCATTGTCCTCGTCATGGAGACTGGCTTTGCCGTAACCGCGGCTGTGTCGATGATTCTCAACCTGATCATTGAGGAGGAGATGGAAGACGACATTAGTGCGGATGAGGATGCTGATGAGGATGTGGTTCGCAGCGCGGGTTCGTTTCCCGCCAAGAAGTACGAGCAGAACAACGACAGTGACGAGATACGGGAAATAGGCGAGGGCAGCTCAAATACCAGTAGGGAAGAAAAGCAGGCCTAGGCTGCAACGCCTTGGGAAAATATGAAGAAACGAAACGCCTAATAGTAGACATGTCGTGTTATATATTACAGATACCCCAACCCACAAATATACTACCTATTATAATATCGTGAGAGATAACAGGTACCTAATGCGCATTATAAACTTTACACCGCCATGCTCGTCTGATCAATTGTCTGGGTATGTATGTCTGCCTGTCTGCCAATCCTTCTTTGTTCAAAACCACTTCAATCTGAGCAGGCCACTCCTCGTAGCAACCTCTCTGCAACTAATGATCAAGAAACCTTGAATTCTTCATAAATGCGCCTCGCTTCCTCCATCTTTCCCTACTCCCGCCCTTTCAATTTTCATTTCCCGCATAATTCCGATGATCCAATAAAAAGTCAATGATCTACCAGATGAAAAAAAAAAAAAAAAGAAGATGAAAAGAAGAAAAACCCCAACGTCCACCCTTAGCACCGCCTGAAAATGAGGAATCTGAAAAGAGACCTTTTGAAAAATAAAAACGAGCAAAATGAAATCCAATGCAAAAGCCAACCCATGCATCCACAATACACTCGTTTCCCAAAATTTTGAGCCTGACGTTCACGCCATTAGCCGTTGTTGAGAGAGAAAAGAGAGAGAGAAAGAGGGGAGCACAAGCTCCCCCTCGCTGACGCCGGATTCGAATTAATTAAACAGTTGTTTCATGGTCTATTAAACTCCTTGGCTTTTCGCGCCAACACTCGTACGTTGTCGACAAACCCTTCCACCAACTCTTGGTATCTGTGAGGAGCACCGCTCATGGCTCTTCGCCCCTGATCGAGGAGCACCTGAGGGTTCATCTCAATTTCGAGCTCGTGTTCTTTATCCATGCGTTGTGAATTCTGCATGTACTCGTTAGTATGCTAAAGAAGGTGAGGAAAAGAAACAAAAAAAAAAAAAAAATTCACGAAATAAAACATACTCCAGGGCCGTGCACGGCGTGAGTGACCTGTGTGAGGTCAATTTGATAGCTCCCTTGCTTGTAGCTTAACCTGTCTTTGTTACGGTCCGGCTGCCGATCCGTCTTGTTTGCCGACAGCTGTTCCAGCTCTTCTACGGATCCATCCCAGTTCATTTCGAGGTTGATGCTTATGCGGCAGTCCATTGGGCACATGGGCAAGTGCAGATCGATGTCTGCAACGCGCGCCTTGATAATCTTGTTCACCACCTCGTTGGTCTTCGGCTCGTATGTTACCCGCACTCGTACGTTTCGGCGAGACCCGATACGGGCTCGGACGCATCCCGGAAGATGGCCATGCATCTCTGATGGCAAGTCAAAAAACCGATCAATCTCCCGGCTGTGCTTATAAATAACTGGGACTCGGTTGGTGCTGCCATTGGGATTGCGTGGGTCTGTCTGTACGACGATGTTGTTCAAAAAGTCGTTGTAAGATTTATGGTACGCCTGCATGAAGTTAGATATACGAGACAAGCAGAGTTTTTTGCGAAATGGGACGGTGAAGGAAGAAAAAGGCAAAGGAGAAGGGAAGAAGAATTCCTCGTTCGTGCTCACTCACCTCGGTCATGCTACTTCTGAACGCAACTCGCCCATTATCAGCGAGGACACATTCGGTAGTGACGAACCGGTCAACGCGCTGGTTGGTGTCCTTGTCGATGAGGGTACCCAGCTTAGCTTCAATCTCAAATTGAATCCCCCTGCTCGTGATTTCCTGTATGTCTTGGTTATTGATGACGTGATTGAAGAGAAAATCGGCAACGTTCTTGGACAGCTCCTCCATGGGCTTGACGCCCGTGATGCTGGCTTCCCATGGGCCGAGTGTGTCTTGGGGATCGGGCTCGGCCGCCGCCGCCGGTTGCTGGCTGACGCTGGCTTGTTGATTTCGCCTGGATTCGGGCGAGGCCTGGCGGCTGGGCTGCTCTGCCTTGATCGCGGGTTCGTGTCTACCATTGACGGCGGCTTGGATGTGGGAGTGGATTCTTTTTTGGAGAACGAAATTGGGGGTGGAAGGCAATTTCCTCCCCAGCGTGTGAATGCTCAGCGCCCAGATTGGTGGTTGCGAGCGCCGAGTCCGCCTTTTTCGTGGCATGATAGGAGACGCCGACTTTTGGATCCGCTCTGCGTATCCGCCGTTTACTTCGCCCGGAGGTGGTTTTGACTCCTTGTATTCCAATTCGCCGGGGCTCATATTAAGGTCTTCCAGCTTGCGCTTTGCTGGCGTTACCGCTCGGTCTGAATCGATCGCCATGGAGTGGACGCTGAGCGAAGATCTCGCGGCTCTGTCCGCCGGGGCCGGGGTAACGTCGGGGTTGCTGGGAATTGAGCCAAGCCTAGTCTTGGGACTAACGGAAAGACTTTGATCTCGTTCGTGTTGGGATCGTGGGCGCTGAGCGGGCTCTGCAACGGGCGAGCCGTAGGCGGACTGCGAGCTCGAGAGGCGATGGGCAGGGGGTGCCGGTGGCGGCGGCGGCGCTGGTTTTGGTGAGGGCTGCGTTTGAGCCTGCACCGGCGTCTGGACCTGAGTTTGGGGCGGAGGCTGGATTGGAGCTTGTACCTGCGCCGCGTGAGCCTGAGGCTGCTGCTGCTGCTGCTGCTGAGCGTGCACCTGTGCGTGCTGTTGTTGTCTCTGCTGCTGCTGTGCCTGTGCCTGTGCCTGTGCCTGTGCCTGTGCCTGTGCCTGTGCCTGTGCCTGTGCCTGTGCTTGTGTATGTGCTTGTGTGTGTGAATGTGCGGGTGCGTGTGCTGGCGGCGGTGCATGTGCTGGCGCCGGAGCTGGCGCGGGTGCGTGTGCGTGTGCTGGAGCTGGGCCGCCCGCCGCTAGGGAGGACGACATGCGCTGCTGATACGGGCTAGGCGGCGGTTGAGCAAAGGCTCCAGGCGTCGAGGGCTGCCGCTGCACGCTAGGCTGCTGCTGCGGAGGCCCCAAAGGGGTGGGCGGCTGCGAAGGGTGGCGGTTGTAATCAGCAAGTGGAGGCTGCGCTGCAAGGACTGGGCTGCCCTGTGCGTACGGGGGCCCGTACTGCGGATGCTGGGCCTGAGTCGAGGCTGGTGTCGGTGTGGAATGCGCTGGCGGTTGATGGAGGTACGCATGGGACGCGCCGCTCGACGTCGTCCTCACCGGCGATGCCAGTGGCACGGCGTGCTGTTGCACGTACTGCGCTGGCGGTGCCACGCCTGGACTCTGCACATAGCTGTCTCGCCGCGGGTCCTGGTACTGGCCTGGCGGAAACTGCTGGCGCTGGATTGGGCTCGCCATCTCCGGCGGCTGCGTAGGGAACGGATAGCCCGCATTGCCTCCGGGCGTCGTGGCGGACGTCGGCGACGGACGGTAGGGCGAGGCTATCACAGGGCCCGAGTTGGATCTCGAGCTGCCTGGCGAGCGGGGATCGTGATATAGACTCGGCGGCTGGAGCGGCGGCGGCGGCGCAGGTCGTGATTGATACGGGCCCGGGCCCTGGTAGGGCGACGGCGGAGGAGGATAGGCATTCGGCTGCTGCTGCTGCTGCTGGGGATAGTGGTGAGGATGGGGATGGGGATGGGGATGCGGGTGAGGATAGTCATGGCTGGGAGGCTTGCTCGGCGAGGCTTGAGGCGGCTGTTGGGGATAGTCGCGAAAGCCATACTGGGCTGGGCTTTGAACAGGGCGAGGCTGCTGCTGCTGATGCGGATGCTGTTGTTGCTGGTGCAGTTGCTGCTGCTGCTGCTGTTGCTGAAGCTGGTGTTGCTGCTGCTGCTGAGGGGTCGGCGCTGGCCTTGGAGGCGCGCGGTCGCCATTGTCAGACGTGTTGAGGACCGAGCGGAGATCCATGGCTACCAGAAGTTGTCACACGCTCGTGTATCTTTTTTGGGGGAGGAGCTGGTGCGCAGCGCGAGACGATGGATCGGATGGCGGGCTCAATTGTCCAGCCTCCGGAGCCGCGCTCTCGTGCGCCTGGGCGAGCGACGGCAACGATTCGTTGGCGTCGGTGTTTAGATAGCTGTCGAGTGCGCAAAGGATGCAAAGCCGTCCGAGTCGCAAACGGACATTCTCGAGCTGGCACGGATGACGGGCGTTCGAGGCTGAAGAGGCTGAGGCGTCGCGATGCGTTTTTGGTGGGGGGGTGGGAAGCGAAGCGCGCAACAAGCTCAGCCGGGTCTCTCTTTTTTTTTTCTCCTCCAACGACAGACGGCCGGCCTGGATGCTCTGTGGGATGCGCGTCGGGATCGAGGGAACTCGGCAGTCGAGGTTGCTCTGGGGGTGGATTGAAGTATGATGTATGGTTCGCGCAGGGATGATATGGATGGGACAGCTGGATGCGCCTAGGACACTTTTTTTTTCCTTCCGTGATGGCCTTGGCCAGCCCTCTAAAGTAAGGTCGATCGGGACTGGCGACCGCCTACAAGGTGCACGCAAGCGCTATCCAGAGGGACGATGGACGGTAGCGTCAAGTGGCTCCGGCTCTGGCTCTGGCGCTGGCGCTGGCCCTTGGTTGAGTCATGGAGACGGCATCGAATAAAGCGAATTCACGTTCGACGCCGTCCCGTCTGGCCGCCACGGGCCCTTTAATACTGCATGTATGTGTGTATGCCGGCTTCGTCTCCTTCCTCCTCCTTGCGTTATTGCCGTCTACTGATTTGCCATGCATCCGAAACCTGAGGGCCATGGTGGCCGACCTGCTGCCCAGCCTGCGAGCCCATTGAGCGGGAGCTGGGTGGAGCAGGTACCCCGACGTTGCATCAGCCGCACGCGTCTGCGGATGTATCTCTCGCTAAGATTGCAGGTATCACCGCTCATCTCCTCTTTTTTCCTTCTTTTTTTTCCTTCTTCTCTTTTGACTTCTTGTCCATCACACTGCATATGTGTTCGTACGGTGGCTTAAGCAGACCCGTGCACGCTTATCGTGTGCCGTGCTGAGTGTGACGGAATCCATGTTGCGCCTTTGCTAGCCTTGTGCTTGGGTCTAGCTCCTCTCCTGCATGCCCAGCCCTCCGGCGACTGGCTGGCTCAGCCTTCTGTCTCAAATTGCATTAAAAAAACTCGACGGAGCTAATCCAGTTGCGGCGTAGCGCTTGGTAGCCTGATTTGCTTTTTTTCGTTGTTTCTTTCTTTTTCTCTTGCTTACTGCTGGCCCATTGTACATGGTAGCGGTGCTTAATGTCACGTGGCATTATTACTACAAAGGGCAGTGGATGATGCTGGAGCTTAGAATGCGCATTACATAAGCGATCTATGCAGGGCGATACACGGGTGACAGAATAAGTGACAGAAGAACGAGAGAGGGGGTATTGGTATGGTATAGGTACCTGCTTCGTGAACAGTGGTTTTATGTGTTGATCCGTTCAAGATCCCAGCAAGATGAAGATGCAAATTACAGCATACCAAATACAAATTACTTGCAGTAGTGTTATAATTCTTGTTGGAAAAATACCAAATATCGCTCTCTATCATCTCCCACCTTGTGCTCCTTGGTGGCAGTCCTTATTACTCTCATATTACTAGTACCTAGGTAGTAGGTACGACCTGCACTACTAACCCATCATGAATGGCCCCAACAAGTGAGACACGCCGCTGCATGTCTCTGTTCTTCATGTCACTGTACCAGGTAGATACCTCTCGGAGCACCAGCTGCCGCCGCCGCGAAACCCCACCATGCGAAATGGTCTGTGCACCACCTCGACTGGCAAGGCAAGGCAGGCAGAGCTGTGCCTGACGTGGACATGGAACCTTGTTATGCCTGTTTGCCCGTGGCGCACAGCAAAGCATCCCAATCAACCAACAGCTCAACCTCTCTCCCAAGACACGACTCTCCGCCGCTCTGCGCTGCGCTGCTCTTCTCGGCACTGCAGCTGCTTCATCTCTTCTTTGTTCCGCTAATTGCCCGTCTGGGGATGCAGACACTGCTCTCTGCAGCCCTCTAATTGCCGGCCATTCATCAACATTCTTTGCCCTTCCACTCCGAATCCAGCCCCTCGATCCGAACTTGCAAATCCCATCTTCAGACGCATTTCCGCTGCCCTCGCCTCCAGCACTCCAATATGCCCGGCTTGGTATCAGCAACAGGCGTGCTCGCCTTCCTGGCCGACGAGGAGCCCGAGCTCCGGGTCTTCGCCCTGCAGACCCTCAACGACGACATCGACACGGTCTGGACCGAGGTCGCCGGCAGCTTGAGCCAGATGTATGTTTCTGCGCAATCTCCCGAGTCGTATAGACCCTCTCCGACTAACCCAGTGTGATTCCAGCGAGGCTCTCTACGAGGATGAGTCCTTCTCCGAGCGCCAGCTTGCTGCTCTTGTCCTTGCCAAGGTCTACTACCATCTGCAGGCGTACAATGACAGCATGATCTTTGCCCTGGCTGCGGGGGACCTGTTCAAGATCGACGCCCCCGGGGAGTTCGAGGAGACCATCATCTCCAAGTGCGTGGACCAGTACATCGCCGCCACTTCTGCCAAGCACGCCGCTCCCAAGGCATCCAAGCCTTCCGACCTGCCTGAGCTGTCGACTACCTTTGCCAGCTCAACCGAGGGCGCTGTCATGTCTCCCACGACTCCCTTTTCTCACACGACTCTCCCGCCCAAGTCTCTTCTCTCCCGAGCTTCCATCGATAATACCATACTGGACGCAACCTTTCAGCCTGTAACAAAGGAGGGTCGGTCAGGTTCCATTACTCAGCTGCCCAACAACGCGGCCGAGGCTTCCCTGCAGAGGATCATCGATCGCCTTTTCGAGAGCTGCCTGAAGCAAGGCCGGTACAGGCAAGTTGTTGGTATTGCCGTGGAGGCCAAGAACCTCGACATCCTCAGACGAGTCATCAAGCGGGCGAGCGAGGATGAGAAGCTGTCCAAGACCAAGGGCTCAGACGGGCAGCCAGGGCCCGCCGAAGAGCTGATGGAGTACATTTTGGGCATCTGCATGGACATTGTTCAGGAGAGGGCCTTCCGCACCGAAATCTTGCGGTTGATTCTCGATCTCCTAAACGAAATTCCAAATCCCGACTACTTCGCCATCGCTAGATGCGTTGTCTACCTCAACGCGGATGAGGAAGCCTCGCGGATGCTTCGTACTCTTGTTGCCAACGGTGATCGCACTGCCACTGCCAACGCATATCAGATCGCCTTTGATCTGTACGACAACGGCACGCAGGAATTCCTGGGCAAGGTTTTGGCTTCTCTCCCTTCAGGTGAGCCTCCAAAGAAGGAGGAGGAAGCTGAGGGCGGTGACAAGCCCGAGGAGAGCGAATCGCTGCTGGAGAACCAGCAAAGCGCATCCGAAGATGAGCTTCCCGAAGAGGTGGCCAAGGTCTACCGCAACATACGATCCATCCTCGACGGCTCCAAGACCATCCGTCTTAACCTGGAATTCCTCTACCGCAACAACCACACCGACCTGAGCATCCTCAACAAGGTCCGAGACAGCCTGGAGGGCCGCAACTCCATCTTCCATACCGCCGTCACCTTCTGCAACGCCTTTATGAACCAGGGCACAACAAACGACAAGTTCTTCCGGGACAACCTCGAATGGCTTGGAAAGGCAGTCAACTGGTCCAAGTTCACCGCCACCGCCGCTCTTGGTGTCATCCACCGCGGCAACCTATCCCAGTCACGGAAGCTTCTCGAGCCATATCTACCCAAGCAAGGTGGCCTTAGCAATGGCTCCATCTTTAGCCAGGGAGGCGCTTTGTATGCCTATGGCCTTATTCATGCTAATCATGGCGCGGGCGCTCTGGAGTACCTCAAGATGCAATTTGGCCAGGCCGAGGAAGAGGTCGTCCAGCATGGCGGTGCTCTGGGCTTGGGTATCGCCGGCATGGGCACTGGCGACAGCGAGATCTTTGAGAAGCTCAAGGACGTGCTCTTCCAAGACTCTGCTCTCAATGGTGAGGCGGTTGGTTTGGCTATGGGTCTCATCATGCTTGGCACTGGAAACGTCAAGGCCCTGGAAGATATGATCACATACGCCCACGAGACGACCCATGAGAAGATTGTCCGCGGTGTGGCCATCGGCATGGCTTTGATCATGTACGGCCGCCAGGAGGGCGCTGACGTCTTGATCGAAGGCTTACTCAATGACCCGGATCCCACCCTGCGCTATGGTGGTATCATGACTGTTGCCCTGGCCTACTGCGGCACTGGCAGCAACAAGGCCATTCGCAAGCTGCTCCACACTGCCGTGAGCGATGTCAACGACGATGTTCGCCGCATCGCCGTCATGAGTTTGGGTTTCATCCTCTTCCGCAAGCCCGGTAGCGTTCCCCGCATGGTCGAGCTGCTGTCCGAGTCCTACAACCCCCACGTCCGATACGGTTCCGCCATGGCTCTGGGCATTTCTTGTGCTGGTACTGGGCTTGATGAAGCAATCGACCTTCTCGAGCCCATGATGAAGGACCCTACCGACTTTGTCCGGCAGGGTGCCCTCATCTCTCTGGCCATGATCATGGTACAGCAGAATGAGGTTATGAACCCCAAGGTGTCGGCTATCCGCAAGACGTTGAAGAAGGTTGTTGGGGACCGACACGAGGATGCCATGACCAAATTCGGCGCTGCCCTTGCTCTGGGCATCATTGATGCGGGCGGCCGCAACTGCACCATTGGTCTGCAGACCCAAACCGGCAACCTGAACATGGCTGGCATAGTCGGCATGGCAGTCTTCACCCAGTATTGGTACTGGTTCCCCTTCACCCACTTCCTGTCTCTGAGCTTTTCGCCCACGTCCATCATCGGCCTCGACCACGACCTGGAGATGCCAGACTTCAAATTCCACTGCGCCACTCGCCAGAGCTTGTTCGACTACCCACCTGAGCAAGAAGTCAAGACTGAGGAAGGGCCCGCTCTCATTGCGACCGCCATTCTGTCAACCACCGCCCAAGCTAAGAGGAGAGCCCAGAAGAAGGAGCGTGCTCAGCGTCGTGAAAGCATGGATATTGACAGCGGCCCGGCAAAGGGTGGGGATAAGATGGAGGTGGACGATGACAAGGTCAAGGAGGAGGTCAAGGACAAGAAGGAATCCGACGACAAGGACTCGGCCTCTACTGACGCGAAGAAGAAGCCTGAGAAGGAGAAGGTCGGCTACGAGATTGAGAACATGAGCAGAGTTCTGCCCGGTCAGCTAAAGTACATCAGCTTTCCCGCCGGCCGGTATAAGCCAGTCAAGAAGGTAAACTTTCCCTATACCCCTAAATCTTATGTGCTATACTAATTTTTTCTTAGCCAACTGGTGGCCCTCTTCTCTTGGATGATACTCAGCCGGACCAGTCCAAGACTCTTCTCGAGGAGAAGCTCAAGAAGGTCACTACCGAGCGTGCCCCCGTGGCTGGACAGCAGCCTAGTAGAGGCGCTGGTCGCTCCGGTGCCGGCAGATCTATCCTCGAGGGCATCGTGGATCCAAACAGCCGCCTTCCTGGAGTCAACCCCGTGATGGAGCAGCTGCTGCGTAGCCAGCGCTCTCCCTTTGGTCTGGTAGACCCCCAGACTCCCGGCGGCCACGGAAGTGGCGACATTGGCTCAGGGGCGGCGGCGGCGGCGGGAGTGCTGACGGCCGTGGATGAGGATAACGAGGGTGATGAGGAAGCCGGTGTACCCAACGCGTTTGAGTACTTTTCGGATGGAGAGGATGACGACGAGTAGGGGACGACGTTAATGTAGTGGGCGATGAATTCCTGGGCGGACCTTACAGTGGCTTTGCAGATTTGTATCAGTATACGAATTAGAACGGGGCGGCTGGTTACCTACTTCGAGCGAAGTCTTTTTACAACATGGACGGCGAGGAGAGGGACATTGGGGCGTTGGACGCTGGGATGAAGATGTAAAATACAAAGCAAATAACAGCTTCCCACAGCTCGTTGGATCATGAATGCATTTGCTACATTCCTAAAACAGTGAAATATATACATGGGACAAATCTGTGTTTTTAGTAGTACTACTATACTGTATATCTCTGGTAGCAAGTTTCCCTGTATGCTCACCCAAGTCACACATATGATGCCCTTCATGGACAGCAATGCTTCATCCAGAAAATGCTGCTACATGTAAGCTACCTATTAATATGACCAAGTCCAAAGGGTATATACAAAATGACCAACTCCTGCCCTCCCTATATGCTATGCTATAAAACCACGCGAAACCATAGGGGGTGCCCGCTCTCGGATCAAAAACTATTCAACTCTATACATTCGCCGCCATCACCTCTTCATGGCCTCTCTTGTGGCGATTTCTCATCCTGGTGGTTCTTCTTCTTCAAAACAATCGCATTGGGAGAACAGTCGGTGCAGACCTGCACCCGGTGCCAAGCAGTGGCAAGGTTTCCACGGAAATTCCACGTCGCGGCATGGCTCTCCGGCTGAGTGTTGTAAACTTCGTCCGTCGCCTTGATGGCAACTGTAGTACACCTCTTGCTATTCTTCATCTTTTCAGCACCTTCGTTGGCCGCCTTTCTCGCGGTACCACGCCTAATGGTATTCTTATCCTCGTCCTTCTCCTGGTTGGCAGCCGCATCTTGTGGAGTTTTGAACGCTTCCAAAGGCACAGCTCCGTTAAACTTCCATTGTTTCCAGCTCCAGGCTTTACCGTCAACCCTTGGCGCCTCGTTTGGCAGCAGATCCGCCTGCGACCACGTCTTTCCATCATCAAGCGAGACATCAACACGGATGACTGCTCGTCCACCACCGGAGTAGGCATATCCTGTAAGGGCGACCTCTTTCGCTGGCCCATCTGAGCTGCTTGAGATTGACTGGCTTGGCCTTGTCCAATCACCCAACTTGACACCAGTGATGGCGCTTTGGACGGGCAACTCCTGAATTGCCGGAGCGGCCTCCCAATCCACCTTTATCTGATTGGGTCCAAAACACTTGTAGTCTTTTCGTTGCCATTGGCTGGGGCTCTCCTCATCGCTCAGGGTGATGTGACTTAGCCACTTGACTGAACGAGCGGCGACGTGTCCAGGCACAATCGATCGCAGCGGGTAGCCGTGATCCCTCGGCAAAGGTTTGCCATTCATTCCATACGCCAACAACACGTCGCCCTGGGGATCAACAGCCTTTCTGATGGGAATCGATGAGCCATAGGCTTCCATGCCGGAGAACTGCACATGCTGCGCCTCGCTGGTGCCATCCCTCACGGCGCTGGCGTCGAAGCCAGCATCAGCAAGGATATCAGCCAGCAGAACACCCTCCCATGAGGCATTGGAAATGGCGCCAGCTTCCCATTGCAAGCCGTTCGTAGGGCGGCCAGAGCCCTGGCTCATATGGCTCCGACGGTTGCCAGAGCACTGCAGCACGGCGGTGACCTTTTTCTCGGGAAACTTGGTCTTGAGATCGCGCAGTGTGTACTCCTTGGTGGTGCCGTCAGGGAGCTCAACAGTCAGAACGTGTGCCTCAGCCTCGTCCTGGGTGAGCTTAGGCACCCACATGTGGTTACGGACGTAGAATAGCTCGTTAGGGGTGATGAACTGGGCGCTGAGCGCCTGCTCAGGGGTCTCTGCATTGCGGGGCTTCAGAGTTCGGGTAATGAGGTCAGGATGCCTCATCGGGTCATCGGCAAACGGATCTTCAATTGCCTCTTGGGCAGGCTTGCCGTCCACCAGATCAGCTTGGTGCACATAGCCAATAAGGTATTGGTTGAGTATATCATAGACGTATTGATTCTTGTGGATGGTGAATATGTTCCAGTAGGGCTCAATTGAGCCGCCGGCTGCTCGCAAGATGACGGGTCCTCCAGGATGAGCGGATATCCACTCTGTGATATCGTAGACCTTGTCGCCGTGCGTAACCCAAGGATGCTTTGACTTGCCGTCATGCTTGCGAATCTCCGATATGCGAAATCGGGGGAGATTTGGGTCACGATCATCGTGGACGGCCGCTTGGCCATAGCCATCTTCTTCAGAGTGCAGAGCCGCGGCAGCATCAAAGGCCGCGGGAGGCGTCCGATACAGAGCATAAGCAAACGACAAGAAGCTTATGCTAGCCAACAGGGCGACGGCTCGAGGGGATATTTGCTGGGGCGTAGTCGTCTTGGTTTTTGATGCCTCGGCGCTGTGCCGGGCAGCTGTTGGCCTGACGAAAGCACGGCTCTGGATCTTGGGTGAAGTCTGCCGTGTTAGGACATTCCGTGGTCGAGCTGCTTGATTTAGCCGTCGCGCGAAGCAGGTTGTAGTCCTGGAGGTCATGGCTGCGTCGGTGTAAAAAGGAAAACACTCAAATGGGAAATATGAGGAAGGTCGGTTGTGCTGATTGAGCAGCTGGCAGATTCATGCCAGTCGACTGCTCCAACTCTGGCTCCTCTGCAATGGCGAAACGAAGAAGTCGAGTATGTAGATGGGACGAGAAGGCAGGAAGAGGAGAGGAGGCAACGCTGGTAGCAGGGACAGTGGCTTTAATGCTACTGCTGCTGATACCGCTACTGCTGACGTTGTCGCCGTCGACGGGAGCAGCAGACGGATGACAGGAGGTTGCTTACTCGGACCAAGTAAGCAGCGCCTTCTAGTGTGATGTCTTTGTTCGTCTCAGCAAAAGGAGTGCGATCCCGACCCTCCTTCTAGCGGCCCGGACCGAGAGACGTGGCGGTGATGCGTTGCGGAGGGAGCAGAGACGGAGGTCGAGGCTCTGGAAGCCGAGATGAGCGGTGGAGGAGGAGGAGGAAGAAGAAGAGGAGAAAGAAGAGACAGAGGAAGAGGAGGAGGCATCGATGCAGGAATGGTGCTTGCGCTCGTTCTGGTCATGGCCAATGCAAGCAGACGCAGCGAGACAAAAGGGGAGTCGCAGCCCGTATCAGGCCTAGAGGCCGACGATTACCGACCGTCAAGACGGATAACGGGGATCGTTTGTCGTCACCTGA
Source organism: Trichoderma arundinaceum (assembly GCA_025919625.1). NCBI lineage: Eukaryota > Fungi > Ascomycota > Sordariomycetes > Hypocreales > Hypocreaceae > Trichoderma > Trichoderma arundinaceum. The sequence continues at coordinate 321,077 of JAMQTF010000020.1, forward strand.
GCAAGTCGCGGTCGCTGATCGGAGAGGCGCTGCGTCTGTCAGATCGCCACAACGATGACCTTGTAGTACGTAAGATGCATCACCGGCGCGTGGAGCCCCTGCAAGAGCCCAGGCCCAGGAACGGAACCTCGGGCTGGCCAGCGGGGCGCTACAGCGGGAACGCCGCACTGATTGGGCGCGGCCATAGCGGTTGCGAAGCCCTAAGTCGCTGCGCTGGCCCTCTTTTTTGACCCTTGTGGCCCCCCCTCTTTAGGGGCTGCATAGAGCCTGTTGACCGCTGGACCCTCCCGTCCTGTTTTTTTTGCAGGTTGTTTTTCGTTTAGGCCTGCTTTGGCCGAGGGTCCAGGAAGCGGTGATCCGTATAGCCAGAAGACCTTATCTTGGACCCTGGACAGCGCGACAGTAGAATTTACGTGGAGATATTGTCTACTATTGATCATCTGTCTGCTGATGGCACAGGGAATAGTCCGTCACGGGCTGTCTGGTCGATAGCAGCATCTTCTAATGCTTATGGGCGGCCCAAAACTTAAAGTGCGGAGTGCTTGGATGGAGATGCATCTCGACTAGGTACATTAGCTTCATCTTGCATCCTCCACTCAACGTCAAGCATCGGCTGTCGGGGCCTCAGCTTCGGGTCGTCGGTCACCGGACCATCGTGAAGCAACACAGCAGAAGCCCTGCGCCCCCGACGAGCCGATTGCGACGTTCCGTGGGAATCTATCGAGTGTCTTCGTTCTAATTATGTCTGCTCGCCAGCATCACGGAACGTCGCAATCGGCGGGGGGGGATCAAGAGCAGCGACACCGCACACGCGCTCACTTAAGCGCAGTCGCTAGGATACTTGCGCTTCATCGGAGGTCTCTCGGAATCTCGTTTTTTCACGTTATATGCAAATCAGATAAAGTTGGAAATAGTTGACAAGTAAACCTTTGAGAACTCCATGTAACCTAGTCGCTCCATGTTCCCTCCATCCCCAACGCTCCCTCTCCTCTCCCACAAAAGCGAATATCCCAGCACAAATCCCCATTCCAGAATCAAGAGCATAGTTACACTATAATCCCCACCTCCTAATTTCGCCCGTGTTTATTGCAATGATTCCCTCCAACGGCTGTCGGTAAGCATCTCCTCTTCGGACCTCCATTCAAAATGCCGACGGACCTCATCTAGGACCAAACTCCTGCAGCTTCGCCATTATCCACCACATTCATATCCTCCTCTTTGATGCTCTGTAGAAACGGCATCTCCAAGGGCGTGACGGTGACATCAACGTTCGCCATCGGCCCAACGCTCTTTGCCTCGTCCTTTGCCAGAAGTCCAGGCACGGTCTTGGAGGAATCGGTGGCAAGTCTGTCGACGGCGGCCAGAGACTCATCTTCCCCGGCAGCCGCGCTCTCGACATCGCCGCCCCTCTTCTTCTGCTTCGTGAACAGCCTGGTGAAGCGGTTATTTCTGTCGGCCATGGACGTTGCATACAGCCGGTTGATGAAGTTGCCACCATTGGGATCCCTCCTTGGTGCGTGTTTGCGACACAGGTCGACGAGGACAATGCCGACAAAGATGACGAGGATGGCTCCCATGATTGCCCCCGCGAATACCAGGTCAGTCTTGTCTTCTGGTGCCCTCTCTTTGGGAAGTGGTTGCACGTGTGTTTCCACGGGAAGTTTTGAGGTGTTGACAAAGTGCGTCAGGTTGCTCAAAGAGCCGGGAGAAAGCATTGGTCGAGAAAAAGCACCCATGGTAGCGAGAGCTGAAGAATGAGATTCCAACCAAGGAATTATGAGCAGTAAATGGCTTAAAAGTTCTGCTAAGATTCTATAGCGAAACTGATGTGCGGTCGTGAGAGATGTTGTTGATTCTTGGGCCACGCAAGAGCAAAACACATGAGACGAAGATCAGTGAAGAGGAATGATACAACACTGCGCCTGTCGAGCGAGATTAAACCAATCGGTGGCACCATTCTACTCGTCATCAATACGAGCAAAACAATCACAACAACTATGGCTTCAGAAGTTACTTGCACGTGAGGTGGCAATCTCCCAACGACCTTTTCAAAGTATTTGTGCGCCATAGTAAACTCTGAACGGTGTGTTCACAGAAAAAATGAACGCATGCAACTCAGCCATGAAAGATCCAATTCTGTTGCTGGCGTTTCCAGAACTTGGTACATTTCTTCTATTCTTTTTTTGCATCTAAAAACGCCCACTTTTATATCCCCCTCTATTCTATGCCGGAAAGGTGCAGAGCTCCAAGTAGACGAGGCGTCTGAAGAGGAGATTTCAGTTTCTTCTTCTTCTTCTTCTTCTTCTTCTTCTTCTCCTTCTCTTCTTCTTCTTCTTTTTCTCCTCTTCTTTATTTAGATTAATCCCAGTCTCTATAGGCTTGAAGGGCCATCTCCGTGTGATGGCGTATCGGACATGCATGTAGTAGCAGTGCCAGCCAAGGCACGTGTAGACGCCGTCATACTCTACCTAGATAGAGATCTTGACTACGTTCAAAGAATGCTCCAAAATATTGTTCCCGTGCGAACGAATATAGAAAGCACATGTATAGTTTATACCATCGTGTTTCCTTCCAGGAGATGCTTGAATCCAACTGTTGTTATCGGAGCAAGATGTCTCGAGGACCATGCCTGTTATCAAAGGACACCTTGGTAGTTCAATGACTCGTCCTCAGAAACGCCACGATGCCCTTTGTACATGCCTAAGCGATGATAATCCACCACAGGGAACTGCATCTCACAGTAAGCAGTATGTCTAATTTCGATGAAAGAAGGGGTCAAACGCAGTATGGATGTTGACACCAGCGCAGTTCCGTAGCAACAGTCAAGAAATATCATTCGTTTCCGAATACACTGGCAACAAAACTTGCCTAGCCTATCAGAGAAAGTATATCGAAACTTCCATGGGACTTTATCAACCAAGGTGATGGCACTTTGTCGAGGTAACTCTCGCTCAATATATCTCTCAACACGAGCAAATAAGCTTTGAGGCATAAAGATGGTGATCCCCTCTGCGGTTCGGCCCATGGAACGCGTTAATATCCTGTGTCCAGTATTTAATATCGTCCTTATCATCACCGCCAGCCACCTCCTCTCAGGTTAAGGACGGATTATTTCATCCATCGATAACATCTCACCAACTACTCTACCAAATGACAGTGCCGTATTCATACGAGAGGGTGAAGCAGCTGCTCAATAATGTCGGCAACATTGGAGAAACGCGTCTCTACATTCACACATCTCGACTACAGGATCCGTCTAATATATAGCAGATAGTCATTGGTTCGCCCAGCATGCATTGAATCTACGGAGGCACACCATATCAGTTGATAAGCCGCACTCCGGATCTGGTGATCAACGTCTACGGCGCGCGCTGCCCTGTCCGTCAGTTGGGCGGATTGAAGGATTATACGGGGATGAATCTTGCCCGACAAGACCCCCTTCACATGCGACCACATCGGTCTTTGTTGTCGAGGGCATGGTGTATTGAGACACAATGCCGCTACGGAAGCGTCCTCCCTTCTGCTGCTTTCCATTCTCGCGTGCAGCATGGATACATACAGTTTTAAAAAAAAAGATGGCGATGGAGCTCGACTTGTGTCGCTGAAATTTCGACACGCCTTCAGCTCAGGCCTCTTTTCAACTGCGTCTCGCCGATTTCAGCGCTTTATTCAATGAGCTGGATGAGTTTCAAGTCGTTTACCAACCAACAGATGGATTGGCGGTTGAGACTGTCATGGATGAGGCAGCTCATCACAAGTCGCTACATTGGCACAGGCAGCAACTGTTCCTATTATTCAGGCATGGCGGTGCTCAGGTAAGTATACTACGACGAAGAAATGCGGCCTTGCTGCGGGAGTTTGGTCGAATAGGCCAACGGACGGCAATGTTGCGCCATCTGTGCTAAGAACGAGCCGATGAGAAGGACAGAGGCTGCCAATCACGTCTCACAGTGAGTCCTTTGCTGCGTCGCTGTCAAAGATGAAGGTACTTGGTAGTATAATCGGCTGTCACAAGCCAAATCCTGAGAATTAACACCCATCCTGTCGAGCAGTATTACTAAGGCAAGGACACCAGAGCGAGGGTACTCGCAGTACATGCTCGTATACGTGGCCAATGTACACCCCGTACCCAGTACTTTGCTCGGCCGTACTTCTGACGCTGCGCAGGGCCTCTGCGTCCAATCACATGGGCGCCTCTGGGCGCTGGTTTCGTCAACCATGTCGCCACCATTGGGCACTATGCAGATGGGCGAACCTTGGGAGCGATTCAGGCAAATAAGCTGGGCTCGTTTAGCTCGATCCCTGGCCAATGTCGCAGCGCGCACCCGGCTGCAGGTGCATGTGCTGATGGAGGGCCGATGGGGCGAGGGAATGGCGCAACGGTGGTCTCTTTGGGCGGTGCTGAGGGGTAAAATCGGCACCCTCTGGGCTTCTGCTTTCGGAGCTTTTGTTACGGACAACGATTCGACACGGATTCTTCTCGAGGCATTACTGCTGGCAGTAGGTTATTCTTCACTCAGCAAGCAAAGGTGAACAAACCTCGCCGAATGAACTGACAGGCCAGGCGACTCCGCTTCGGTGAGCGCGGAACAACAAGGCAAAGGCGCCAGCTCGAGCTAAGACAGACAGACGCAACGACAGACGGAGATCGGCCAACGGAAAAGGGGAGAAACTGGACGACGCTGTGGATACGAGCCTGGGCCTGGGACAGCAAAAGGATCGTGTGCCGTCTGGGGAAGTGGGCCGAGGCTGTGGGCCATAATCCATAATGCTAAGGTAGCGCTGTCTGGGGGCGGGGCCTGAGAGGATGGAAATGCCGGAAGAGATGGAATAAAGCAATTGTATAGGGAAAAGGGAGGAAGAAATGAGTAAAGGAAGGGTTCAGGAGATTGAGGAGCGAAAGTGAAGCTGGAGATGTGCCGTTTCGAGTAACTCTCCAGGGCCCGGCCGAGTTGTGCGTTCCTGGGCGGTGAAGTGCCCGACCCTGGCGAGGAAGGAGGAGGTGTGGTGTGATGATGCGCTGCTGCGTCTTTCTGGGGGGGTGGCTGCCTTGTAACTTTTGCACTACCTTGACAAAACCACTACAGAATTGACGAGTAATCTTACTTGTACTGTGCCTTCGCTTCCAAGTACGATGTACCGCTTCACACGTTGCATTACTGCGAGAGACTTTCTCCAAGGGAGCGCGCGCCACCACGGCAACCTAGCCAGCGAATAAGCCCCCAGACCTACAGGCTTCTCCGCACGAAACCTCGCAGCAAGGCAGTACTTCTGAGGGCTGCGAGATACATGTTCCCTATTCACGGCAAAGTCACTCCTTGTCTACCCCGCCCGTCGCCAACTTCGCCCCCAAGTACTCGGGCGTATTTCCGCCTTGCCGTGACCGCGTGAGGGTGGTGTCATCCCTGGCTCTGCTGAGGGGGAAGCCTGGCATTGGAGGGTATATAAGGGCGACGAGAGGGGAAGTCTCAGCTGCTTTCTTGTCCTTTTCGCATTGTTGAATGCATTGTTGAAAGAGGGTTTCCATCAACGCTCGACGACTGCGAATCATATATAATCACTTTTGTATGTGTTTCGCCCGGTTCTCCGCACGTTCGTCATCTCGTCAACTGACCAATTGCCGTTTTCCCCATCAACAGACACGATAACCCAGTCTTGTTCTTTCACTTCGTCTGAACAAGCCAGATTCCCATCAAACCACCAAAACACTCAAACACTCAAACACACACTCATCCGTCATGGCCCCCCGCGTTCCTCGTCTCCCCAAGGCTCGGCCTACCGAGATCTTCTGCATCAGCGCTGCCGGCGTCGGCGTCCTCGCGCCTCTCTACATGGCCATGCCCGGCGCCGAGGAGAAGATTGCTCGCCAGACCACCAAGTGGGCTCCTCGCTGGGAGCGCAACATCAACTACTTCACCAACCCTGCCGAGCGCACCGCCCAGCGCATCGAGCCGCCCATCTCCAAGGCGGTCAAGAAGCTGGACGAGAAGCTGCCGCTGGAGAAGATGGCCAAGGGCATGGAGAGGGGCATCCGGAAGTCGATTGATCGCTTCCAGGGCCCCAAGCCTAGCGAGTCATGAGAGGTGTTTCGATGATGCCTAATAGATGGCCTCTTTTTCCATCTTGACGGGGCTGCTGTCTTGACTTTGCTTCTGTTATTGTCGTTATCATTTCTTTTGAGCATGTGCTGGCTTGGCTGGGCATGAATGAATGGATGGTTTTGGGATGGCTGGAGCCTATGAAATCATGGGCTCGCCATGGCGTTGGTGAACTTGCTTCATATCTCTTTGATCATTCAGAAACCTGCGTGCACTTCGTCTTGATTAGCGAAGCCAGGTAAACAAATACAAACATTATAAACTGCTCATCTCGTCCTATTCAACCGTGATGTCTTTCCATACCCATCTCGTGAACATGCAGCCGTCCCCTTCAAACCTTCCACCAGCAAGCACAGCATCTGCTTCGTAAGCTTCCCCCCGTCGATAGCTGTGCATCATAATCATAGAGGTGAGTCTTGAAACCCGCTCCAATTGATGCAGCCTATTTTTAGACTCATGCCGCTTGGTGGCCATCGCAGGGAACGACATCACACACAACGAACCCCATGTTTTTTTGCAGTCTCGACCATTTTCATCCATCGCAGCCAGATCTCTGCGGAGCACTTGGCTGACACATCCCTCGGCAGAGTGGGCCATCTCTAAGTTTTGGACCTATCTTGATCTAGAAGGCACCCGTGGATGGGGATATCAGTGCGACACCACTTGAACGGAGCTGTAAGCACAGAGAAGAGGGGGGGGAAATGAACAAAAGTCCGTAAAGGCCCATCGTGTGGGTTGCCCAGCTCATCGTTGCCAGGGAACTGCATGCTCATTTCGTCTACCCCTCTGGTGAATGCAGCATCCACCTCGGCTTGGGTTGAGCTATAAAGCCAAGGAAGCTTCGTATTCGGTCGCGCAGTTAATTTTTTTGTTCGCCTGCGTTTTACTGCATTACTTTTTTGCGCCGCTTAATACTTACCCGTGCAAAAATCACAGCTCCGCAATGGCATCGCTCCTTGAAGGCTCGGCATTCGTGACCGGCGCTGCCTCCGGTGAGTCCCAATCCCGAGGCCTCGGTCAAGATCTGATACTCCGCCATCTGATTTTCCCCCGAATCCCGCCAGCCGTCTAACGTGGTAGATATGACATCTTTCCGCTCACAGGCATCGGAGAGAAGACCGCCTATGCTTTTGCCAAGTACGGCATCTCCAAGCTGGCGATTGCAGACATCAACCTAGAAGGCCTCCAAACGGTGGCCGCCAATTTGCAAAAGGAATGGCCCGACATCGAGGTTTTGACACTGAAGATAGATGTGCGCAAGGCTGAAGAGGTCAAGAGCGGGCTGGCCCAGGTGGTGTCCAACTTTGGCCGGCTGGATGTCGCCGTCAACAATGCCGGTATCAGTGGAAAGGTAGCGCGAGTGCACGAGCTGGAGGAGGCGGACTGGAACGACGTGCTCAACATCAACTTGACCGGCGTCCACCTGTGCCAGAAGGAGGAGCTTGCCATTATGGTGAATCAGGAGTAAGCATAGCCCTGAGCCGCATCCCAAGAGATACGCCCCATGCTCCGTAGCCTCAACGCCTTTGTCCTTTCAACCATCGATTAGATACCACCAGTTGCTGACGTTGGCTGCCAGGGATCTCGGTGTTCGACGAGGACGGGGCGCAATTATCAACGTATCGTCCATGTATGGCGTCGTTGGGCCACTGTTTCCCATCCATCAGACAGCATACTCGGCCGCTAAGCACGGTAAGATTTTAACCTCCCCCCTAACGTTGCGCCCAATCAAGATGATGGGAATCAAAGGAAATAAAATAAGAAGACAATCTGCCACCCAGAGATAGAAAACGTTCGCTCGCTGACATAATCTTCGACTTCACGCAGCCGTGGTGGGAATGACAAAGGCCGACGCCAGCTCCTATGCCGGCACCAACATTCGCATCAACGCCATTTGCCCCGGCTACATCGAGACGCCCATGATCAAGGGCGGCACAGCGAGCTTGGTTCAAGGACATCCGCTTCACTCCCATGTTCAGAACACCCCCTTGAAAAGGCTGGGGCTGCCGGAGGAGATTGCAGACAGCATCGTGTTCCTGGCCTCGCCTCTCAGCAGCTATGTGAACGGCTTCGGGCTGGTGGCTGACGGCGGGTATACCGGCTGCTGAGCGAGTTATAGGGCATATACGAAGTAGAAGCGTGGTTTTTAAACGAGGAAGAAATGAATAATGTAGCACATGAGCGTACCGTCTCGGTATGATTATCAAGACCCGTTCGGGCGTAGAGTTCATAACCATCAACTACCCCAAAAAGGCAACATACCTAGCACATACATAATATTATATTACTGATGAGCAACACGGCAATAAGAGTAATAAACATGAATTTTAGTTCATGAGATTTTCCGCTAATAAGACATTCGACTTTGACTTTTTCCATCTCACCGCTGACAATGTCTCGCTAACTGAAGCCATCAACAGAGGCCCGAAGCGGATAAAATTGCCTATTAAGGCCTCGCTCTGCCCTACAACGCGCCGATGCCCGGTAGACTTTATTATCCCATGCGGAGGAGTCTCTAGGGCGCCTCCACCTCCGCAAATAGCCTGCAGACAACCTCAACGCAGATAGTCGGTTGCTGCTCCAATCACCTCCCACCGCCTCTGAGGCGAGATTCGCTATGACGAGGCATGTCCAGGCTTCCCCTCTTCGCTCCGAGCTGCACCCCACGCTTCCCCATAGAAGGGATTATAATGGGGCTTAGGGAGAGGAAGAGGAAAAAATCCTGCGGACAATCAGACAGATGCTCTCCGAAGAGACAATAAAAATAGAGAGAAAGAGAAGAGAATATGTTAAATAAGAATATGACTCTCCTCGGCTACAGTGTCTTTTTACCCAGGTAGTTCGGTTCTAACTGCTAAAGCCCACCGGACCAGGTCCAGCTAGCCAATTGAGGCTTTGGGAGCTCAACAGCGCAAGGTCCTTCGCCTTGCAAAATCGCCCAAAAAGGACCTCGGTACGTCCGTCTTTCCGCGGGCACGGCGCCGAACCCGTCTTGATGGGGAAGGTTGACGATCGCTTCACCTTAAAAGTCCAGCGTGACCCCCTCTTTGCGATCGGAATTATCTAGGGAGATTTTCCTAGCTGTGTGGGCGTGTTCGGGCGATTCCATCTTTATACCCTTACCTTGTCCGTTTCTCCTTCTCTTCTTCTAAACTAGACCAACAAAACGACAACCCACACTATATTCGCACCCGTCCTCCACAATGCCCTTCAAGTCTTTATACGAGCATCTCGACATTCCCCAGACCAATGTCTTAACCTACCTGTTCGGAAACGGCTCGGCGGTCTCCCACGACCCCATATGGATTGACGCAAAGAATCCTGAAAAGAGCCTCTCGCCTCATCAGTTGCTATTATGGGTTCGGCGGTTAGGACTCGGCCTGCAGCGGCTGGGCTTGAAGCGCGGAGATGTGGCCATGATTTGCACGCCCAACCACATCTTTGTGCCCGTCGCGTATCTGGGCATTGCCGGCTCAGGCTGCATCTTCAGCGGTGCCAATCCGGTATTTACAGTTCCAGGTATGTTTTCGAGAACAATGTCATTTTTTCGCCGCTCTTGATGGATGGGTTGTCAAGGCAGTGGAATAGGGTCTCCAGCCTAACCTCTTGTCACAGAGTTGAGTCATCAGCTTTCCAACACCGACGCAAAAGCTGTCTTCGCCCATCCCAGTGTCCTCGGCAACATTGTCGAGGCCGCAGCCAAGGTAGGCATCCCCAAGAGCCGCATCTTCCAGTTCTCAGACGAGGAAAACCCCGTGCGAGAGGGGATCCAGGACTGGAGATGCATTCTCCCACCCCACGAGGAAGCATACAACTGGCAATGGCCCCTCTTGAGCCCTCACGAAGCAAAAACCACCGTTGCCACCATCAACTTCAGCTCCGGGACTACGGGTCTGCCCAAGGGCGTCTGCGTCCCTCATTCCAGCCTCATCGCCAATGTCGAGCAGGCAGTGCATCTACGCCATGTCCACAGACTGCCCGAGTGGGATCTGCTGCCGCGTAACCGCTGGATCGGATTCCTACCGCTGTATCATGCCTACGGCCAGCTGTACGCCTGTCTGATGGCAGGCAAGATCCTGACGCCAATCTACATCATGGCCAAATTCAACTACGAGGAGTTTCTCTCCACCATCGAAAGATACAAGGTCACGCAACTGCAGGTCGCGCCGCCAATCATCGTCATGCTCACAAAACGTCCCGAAACGACTCGCTATGACCTATCCAGCCTAAGACACGTCATGTGCGGCGCGGCGCCCTTGTCAAGAGAGCTGCAAATGCTCTGCCAGGAGAAGTTCCACGTGCGGCTTACGCAAGGCTACGGCATGACGGAGCTGACCTGCAGCGGCATCACCTTTGCCGAGGGCCTGGACGGCGACAACGGAGGATCGGTTGGCAGGCTGCTTCCAAACTCCGAATGCAAGCTCCTCGACGACGACGGCAAGGAGGTGGAAGTCGGGGCTCCCGGCGAGCTGTATATTCGTGGTCCCAATGTGTGTTTGGGGTACTGGAAGAACGAGGCGGCAACTCGAGAGTGTTTGGACAAGGACGGTTGGTTTAGGACGGGCGACATTGCGGTTTGCAACAACGAGGGTTTGTTTTCGATTGTGGATCGAAAGAAGGTCAGTATAACTAAAGGTACCAATTGCGTCACATCACTTTGCTAACAGTGATGTAGGAGCTCATCAAGGTCAACGGCATGCAAGTCGCTCCAGCAGAGCTAGAAGCCGTCCTTTTAGAAAACGAGCACGTCGCCGACGCAGCAGTTGTAGAGATCAGATTGTAAGGACAGCCTCCCAATGTGCCATGCTTATGCTAACTAAGCTGCAGCGGCGAGGACGAATGGCCACGAGCATACGTCGTAATTCAGCCAGGCTCAAAGGGCAAAGTCACTCCCAAGGACATCCAGGACTGGACCGCTTCAAGGGTAGCCAAGCACAAGCGGCTCGTGGGCGGCGTCACCTTCATCGACGAGGTGCCGAAGCTGGCCAGCGGCAAGATTATACGGAAGCTGATGAAGCAGTGGTCGAAGCGAGACGCAGAGGAGATGATGAAGAACGGGGCGGTGCCTGTGCGGGCGAAGCTGTAGAAACTGTGCGTTGGGAAGCCTTTGTTATATATAAAATCTTTAATTTCTGTGGCATGGTCTATATAAGATTTGCTCTTGAGGGAAATGTTCAAGAGCCTTGTTGTTTCTTGTTTCTTCATAGAGATACATATAATGCTTTGGCATAGGCACAATGAAACCACATACACTCCATCTAATTTAACTCGTCGTGTTATCCGTGAGAATCAAGTTGCAGAGTAGGTTTTCCATGGCACGTCAGGAAGACTGATCACTTAGCCTTGCATGTCTGACGGCAAAGAGTAGCGTCTGACAGCTAAAAGGGCAGCCAAGGAGAAGATGCTTCAACACTGAGCCGTAAGCGATTAGAAGCAAGCCGCGGCTGACAAGACGGCATCTCAGCCAAGCAAAATTGCTCCGAGCCCGTTCAGTTGCATTAAGCAGCAGGTAAGATTCGATTCGCCATCTCACGACCCCTTGTGAGAGACGATGGCTCCAGCCGCACGACTCTCATGACTTGTCCCCCCGATACTTTTCAAGACTCTTTGGCTGATTGCCCAACGCAACTATCATTCACCGTCAGCAAAGCCCCAAAACACCTCACCCATATACCCTCCATCAGATCATACCAATCTCAAAGATGGTAAAGAAAGGGGGAGAAACTCACGCCTATCAAACAGATAATAACTCGTCACAAACATTATCGGCAGCGCTATAATCGTCGCCACCCACTTCCTCGCCGCCCCGTCGTACCTCTTCTTGTACGCCTTCTTCTCCTCCGCCCTCCTCGCCTCCTCCGCCTCCCTGTCCTGCTTCTGCCCGAGGCGCCGCAGCCGGGCTGCCCGGAGGGCGGACTCGCGCGCCTCGGCCGTCCGCAGGGCCGCTGCCGAAGAAGAGCAAGGCGATCCTTCAGCCGTAGATGCCGGCGATGAGGAGGTTCCCGCCACCCGCGGAGAAGACGCCGATCCAGGCGCGGGCTTATTCATCGCCCTTGAGGCATTCTGTAAAGTCTTGCCGCTTGCCGGCGTTGTCGCATATCCTCTCGCCGGCAGCAAATGGCGGTTTTGTTGCGCCATCGTGAAGCACCGCTCAGAGCCATTGGCCGCCCGGCGGCAATGCTCCTTGCATAACTGTCCCCCGTAGCGTTCCAGCAACCGGCTGTGTATCCGTGAGCGAAACATTGCCGTCTTGAAAATGCCCTGTTGTTGAATGCGTTGTGGTAAAGTGTTTGGTTCAAAGCCCGATTCCCAACTTTTTCATTGGAACCTTTCGGCCGAAACTCGGGTCGAGTGCTCCCATAATCCACACCAGAGGCCATCACAGTGACAAAAACACAACATCACGCCAAGCAGCAATTGAATTACTTCTTTATGCAAGAGATTTTCATTAATAATACGTAAAAACTTTCCTATTTACTACAATTTTTTCTTTACAACCACCCGCGCTTCCCAAGGTCCCTTTGAGATTGTCTGTTAAAACTAGTCAGGTGCTCCCAGTTCTCTTTGTCTTTTAAACTAAATATTATTGCAGCCTTCATGCCCAAAAAAGAAAAAGAAACGCCATATCCACTATCACGACACAAAGATTGCTCTACGGAGATGCTCAATCATCATCTGTGTACCTCGGACCGCTGGCCGCAGGTGTCTCGGGCGCTCCGTATGCTGAAGGTGTTGGCGCCGAGAAGCCACCGTATCCAGACGCAGAGGGAGTCGGCGCTCCTGCTGCTGGTGTCGGCGCCGAATCCGTGCCTCCCCATCCACCTTGCCAACCACCAGCAGGGGTTGGAGCGCTGACTCCTGGTGTAGGTGCATTGTAGGCTCCAGGAGTGGGAGCGCTCAATGCGCCAGGAGTAGGGGCCGACATGGCGCCGCCAGGAGTCGGAGCATCGTATGCGGAGGAGGTGGTGGCTCCGGGTGTGTAGCCCCACGACTCGTTGCCGCTGGCCCCAGGGGTCGGCGCCGAGGCTCCCCAAGCAGGTGTCTTTGATCCGGAAGACCAGCTCTCGCCGCCACCAGCATAGGCCGGAGTGCGTGATCCAGCGCCGAAAGCATCACCCGGGGCCGGTGTCCTAGCACCGGCCTGCCAGGCGGGCGTGCGTGAGCCCGATCCGTAGGCAGTTCGACTTCCATCATACGGGTTGACAGTCCTCGACCCATCCGCCCAAGCGGGAGTTCGGGATCCAGAGTAGTCTTGGCCTTTCCATGCCGGTGTGCGGCCGCCTGCTCCAGGTGCTAAGCCTCGTTAGTATAAGCCTGAAAAACAGTATCGGCCAGCTTTGAAACAAGCCTGCCTATGAGATGGTACTTACTTCGTGAACCCCAAGCAGGGACGCGGTCTGAGCCGCCGGAGCCCATAGGTGTGCGAGATCCTCCTTGCCAGCCCGGGACTCTATCCCCAGAGCCACGCCCTGCACCACCTGGGGCGGGCCGTCCCCTTCCATTAATATCAATGTTGATGCCAGAGTTCTTGTCCTTGAAGTTGAGGCAGTCTCGAGGAACCGTAATGGTCTTGTTCTTGGTGTGAAGCTCGACACGAGCGTGCGTATCTGTGGTATCTTTGACGATACCGAGAAGACCTTTGTACGCTCCCTTCTTGATGATGACGGTCTGGTTGATGGCGCGATCTCGGCCAAATGCCTTGGCAAGGGGCTTGTTCTCGGTGCCGTTTTTGTGAATCTTCAAGGCTGGGTTCATGGTGGTCAGATCAGGTCCTGATGCCGCGGCATTGACACGGCCTCCCTTGGCAGCGATCGTGTTGACCATGCTTGCTTTGGTAACAAAGACACCAGCATTCTCATTGGTAGCATGGGTGTGCAAGAAGACGTATGATCGGTGGATGTGGATGATCTTGCCCTGGCGCTGCTGTCCGGAAAACTCCTTCACCACATCATCCAGGCGGATTTCTGAGCCTTCCCGGTCGGCGGCAACTGCCTGCTTTCTCTTGGGAAGCTTGTTAGGAATTTGCGAGGGCATGACCTGGCGAGTGTCTCCGAATTGATCCAGCACAACCAAGGACTCCCGATCCACCTTGACAATACAACCAACCGTAGTAGGGTCTAGCTGCACAAGGTCATGGAGTTCGTACTGCCCAAGTGATCCCTGCCCACCAATGTCGCTGGCTTCTCGCAAGTCCTTGCTGAACACCGTAACCTCGTTGTTCGTTTGATCGGTCAACAGCGTGACGCGGTCCTCGGAAATCTTGACCACCGTACCAACTTCGTCTTGGAACTTGCTGCCGCCAATCACCTTGACGTGGTCACCAATCTTGAACCGCTTGCGGAGGCCCTTGATGGGCACTTCGATGCTCTGGCCCTTCAGATCACCCTCCGTAACGAACATGGTAACGATGTCGCCCTGCACATTGGTAGCTTTACCAACAACGCCTCTTTGCTCTCCAGCGTACACCTCGATAATATCGCCAGGCAGATAAGTGACCAGGGTGTTGCTGTCTTTCAAGCTGGCAGCCAGAGCCTTCAAGTCAAGATTCTCCGTGCCATCATCAGCACCGCTGGCAAATCGGGTGACCTCTTCGAGTGATGGATTAACGTCCGTGACCACGAGCTGCTGTATCTTGACATCTTTGACCTGGAAACCGTTTTCAAACTCCTCGCCCATATATGTCCAGGTGTTGGTCGTCGGGTTACCCTGAATGTGGCGTGGGTGACGCTTCCGCGCCTCAATCTCGCTAAAGAGCCTCTGGGGTGGTCGCGGGCCCATTCCCGGAGGCCTTTTCCGCTTTCCATCCGCGGTCACAGCAGAGAGGGCCTCATCACGCATTCCATAGTCGAGTCTAGGAATAAACCGAACCCTTGCCTCCAAGCCATTCTCAGTAACATCAATGACCTGGGCTAAGTCTCCGTTGTGCTTAGGTGGCCTGCGAAGCCGCACCCATGCGCCAGGCTCCAGTGTCGGCGTCTTGGTCACACGCAGAAGCTCGGGCATGTCTTTGATGTCCACCAGTGTCAACTTGGAATGGGGATAGACATTGAGGATACCGTCGAGAGCCACGAGAATATCCGTCTGCCTTTGGGTCTCAACGTAGACGAAGCTCTTCATAACGGAGTCGGGGCCGCCGCGCTCAAAGGCGGCAGTAATGGCCAGCTCGTCCTTTGTGCCTCTTCGCTCCTCCACCCGCTTCATGATGGACATGACGACTTCGCGTTCCTTGCCTTCTTTACATCGCACGGCCCAAATGCTGGGATCGTCCACACTAGGGAGAAGCAGGCGCTTGGGAACGACGGCCGAGTCGCCAAAGCTCTTGCCAGGTCGCCGGTTACCGTACCGCTGCCGCAAGATCTCCGCCTGTTTTTCAGCATCCATACTGGCCTCCATCTCGCGGCGGCGATCAAGTTCGCGGTGTCTTCGGTCATCGTCAAGTCGTGAGCTCTCGACCAAGTCATCGGGGTGAGCATTGTCGATGATGAAATCCTCTATCTCTTCACCATCTTTTTCCTCGTCTTCACCCTCGTCTTCGTCATCGACTTCGGCTTCAATATCGATGAAGGCGTTTCGCCGGTCGCGTTGACGCTTTCTGCGATGGCCCTGTTGTCGTCTGTGTCAGCATTTTTCCAATGCGGATCCCTTATCGTCAATCCATGCCTAGGAGTCATACCTGTTGAACATCGTCGTCGTCATCGTCTTCCTCTTCCTCTTCATCTTCGTCATCGTCATGGCGACGACGGGTGTCCTCTTCTTCCTCTTCTTCCTCTTCCTCCTCCTCGTCGTCGTCATCATGAGCTCTTCGCGATCTTGCCGGAGTGGGCTCCTCATCCTCATCAGCTTCCTGGCGGCGATTGGGGCTGCTATCTCGAGCTCGGCTTGAGCCGTCATTGGCATCCTCATCTTCTGACATATCGGCTGGCGCAGGATTGAAGTCTTCTTCATCCTCGGAATCATCGTATCGGTGCATATCGTTGGACGCCATCTTGAATTATGGTGTGCGACGCGTCCTACTAACCATGCGATTGTAGAAACGGTATTAGGAGATGGGAAAAGAGAAAAGGAAAAAAAGAGAGAGTAAGGATACCGAGGAGAACAGACTCGCCTTCCAAGAGAAAGGCAAGTCGGCGACGCGGGTAATCATCGGGCTAAACGCGCTTGGCTGAGCCTTTCCTGTAGGGAATGATACGGAGTCCAGTAACTAGTAGCAGGGCGGCGCTAATGGTGGATACCGCTATGGAGTGCCTGCTCCGCCAACACTGCTAAGCGTTGTCACCAGGTTCTACAGAGCAGAACTGAATCAACTAATCTCAGCATCCTATGAGACCGACGCAATTGGTCATTTATGGCATATATTGTACTTTAAAAGCAAAACCTCTAGCATATACTCTACGGCACATTATCTATTACCATGCTTTGTCCTAACTTATCTTAATGTAGAACGGTTTGTGATGACACAATGCCACCACGTAACCTAGAATCAAGCATACACTCACCACAGTAAGAATTGCTTCATCACACCTATTATATAGGATAGTCTGCATCAAGTGGACTTTAAACGTCCAGATCTCCTGATTTCAAGTAGAGCTCAATCCAATTGATCTCTTAAAATTGCAGCTGCTGACCTTGATGCAGTCCGTCTAAAGATCATAACCAGGATCTGATAGGAAGGGGATAGTTCAAATAATGCATATATGCTCGCTGTATTCATAAAGCCTGGCCTTCTAGAATCTCGCGGCTTCAAATTGCGATAACTAAATGTAAAGGAACCCCCATTTGGCATGACACACCTCGCACTCCCTTTTCCATCCTTTCACCAAATCCATTTGACCGAACTTCCAATCGTTACTCGTCACGTCTCCATACTCCAAAGTTACTGGCATCATGCAGCCAGGTCCATTGGTACAAAACTCCAATAAATCCTTCAAGTCAGGTGATACATATACCCCTCCAATGAACAACTAAAGTCTATATCAATCGGAAACGGGTGAGTTTGGGGAGATGCGGTATCCATGAGCGGCTTTTGCTGAGTCTCACTCGTCCCTGATATCCACCAAGGCCCCCCTTACATCACTTTAACGCCCCAAACCCCCCGACCTGCACCGACACCAAGCCATTCGCCGCCGTCAGCACCCTGCAAATGGGGTACCCAGCCTAGGTTTCCGATTTCATAATCGCAATCCCAGCACGCAACAGGGCTTCTTTGATTTTCTAGTTGCTGCGTGCCATTTATGGAAGACGAGCTCATGAGATCCCACAGCAGCACTTGGCAATCGTCGGCTCCTGAGGCCAGCGTCCCTCTCCGGGATGGAGACCACTCAATGCAGTTGATTGGCCCGGAGTGTCCGCGAAGCTCGAGCAAAGCCTGGCCAGGTTGCCGGACGTCCAGGATACGGATCACGTTTGAATCCTGGGCAAATGTTGCTAGAAGATGGGTATCATGAGGGGACGTAGCCAGTCGAAGGAGTGGAGGAGGATTCGAAAGAGTCTGTTGAGCAGTTGTAGGGCTCATTCGCTCTCCGGATTCTATAGTTCAAGGGTCAGCAATCGAGTTTGCTCGCTGTAGCATCAAGTGCCGCAGTATGTCACATGGTGGGGGTCACAAACCTCGATCCTCCTTTCCTGTCGGCTCGTAGATGATGGTTGAGTGCTCCAGGCTTCGCAAGTCAAACATGCGCACGCTTCCGTCCTGACCGCAGCTTACGAACACATCCACACTCTTAGCACAGAACCTCACGTCATAAACCTCCTTGTCGTGAGCGATCAGTTGCGTCTTGGCCGTCAAGGATGGAATGTCCCATATTGTGCAAGTGGTATCAATGCTGGAGGTGATGATGAGGCTGGGAGAGACCGTGTTCCAATCGAGGGACGTCAGAGGGGCCGTATGGTCGGGCGTCTTGGAGTTTGACAACAACGCCAGAGGAGTCAGCTTTGTGACGGCCGAGTCGCGCTGCGGGCGAGTAATGGTGTTTCCTGGATTTGCCGATGTCTCAGACGGCAACGACCACAGCCGCAAGTGATCGCCAGAGGTGGCCAGGAGATCGGTGGACTGCTTCTGCGAGGACGGAGGTTCCCACAGGAGCCGCGTTACGGGATACGAATGTGTGGCCTCGGCAACCTTTGTAAACTCGAGGTTGTACTTGGATGTGCCGGGTGTGTATACATCCTGGGGGGTCGGGACGATCTGGCTGTCTAGGATTTGGATCTGGGAGGCCCCGTCAGCGTGCATGCTCCAGTAGAGCCGCGAGAGCCGTTCGTTTGACTTACAAAGTTGTGGCCGTCTTCAAGATAGCTGCCGACGGCAACCTTGCCTGCTCCGTTACCGCGGGGCGTCCACTTGCACCAGTCAAAGGCGTAGATGGGCCACGGGGCCAGGTAGTTGCTTGGGCCCGGCTGTGTGTTGGCAAGCTCGTAGCCAAGCGTGCCGGGCGCCCCATCGGACATGCTCGAGTCGGCGCGCGGCCGAATGTCGGCGAGGCCCAGAGGAGTGTTGGAGAAGGTGCGCTGGGAGCCCGGAGCGCCGTACTTGGCGGCATCTTGAGGCGAGATGAACTGGGAGGACGAGCCGCTGGGGGTGGTTGGCGTGTAAGCGTGGTAGGAGGAGGACGACGCCGGCGTGTCGTAGTTTGCCGCGGGGCTGGAGCGGGAGTAGGTGTGCGACATGTTGAGCACCGGCTTGGGCGGCGATTGATAGTCGGGAGGGGGGCCTTGCTGGTGTTGCGGGAGCTGAGCAGAGCCGGATGCGGCTGCGGATCCAGAGCCAGAGCCAGAGCCAGAGCCAGACGGATGCATCGAGGGCAAGGTCGGGGCCGTGCTGGAGGACAGGGCTGGCGGGCGCGACGACATGCCGCCCGGCTGGAGCACGTTGGGCACCGAGCTGGCTGCAGGGTGCTGGATGCTGACGGGCGACTGCTCGAGCTTGATCTGCGGAGCGTAGTCTCGCGATGACATCTGGCTCTGCGGGCTCACGCCGGACATGTGAAGTTCGTCGTGCTGAGCGCCATAGGGAGCCGTTCCAGTCTGCTGCCGTCGCGGGGGAGGCAGCTGATGTGATTGGTTCATGGTGGCTGGCCTCTTGCGGCTGGCCTGGAGCGGACGGGGGGCAGGCTGACGGCGCTCTGCGTGGTGCTGGTGCCGGAGCTGGTATTGGCGCGGGCGGTTGGTGCGAGGCGGTTTTGGAGGCTCGATGGCGATAGGCGAGCAGAGGTGGCTCGTCAGTGCGGAGGGACCCCGAAGCGGCGGGCTGGATCACGAGGCGCGGGCGACCCCCCTCGCAGCAGCAGCGTGCTGATTTGCGGTTATACAGAGCCCAAGGGCGGCAGAGGCAGCAGAATCGACGAGAGACCGATGTGCAGAGACGAAAACAAAGAGGCGATCCCTTTGCTTTCGTCAGCGTCTGTCCTGGGGCCCCAGATCTGGGTGCTTAGCGAGGCGCCAAGGTGCAGCGGCTACCAGTAGCAATCTGTAGCGGCATCTCACTATATCGCCTCTGGCAACTAAGGGTAGGCCTGCTTAGTAGCAGCTCGGTCCTCCACCTGGTCCCTCGACACTCCCGTCGAAAAGCAGCAGAGATAGAGAATCATGTACAGACGACAGATGCACATGGGCTATATACAGGATGGACGCGCGGCAAAAGTACCGTCGGCAAATAACCATGCGTCAGACACTGAGTTTTTGCCTGGCTAGAGACAATTCTTTACTCATCACTGGTGCCTGCAACACCAAGCCTTATCAGTCTTGAGGGCAGAGTAGCAATGGCAACGGTGCTAAGGCTTGGCGACGGGGAATATTGAGGCAACACTAAGGCAGATGGCTCCGAGGTGGCTTACTGCCAGGTACCCCTCAAGGCAAGGCACCAAGGTAGGCGGTCAATATTATCTCTACAATCATAGTGGAATTACAAGACAAAGTCCTCCATCAATGTCTCAACTGCTGCGCTATGATAAGTTGGTTTTGGCTAGTAGTAGCACGACGGGGAGCCTCACTAACGCCTACAAAGCCGCCAAAATGCAGGCGCCTTAATACTAGACGGTGCGCCACTGCTCAGCAAGTACCTTATCGGCCAGCCAATTGCCTTGGGTAGAGTTTAGTGGTGTTGTCAACAAGTTCCAGGTGGGTGGCGGCCTGATCCGGTGCATGCACGTTACTGACTTTATAAGCCAGAGGAGCACATGCCTCAACTCAACCATACCTGTCCTCGTGAGCAAATCAAGACTGCACCCCATGGCTCATCCACCACCAAGCATTCATTCTTGACATTTCAGACCCGGCCTCGATGCTTTTGATAGACGGATACTAGCTCAGATTGTTTCTGGCTCTGCAATTCCGCAGCAGTCCTTTCAATCGCCTTTTCCAGCCTCAACAGTCCGCGGCGCAGCTCCCCCTCCACCCAACCCGCACCACGATGACCTCTTCGTCTTTTTTCGACCGCCTAACAAGTCCCCATCGCAACTCACCGATCCTGCCCCTCCACAAATCCCCGAAACGGTCGCCTAGCGAATACCAGCTCAGCGAACTAGATCCTCGGCCGGAGGATGGCCTCTCGGTTGATGGGGATCTGCCCAGAGCTTGGCTCGCCGATTACGATGAACCAAGGACGTCTCGTGGGCTATCGCCAGACTCGTGGCGTGATAAGACTAGTCCGACTCAGTCAATGTCCAAGATGAGACCGAGGCCAATGTTTGCTGGCCCGCCGCCGCCAATAACCGCATCGATGATGATTAGCAAGGACTCGATCAGGGCAAATTCAGTTGGTCCTTCAGGACGCAGCAAAAATACGCCCTATAGTCTTCTCGGTGCGAGCCCTACCGAAGCCAGCAGCGTGCTCTTCGACCACAGGCGTGAGGCCGGTACGCACAGCTCCGATTCCATCTGGCGAGGCCTGCGGAGGCAGGAGAAGGCTCTGGAGCAAGAGGTCCAACTACTGCTTGATCAGCAGGCGGCTGCTTTGGCAGCTGGAACTGGCAATGACAATGATGCTTCTAGCACGGGCAGCAGCACGCCAACTGGCACATTCTACTCTACCAAAAGTTCCAAATCGAGGATGACCAACTCTCTCTATGTGCCACCTCGCGCTACCCGCGACGGCAACGTAGTTCCAATCAGGCAACCTGCAAACGACAAGCCCCCTGGGTTGAAAACTACCAGGGACGCTCTCCGGAAGTTGATAGCATCTATGACGAGGCTAAAGCAGGATGAAAATGCACATATACACGACGCTTTGACTCAACGAGAAGACGCCCTCGGCTACTTGGACCGGTTAGGCACCAGGAAAGTCGACATACAAGCAGAGCTGCAGGACCTAGAAGAAAACGGCGATGAACCGCTGGCAAAAGAGTTGCGAGATTTAGGTATGACGCATGATGCTTTGAGCGAAGAAATCCAGCTTCTCGAGGAAAAACTAGCAGGTATGCGAATTCAGCGTCAGTCTCTTGAAGAGAGAATGGACGACATCAAGAATAAAAGAGAAGCAGGATTAAGTGGATACCACGGCGCGTTAAGGGATGTGACCAACGAAGTGAAGGCATTCGTGCAACATCCCCCAATCCAACCACTTGATCCAGATGTATTGAAGCATGGTGGTGAGGTCGAAGGTGACCCGGCCGCTTCGGGAGGAGTAGAGTTCCTGCGACTTATCCCCGAGCGACGAACGCTAGAAATGGCAAAATCGTGGTGGACAGCAGAGATCTCAGTGTTGAAACGCTGCAAAGAGCGCATCGATTTGGACCGCCAAGCGTTGGAAGAAGGGGGCCAGGTTTGGGACAAGGTCACGCAACTGGTGTCCGAGTTCGAATCAGATCTACGACAGGCGATGCAGAGTGGCTCGCCATCTCCTTCAGCCTCAAGCGTAAAAGGGAAAGAAAAAGTGCCTTCCCAAGAAGAGATCATATCAGGTCAACTTTCCCGAATGAAGCAGGTGATTGAAGAGCTAGAAAAACATATGCAACTGGCTGAAGAGAAGCACTGGAATCTTCTGATTTGTGCTATTGGTGCGGAACTAGAGGCTTTCAAAGAGGCCCACGATGTCCTCGAGAGCTTGATTCGTGTTCCTGAGGAGAGTCCTCCCAGCAAGAGCGAAGAACCACTCAATGAAGCAGAGCCAGAGGACCGGCCCGTGCAGCAAGAAAGCCACTCGGCTGACGAAGAGAGTGATAATGAGGTACCTTCCGATCTGCTCGGTGGCCCACATCTCGATCATGACGGAGATCACGAGCCTCATCCTACAGCGAACACTGACGGCGCGCCGCTACGGAGATGGGACAGTGAGAACGAGGTGCCGCCCGAATTTTTGGCAGAGCACGCATGAAGCAACACATCGTTTAAGACGTTTGCTACTCGCTAGCTTAACGGGTTTCTTGAACGAAGTGTCTTCCTTAATCTCTTCTTTTGGAAGGGCACATTTTGCCCATATAATGACTCTAATGTAGCGTTGGGAATTATACCCTGGCAGCTGTTTTTATGGCTTCACGATGATGATGATTTTGACGCGCAAAGTAGATAAAACCCACTAATCTTAGATAATAGAGAGGAAAATGAAATGAGTACTAGTGACGATGCGTTTTCTGCCTTGTGCCCAGTTGCTACTTCGCGGCTGCTAACCTTCTCCCAATTCCATTCACGGGAAAATAATTCGGAACCTTCAGTCGAGGACCCGGGTAACCTCGGCTATGTGGATCGACCGCGACTACTTGTGGAGATGCAACCAGACCAGAATATGACCCGGGCAGAAGGATAAAGCAAGAATCGTCTCGGTCAATTTTGTATTTATAAAAATAAAAAAGTCTTTTCGCGGATTGAGTCAT
Source organism: Trichoderma arundinaceum (assembly GCA_025919625.1). Taxonomy (NCBI): domain Eukaryota; kingdom Fungi; phylum Ascomycota; class Sordariomycetes; order Hypocreales; family Hypocreaceae; genus Trichoderma; species Trichoderma arundinaceum. The sequence goes on from JAMQTF010000020.1 coordinate 343,977, forward strand.
TTCATCATATTCTGCATTTACTTCAAAACAGAGCACCCAGATATTTCCTTCAAACGCCCAGACAAACATGACTTTAGCACTGCTCATCCATCATCAATAACTCAAAAGAATTGCAACTCAGTGGGGATTTTCCCTTTCCCTTTGCTCGAGCACGACTATCACGATCCTGGCGAGATCCTAACGCACTATCACCGTTTGAAAAAAATCACCCTGAGAACCCATGATATCAGACAGCTTGGGGTGAATGGGTTCGGAAACGACCTCGCCGCGATGCCACCAGCCCACCATTGAATTTAGCACCTCGAAAGAGATGGTTTGATTTGTTTTATGAGAATCATCGCTTGCGCTCAAAGAAGCCGCTGGACCCAGCGATGGCGACGGACTGGTCCATCACCCACTCGCCGACGCCGAGGTACTTGTCGATCCACTTAGAGAACTCCTTGTTCTCGCCAGCAACCTTGTCGCTTCGGAAGCTGAAGACCTGTTAACCAGCCGCTCTAATGGACAACAGCAGAAGAAGTCTGTAAGAATAAAGCTCCAGTAAACTCACGTCAAGCCGGTCGATCGCTTCACACCAGCGAGAAAAGCCGAGACTGTCACATGCAAATTTAGCAAAATTCGGGCATATCCAAAAAAGGGCGGGGGCCAAGGGATCTCTTACGAAGAACGGCGTCGAAGGCATAGTGTGTCAAACGTCCAACCTTTGACCAGAGTCCCAACGTCAGCAGGTCGAGAAGCTGCGAGCAGTCTTAGAAAGGCTAGGCCAGCAGGCGAGATCTGGCAAGACTCCAAGCGCGGCGCCCTAGGGATGCCGCGAATGAAGGGCCAGGCACGGAAGCACGAACCGGGGGAGAGGGGGGGTGATGGGGGACATACCACCATGGTGACTGATTTGAGGAGTCGAAAATGAGAGTGCGGAACAGCGATTACTCGTTGTGAGTGTCGAGAGATGGTTCCTGGAGCAGCGCAAAGGGGTGTCGCAACGGTGAGAGGCTTATACAAGCTCGGAGGCTGGAGGAACAGGTGAGGTGACGGCACCGCACCAACTCACGTGCCTGCACATTCCAGTGGCTGGGACCAAAATGTTTCGGAGATCGGCGCCTCATGTTCCGGATTCACGGTCTCAGCTCTCTGATGAGTCAGCAGAAGCACATGCTAAGAAGCTTAGTCAGTCGATGAGCTTGAGGACGCTAGCTCCAACCAGCAGCTACTGCTCTAGTCCCGATTAGGACAAAGGCACAAAAAAGTTAACGAAGGGCCGAAAACCGAAAAGCTGTATCCCCGATAAGTGGGCTAGATTGGGTGCTAAGCGCGTCAAATTGTCCGTATTAGCAAACGATCTATAGCCTTGGGGCTAAAAAAAGAAAGGGAAAAAGAAAAGAGTATCGTTTGATTGGGAACACGAGCGAAAGAGACACAAGATGTTGCGTGCTTTGATGGCTTGGCGTGCGCTACCTGGTTGGTTTTTATCTGGCATTGCAGGCACGCGCGAATTGAGCGTCTGCGGGCAATTCCCCGAGACTCGCATTTCGGCCTCTCACATATTCTCTCTCACCTTTGCCATAGCCGGGCACTAGAGAGACGGCGCGCGGCGTGGGGGACGGCTTGACGAGCCAGTAGCACCGAATATGAATTTTTTGTTGAGACGAGCCGAAACACGGAGCCCTCCCATCGTCTTGCCTTGTTGCAGTAGCAACAGCAAGGGGCAGTGCTGGGTGCTTGATGCTTGGTGCTTGGCTTGGATGAGGAAACAGGAAAAGATGGACGAATTATCAATCATTTAGCATAATAGCCACGGGCGGTACCGGCGTCACTCGCCCAGGCAAATGCCGCACAGCGTCTTGGCCGGTGAGGCAGCTGAGATGAGAAACGAGTAATACAAGCAGGTCCCTGTACGGTCATCCTACATGATCGCGGTTCCGCAGTCTTCTTCTGCGCTCCGCCCCGCCGTCCGTTTGCGGCGCAATTACATACTGAGGTCGGTTTCTTTTACTCGCAGCAAATACCTGTGCCAGAGATAACGGTGAGACTAGCGGCCGGTCCCTTCTGCCAGTTGCCCCTCTATTAGCGCCCCAAAATGCCCCTCACCATCTCTTGGGCGCACTGCACCCTTGAGGCGGGGCAGGCAGTTGGAGCAGCCGCCACGATGGAGGGCCTTTAGCACCAAAAACAGCGCTGGCTGTCGATACGGCGCTGGCTGGCCAATCCTGAGGCGCGGTTGGCTCACAGATCCTCTCCAAGCCTTGCTGTGATGCCTTGGAGCTACAGAGAAAAAAAAATAAGAAAAAATCGACCACTGACGGTTGCCGGCTCACCCACCCCCTCCACCACACACCAGTCAAGGTAGCATCACGCCTAATCTACCACCTTGCCTTCCCGTTACTGAGGAGTGGTTTTTTTTCTCCCTCTCCCCTTCTCATTGAACCTCCATCTCTTATTTATTTCCCCCCTCATCCTCATCTGGCTCCTCATCTGCCATTTCTCCGCATCTTTGCTTTCTTCGCCTCAATCGTCATCTCTTTCTCACGGGAGCTTGACGAATATTTGACTCGTGAGCACTACCACCTTCTCCCCTCCCGACCGGCTAGACTCCAGTATCCAAAAGCCGGACCCCTTCTTAACAATGTCCCAGATCTCCAAGCACTCTCGCTCGTTTAGCATCATGGCTACTACGGCCCAGGACCACCTGGATATTGGTGGCCGCATCAATTGGCTGGCCTCGCTCAACACAGCCTTCACCCCTGCCCGCAACTTCCGCCGCACCTCCATCATCTGCACCATCGGCCCCAGGACCAACTCGGTCGAGGCCATCAACAAGCTCCGCGATGCTGGCCTCAACGTGGCCCGCATGAACTTCTCCCACGGCAGCTACGAGTACCACCAGTCTGTCATTGACAATGTCCGTGCTGCCGAGGCCGCTCACCCTGGACGACCCGTCGCCATTGCCCTCGACACCAAGGGCCCCGAGATCCGAACCGGCAACACTGCTGGTGACGTGGATCTTCCCATCTCTGTCGGCACTGTCCTGAACATCACCACCGATGAGAAGTACCTGACGGCGTGTGACACTGAAAACATGTAAGCGCCTCCCAATTTTCTGAGGAGGAGGGGGGCAGCATACCCCTCTGCCCTCTTTCTGTCCAACGCGGTGCTTGGTGGCAGTGGGCGGGACTGCTTGGGTGTTGATTGATGCCCTACGTATTACTAAAGAATACGACCTACCAATTGTTTCCCCCTTGACTGCTATTGAACGAGCGCTGACGACGTCATAGGTATGTGGACTACAAGAACATCACCAAGGTGATCCAGCCCGGCCGTGTCATCTACGTCGACGACGGTGTTCTTGCATTTGACGTGCTGAGCATCAAGGACGACAAGACCGTCGAGGTTCGCGCCCGAAACAATGGATTCATCTCCTCCCGAAAGGGTGTCAACTTGCCCAACACCGACGTCGACCTTCCCGCTCTCTCCGAGAAGGACAAGGCCGATCTCCGGTTTGGTGTCAAGAACAACGTCGACATGGTCTTCGCCTCATTCATCCGCCGTGCTCAGGATATCAAGGATATCCGTGCCGTTTTGGGCGAGGAGGGCAAGCAGATCCAGATCATTGCCAAGATTGAGAACCGACAGGGTCTCAACAACTTTGCCGAGATTCTTGAGGAGACTGACGGTGTCATGGTGGCCCGTGGTGATCTCGGTATCGAGATTCCCGCCGCCGAGGTCTTTGCTGCCCAGAAGAAGATGATTGCCATGTGCAACGTCGCTGGCAAGCCAGTCATCTGCGCTACCCAGATGCTTGAGTCCATGATCAAGAACCCTCGTCCTACTCGTGCCGAGATCAGCGATGTCGGCAACGCCGTCACTGACGGTGCTGACTGTGTCATGCTTTCTGGAGAGACCGCCAAGGGTAACTACCCTGCCGAGTCCGTCCACGAGATGCACGAGGCTAGTCTGAAGGCTGAGAACACCATCCCCTACGTCTCCCACTTCGAGGAGCTGTGCACCCTGGTGAAACGCCCCGTTTCCCCCGTCGAGTCCTGCGCTATGGCTGCCGTCCGTGCCTCTCTCGACCTTGCCGCCGGCGGCATCATTGTCCTCTCCACCTCTGGTGACTCTGCTCGCCTGCTGTCCAAGTACCGCCCCGTCTGCCCTATCTTCATGGTCACCCGAAACCCCACCGCTTCTCGCTTCAGCCACCTGTATCGTGGCGTCTATCCTTTCCTGTATCCTGAGGGGAAGCCCGATTTCGAGACTGTCAACTGGCAGGAGGATGTTGACAAGCGTATCAAGTGGGCTGTGAGCCACGCTATCCAGCTCGGAACCCTCGCTGCCGGCGACACTGTCGTCGTTGTGCAGGGCTGGAAGGGTGGCATGGGCAACACCAACACCCTGCGCATTGTCCGCGCTGACCCAGAGCACCTGGGTATTGGACAGATGGCTTAGGTGGATCGGATAATTGGTACTTTTGAGTGAATTTGCGAGGAAAGGGATTTAAAAAAAATGATGCGCTTGAATGGTAGACATGGCCATGACGGATCAACGCAACACGCCAGGGCACACGCGCTAGTTAGTTTTTTTGGGGGCGGTTGCATGCAGGCCAATATCAATTAATGACAAAAAACAAATTTTACGTTTTAACGATTGAAATCAATATACCCCTTGAGGGAGGACGTGCCAAAATTGAAGTAACTGGTGACATGCATAAACGTTTTATCGAGCTTCCTATACATGTTTACACTTCCCAATGCCTCTGAGTGCTAACTCTCTGACTCCCCTTGCTAACGTTGATTTTTACCCAAATGAAAAAGGGCGAAGACTTTATAACGTATATTAGCCATCATGGCCGGTTCACAGGTTCCCGATGCGTATATCATAGCGTAAATATCTCCTAACCGTCTTTCTAATTAGTACCAAAACCTGCAGTACCTCTCATATCTCCTTCTTTCGTTTCCAGCTGGTATAATGGCTCGCTGGAGTATAGGCGCCGCTTGTTGGTGATTAAAAACATATGTCTAATACAAAATCTGAACTCGTGGCCAAGCTCTTTTTTTTTTTATATCTCGTAATGTGTAACGTTTAATGACTGCGGACGCAGATCGAATATATGACAAGGCGAATAAAATGAAACTTGAAGAAAAAAATCGTCGCTTCAAGAAAGTCTAGATGAAATAATAAAGAGCGTTTCTCTCATAAATTCTTAATCTCAAACCTCTTGCGGAGCGTCTCCCCGTGCTTGAGGAAGAGCCACGCGGCGGGCGATAGGGCCAGGCCGATGAAGCCGAGGATGCTGTTGCCCCAGCCCATGCCGAGGCGGTTGTACATGGGCAGGCCGGCAAGGGGGAGGACGGAGCCGGCGACGGAGCGGACGACTGCGTTTGCGGCGAGGGCGGAGGCGGCGTAGATGGTGAAGGTGTCAACGAGGTACATTTGGAGGGACTGGAATTTGCGGTGTTAGTTGTAAGGCTTGCTTGGGATGAAGATTGATGGGGGGAGAGAGGGCGTACCATGAAGACGATGAGATCGCCAACGCCGATGACGACTGTGCCGATGATGGGCGCGATCCAGTGGACTTGGTACTCGGCTGTCCATCCGTAAATGAAGAAGCCCATGGGAAGGACGATGGCGCCGACCATGAGTGGCGAGAGGCGATACTCGGGCTTCATGCCCTCTGGCGCTCGACCTTCTGCCGCTGCTGCCACGGCTTCTTCCGCGGCCTTCTTTTTGATGTTTCTGTCGCTGGTCATGGAGAAGAAGGCGACGCCAATCATGCTGCCGACGCCTAGGCCGAGGAAGGTGAGGCCTGCGTAGCTCGTCTTGAAGTGGTATATTTCCATGAAGAGGGGCGTCAGGCTGGTGAACAAGAGGTACAGGTATGCGTAGGCAACGCCGACGTAGATGCCACATATGATGCTAATCGGCGAAAAGATGAGCATCTTGAAGGGTCTTAGGATGCTGCGCTTGATGTACGCAACGTTGGACAGCCCGGGATCGAGCTTGGAGCGCAAAAGGGGGTTGCCCGTCTCCTTTCTCAAGCGACTGGCTTTGCGACGCAGCAACACCGAGGCGTACGTCTCGCGGGCAAAGGCAAAATACAGCAACGACAGGGTGCCCGAAAGAATCGCCATGATCCAAAAGACCCAGCGCCATCCGAGCCCGGTGGTGATGAAGCCGCCGACGACGGGGCCGACGACGGGGCCCAGCAAGGGCCCGATGGCGAAGCATGCCATGGCGGCGCCGCGCCTCTCCTGCGTGATCATGTCGGTGATGGTGCCGCCCCCGTTTGTGATGGGGCAGGAACCGAAGATGCCGCTGAAGAAGCGGAATACGATGAGGGCGTTCATGGACGGGGCTTTTGCGCAGGCGAGGACGAAGACTTTGATGGCGTGTCAGCTGTGCTGCCATGAATTTAGGGGGGGAGTAGATATCTTGGACATCACAACAGTAAGTTGGAAGAATAAACACGGGGATCTTACCAATGAAGCCGACATTGGTAATGTGATAGATGATTGATCGGCCATAGATTTCAGACAACGGTGCAAAGAGCATTGGTCCGGCCGCAAAGCCCAGCACATAAACGGAAACGCAAAAGGAAGCCAGCTCTTCGCTTGTGGTGTGGAATTCCTGCATGAGATCGGGGACGCCAGGGGCGAACATGGCTGTAGCAAAAGTTAGCTGCCAGAGAACCTTTCAAAGAATAAAAAAAAAAAAAAAAAGGGGGGGGGGGGGGGGGCTTTGATCGTTATGGAGAGGTGCTCATACATGATGCCAAGGGCGTGATGAATGTAAGAGAGCTGATGAGGACGCAGTTGAGGACCTTGCGCCACATCGGCCAGTTGTACGGATTCTCAGGGTCATCGTCGCCGTCCCACCAGACCGTGTTCTCGTCGTCACTCGAATCTACATCCTGGACGGTGTAGATCTGCTTCTCGGTGTCGTGAGCCGTGGCGTCGGCTGCATCGTCAGACTCGCGGGTGCCTCTGGAGATGCTGGTGGAGTTGCGCTCGAGGTCGTGTTTCTCGTCGGTGGCGGGGTTAAGCGCCGCCTCGTTTTCACCTAATTGAGATTGTGCCTCTGTGGACGTGTTGGAGGAGGCCATTGTGGCCGTTTCGTCACGCTTATAGTCAAGTTAGCCAGGCATATTTGGCGATGTTTGCGGTTGTTGTAAGTGAGTGACGCTATGAGTGTTGGAGATTTGAACGGCAGAGTGGACACATCAAATCAGAAAGCATCATTTCTTTTTGTTCCTTCTTTTTTTTTTTATCTTCTTTTCTTTTTTTCCTAGTGGTGGTGATTTTTTGCTTTTCTCTGGTCTCAATTTCCAAACAGGAGCGCAAGGCAGGCAGGGCAGCGAATAAATTCATTGGACGTAGAAATTAACGTCAATCGGGCATAAGCGTGCGGGCTCGGGATTATGAATGGCGATGCAAGCAAGTGTGCAGCCACAATCGCACCACCCGCGATGATGCAGGCATCCAGAGGAGCTAATAGAACTTCTTACCTTGAGCGCTAAGCCCAATGGGCAGCACCAGCTCTTGCTGGCAATATTGATGAAGCAGTAGAGGGAGCGAGTAGTCCAGCCGTGGCTTAGGCCGGTGCCAGGGCGTTGGGTTCGTTGTTTTCAGCTTTTCATCTGCTGAGGGTTGGCTCGCTGCTCATGGAAAGGTCTGGGGCAATTGAGCAGTGTGAGGACTCATAACCGGCACGGCATATGCAAGAGATACAGGACAGAGTGAAGAGAGAGGAGAGGGAAGAGAGAGAGAGAAAGAGAGAAAGCTTGAGAGGGGAAAGATGGCCGCCGCATAGCAAAGACCAGACTGAGTAAGATGGCCTCGCAGGCATGGAATGAATGGGACAGGGTGAGGATTATTACGGAATGGACTACCGGAGCGGCACCTTAGCGGAGTGTGCCATTCAATTTGACCAGGACTGCAGAGGAGCCATGGTTTGGCTCTCATGCAGAGGGAGATGGAGTTGCAAGCAGGATCGCGGTCCTCGCTTGATGGGTATGACGGCGGGGGGCCGAAAAAGAGCCCATAAGGGGAGCTGCTGTTCCAATTGCCAGATCGCCGCGCAAAAGGGCCCCAGAGCCGGGGCATCTTCCATCTTCCCCCACACCCCCCCATGATTTCTGTCGACCTGGAGGCATGGAGAATGGAGAAGAGAGGGAGATGGTGGCGGCCGTGGTGGTGCCGGCTTTTCGCCCCGATCTCGAGTCGGCCGCCGCTATCAGCGCCGTCTTGTCGCTCCATTTCCGCCCGTCGCACACACATACGCACAACTGCATCTGATAGGACCGCTGACGGTACTCTGTGCATACGGAGCAGATCTCTGGCACAGCACAACGATGGGCAAAGCGGCACTGGTTTGCACGACAAAAACGTTGTTTGCCAAATTAGGGGGCAGATGGTCGTCTTAGTCCGTTTAGTTTAGTGCCAGCTTCCAGGTCCTCGACGCTACGCTCCAGCAAGTGGAGCGGGCGCTGGCTTCATGCTGGGCTTGATGCTGGCGCCAGGCGCAATTCCATGGCCTTTTTCCCCTGCTCCCAAGGCCGCTTTCAACACACTCGGGACTTTGCCGCATGGCCAGGCCCAGGCAGGCCGGGATATTCGACACGACCCTTGCGGGTGGCTTACTGGGAGGCGCATGATTGGCATTTTAGCGTCTGAGCGTCCTGGATTAAAACGAGCGCCAGCGTCTGTTCCGTCCCTTAGCACCTACCGTTGGAGTATAGTGAGCCTCTGCTAGGGAAAAGGTGTAGCACCATATCCTCGCCAGGAAATAAACTGCTGAGATTTTGATTACGCCTGCCTAGGTAGTGGCCTACTATGTACTCACTCAGCTCCTTGTCAAGCAATCTACTCGTCTTACTCTGCGTCTGTACATATTCGACGATAGTGCTTCGCATCATAGTAAACCCAGTGTGCGAAACCCTGGCGTCTAGGGATTTAAGCATAGCAGTGTCAGCCCAAGCCTGCAGTTGATCGCGGCTCCATGTGACCACTATAGCTTCTTTCGGTCTTCGACTACATGTGCATATAGCCGGCCCCGATTTCCTGCATCGACCCGTCCCTTTTCTCACGCATTTTTTCCTCTGCTCGAGTCCCCCTTTTGGTTTCTCACGTACAAATCTTGCCTGCATAGAGACCACTCCGTGTGGCCTGTACCTCCCTCTCTGGGAAGCGCGCAGGCATGAGCTATTACGAGGCAGCGTCCAGGGCGTCTTACAAAGCCCATCTGCCTCGCTCACGGCAGACGGAGCATCGAGCCAATCGGCCTCTGCTCGAACGGTCTGCATGCCGGCTTGTGTAATTGGAGCGGCTCGAGGCCTTGATAGGAGACCTTCACCGATGCTCTCCGAGACAATGCTGCTATTATTGGCGATATCAGCCTGCACGCCGCAGCATTTTGATCTTGCTGATTGGCTGCGGGAAACTGCGCCAGATGCCCAACGTTGCAGCACAGGAATCCTTCCTCCTGTCTCAGTCCACAAAGTGCCCTTTTCGCGAATTTCCGGCTCTCGTTGTGTCTCGCGAAGCGAGCGGCAGTCCGTCCTTGTGAAGGGGCCGTTGTAGACACAACGCCTGCGACAGAAGCGTCTGGATGTCTCACAAGCATATGGTCGTGGTGCTACGAGAAGGCCTCACCTCGCTAACGTTTGCTCATTTTTTGTTACAGCTCACCGTCGATCACACACATATGATCCTCTCAACATCAGGCTTATCCGAGACACTGAGTTGTCAAATTCTCTGTGCTAGGTATTCTAGGGGGCTCCAGCTGAAAAGCCCAACGTAATTGGGTATTCTAGTCATGATCCGATATGGGTGGCTCCAGTGCCGACAGTACCATAACGCAGCATGATTTCAGATTCTGACACGCCATCCCCATGGATCTAGGCATTTGAGCACGAAAATGCAGCATGAATATGCACGAATGCTTCCTAGCATCAGATCAGCATACCTAGTATCTCTTACCTGTACCATGCAGTAGAAAGAAAACACCGCCGGTCTGCCACTATAATAATCTGTATGTATGTGCGGTGGTGTATTTTTTAACCACCCCTTGCTGTAATACCAGCATGCATCCATGCCACACTATGGGATCCCAGTCTCACAGGCCTTGATAGCCCGTAAAGACGATCATTCTTTTTGGCAATGATTATCATCATAGTCACAAGGACGCCTTTTGTGCACCGGAGATCGGCAAATAGAAAACCATGGCAACCCACGAGCCCTGCCATGCCTTCGTATACACTTACGGCTGCCATACCCGAGCGCACAAGAGATTCCCCGATCGACGAGTCCAAAGCGGTATTTCGTCTCGGAGTAATTGCGAATACGGAATACGGTTGTACAATGTATCTTGTGTAAAGCTCCGATGGTGACAGCCTCGGCAGACGGTTTCCATCGCAGTAAGTGCTTCGTGAATATGCTGTGTACAAGCACGGAAGGGATGCATGACATTTCGAAAAAGGAGGAATTTAATAATGGTTTATTTTAGGATTATGCCTCTGAGACATGCATACGGATAGATTCCGCAGAAGCAGCTGGCGTCTAGTCTATGTGCCGGTGTGGCTGGCTGTTTAAATTAGCATATTGTGATGGTCAAGTAGAGCATCGATAATGGTGTTCTTCTATATCAATTCAACTATAGAAAATCAAAACATGAAATTGTAGGCTGTATATAATTTCCACATTAGACATCTTAATAAGTATGCATTCCTCTCCAAGCACCCAACGGTGCTGCCATACACTACCATCCATCTACCGTATTTTCAGCACTCTCGTCATTATTAAACCATCCTTGAATTTCGTCAGCTCCCCCAGCGTGGCTTCTGCGCGTTCTTGAAGAATCTCGCACTGCAGACTTATCACCCGTGCTTCTCTGGCGGCTCCCGGGTGGTCTCTTGCTTGAGCAACCACTGCACTCATGTCCTTGACCCTCCCTACCAACGCTCTCTGAAGCTCCAAAAGCACTGAGATCAGCATAGTGGCGGCAGTGTTAGTAGGGGCAATAAAAGACCCAACACGGATTTCTGGAACTGCAAACTTGGGGTCGTAGTCCGGCGGCAGGGTTGCCACCATGAAGGCGCACATTTGGCCGTGCTCTGCGAGGGTGTCCATGATGTCAAGTAGGCGGATGTGGCACGCCATGAGGAGGTTTAACAATGCATGATCTAGCTTCGGCAACGGCGTTGTATGCAAGGATGTGCGATCTTGGTGTATACAGTCCGGAATAGTGCAGGCGGCATCGGATTCAGGGGCTGTCGCGCGTTTGTTTATAGAGGCTGATGTGGCTTCAGGGTAGAGGGAGGCAAGATCCTGGGCGTGGTGAAGGAGGCCATCGAGAATCGACTGCAGATCGAACGTGTCGCCTACGTTGTCGGCGTAGTCTCTTAGATATTGCCTGGAAATGTGGTGCATGTCAAGGGATGAGGGCACAGATTGTAGCATGCGATCAAGGCCACATAGAACCGCTGTGAGTCGGTCTGAAATGGTCTGGGGTTGTGTCTCGAACACTTGGCTTGGTGTTTGCTGTCCTTGCTGTCCTTGCTGCTGCTGCTGCTGCTGCTGCTGCTCCAAGACCATGAGGTCGGGCCAGTCAAAGCTAATGCCTCCATTGTTGTGGTTGTGATTCACGGGATATCGCAGTGGCCTCGTCGGCGGACTGAAGACGCAAGTGACATTGGCCTTGGTGCAGCGGCTGCAGCAGAGAGACCCTGGCGGTCTGGGGCATCTGAGCTTCTTGTCATGGCATCGATCGCAGGCTTGCCGAAGGTCCATGGCGGGTCAGAGCATGTTTGAGGCGTGTCGTTGCTGCACCTATTATACCTGGTGTATGAGTTGAAGGAAGAGCGCATGTGGTTCGGTTCCCGACAGCCTCATTGGGAGCCTTGGGGAGTTCCGATAGGCTGCGCGGCACTATCGACAGGTGCTAAGGGATCATGAAGAGCGCCCGCATCCAACGGATACGACCCGTCGATGGCGCTAAGTCGGGCCCGCGAGAATCGTTATTGGCGCATCTCAGCATCTAGCAAGTAGCTTGATTTTATTCATTGATGGGTTTTCATCCAGATTGGGCAAAAATGGAGGAAAAGTATCATGTATGAATAAATCTACCCATCTTTGTAGTTGTAGCCGACAGTCGGTCGCATTAAGCTGTTTATTAAGCACCGCTCGCTCAAACAAACTTCTTCTCCGCACCTGTAAAATGACAACATCTGCACCGCTCTCTTGGTGCTGCGGGGCCGCTGCGGCCCTCCAAAGTTTATGTGCCCTGCCAATATGGAGCAGCCACTACAGGGCTGCCGGCCAGGCGATCCCTTGGCTGCCATTACGTCGTTGTCACAGCATCAGAGCTCCGCCATAACCTGCTGCTTGGGTCCCTCCGCGCCACCTGGAATTTCCAACCCACGATCCTAGAAGCTTCGACGCCCTTCTACAACCACGACCTGGACACATTCCGACCGTTTCTGCCATAACTGCACTAGCTAGTAGCTTTGCGCGTCCCTGGCCGCAATCGCCATGCTGGCTCTCTTTCGCACGACGGACATTCGCAGCCTGTCGCCATGTCGTTGATCCCATACCAGCCTCAAGAGGGCCGCGAGATTGTGCTGTACGTTCTTCAATTCTACCTGTGAAACCAATGCGCGCCGTGGAAGAAGCATGATATCTGCTAACACTGGAATCGCCTTGTGCGTGCTATAGACGACATCGCAATGCCATCGTTGTTCGCGATCCCAATTCGCAACGGCTAGAGATCCGTGGCCATCCCGAATGCCCTACATGTCACCGCCCGCTGGGGCCATCGCCGTCGGAACATTCATTCGATCATTCGTTTGGGGTTGACCCCGACTCCTATGTCGACCCGGCATATTTTCGCATGCTTCGTGCTGGAAACGCCGACTCGATCGCGCCCGAGCATGCCGCATCGAGTCTCATTCGCAGACTGTTCAGACCAGCGCCTGGGGGCGAGAGCCCATCGTCGCGAAGTTCACCCGCTGTAGAAGATGATGCCGAGTTCATCTCCAGTGCCCCGGGCGTATCTCAGTCTGAAGGAAGTAGAATCAAGAGGGAGGCATTCAGTCCGAATTATTTCAAGACGTTCTTTGTCGAGGAGAAAGTTTTGGGCAAGGGAGGCAAGGGCGTGGTCCTGCTGGTGCGGCACGAGATTGACGGCTGTCATTTGGGCCACTTCGCCTGCAAGCGAGTGCCGGTTGGCGATGATCATGCTTGGCTTGAGAAAGTTCTCATAGAGGTTGAGCTCCTCGCCAAGCTCTCGCATGCCAACCTGGTCTCATATCGACACGTCTGGCTGGAGGATGTCAGACTAACCATGTTTGGGCCCAGCGTCGCTTGCGCATTTATCCTCCAGCAGTATTGCAACGGGGGCGACCTTCATCAGTACGTCATTGGCAGTGTGCCTAAAGAGGTTACCAAAGAGGAGCTCAAAGAGCGCATCCGCCGACGCTCGCGAGGCCAAGTTGACGCGTCCCGGGATAGCTTGCATGACAAACCTAGGTTATCGGTCGAAGAGATCTATTCGCTATTTAAAGACATCACATCGGGGGTCGCATATCTACATGCGGCGAATTATATCCATCGGGACCTGAAACCCAGTAACTGTCTCTTGCACCGAGAGGGCGGCAAGTTACGGTGTCTCATCAGCGACTTTGGCGAAGTCCAGCCGGAGCATGTAGTACGAAAATCAACAGGCACAACAGGTACCATCTCGTATTGTGCCCCCGAGGTTCTCCGCTTGGATGAAACCGGTAACTATGGCAACTTTACAACAAAATCCGACATCTTCTCTCTCGGAATGATTCTCTATTTCATGTGTTTTGGCAGGCTTCCCTACCAAGCTGCCAATGCCGTTCAAGAGGAACTGGAAGATGTCGACCAGCTTAGAGCTGAGATTGCTGATTGGACTGGCTTCCAGGATGAGCGGCGCGAGAGGCCAGATCTTCCATCGAAGCTCTATATGCTGCTGAAGAAACTGCTTGCTCTAGATCCGGCCGAGAGACCAAGCGCCAATGAAGTCTTGAATGCCATGAAAAGCGAGACCTACTTTGATGGAATCACCAGAGATCGGAGCGCCAGCCCTAATGTCGGATTGCGAGGCAACCGAGTCCAAAGCTTGGACTCCCCCGCGGGGCCCAGCACGCCGGTGCCAGGTGAGTCATCCTAACTTGCAATCCTGACAGCACTTGATCTTATAGTACAGCAGATCCGCGACGAGGTTATCATTCTCGCAGCCTTAGCGTGCCCCAGAGCGATGCTGTATCATGGGCGGCCACGGTCTCCCACGATGAAGACATCTTGCAGGACGGCTCCGTCTTTGACTCTGCTGTGCCAGAATCCTCCAATGCAATAGTCAAGAGCGGTAGTCAGAATGGGCACCACAGCCAACACCACCATGCTCTCCAAACAGCAGACCAACGAGATTCTCCTCTGCAAGCAAACGGCCATGCGCACCCTGACGGACCCCTTCTTCTGGCACCGCCTCCACAAGAAGTTTCCACCATACCACGCGGAGCAGGGCTTCTTTTGCTGCGGGTCTGCGCTGCCATAGGCGTCACTCCAGACACTGTAAGATATTTCGGCCGCCTCAGCCTTTTTCTCGTCAAGCTCGCTACCCTAATTCGGCCGTGCTGGCCATACATGGCGAGTCTCGAAGTAGGTGCGCCCCTTGTGCTACTGGCCGTGCTGGACTTGGGGCTCCCAGCCAGCACCAACGCCGCCCCTACTCGACGTCCCAGCCATGGTGAACTCGTAACAAGCTTATTCCGCCAGACAGGGCTAGGAACAAGGCTTTTGTTTCTTGTGTTGCATCTAGCAGCGGTCTGGATGGCCAGCCGCTGGGATGCTCTTTGTGTTGCCGTTCCCCATGATGAGTGGGCTGGCTGGTAGAAACTTTCCCTTGATTTATTTGTATTTGTACCCGGGATAGGGAGAAAAGGTTTACATCGTAGAAAAAAAAATGATACCTCCGCCATAATATATATATATATATAAAAGATGTAGCCAAAAACCAATATTTGTCGTAGTAAAGTATAAGAATATGGCACCAATAGACTTACATCTTCATCGCCCCTTTGACCCCAAACTTCCTCCTCCTTGCCATTTCTACACTAGCCAGAGTGCCCCCGGTCCGGTTGCCGTCATTCTCCTTTGAAGCTGCTGCTGCTACCGCCTTGAGCTTCACCCCCCCAGTGATACTCCCAAACCCGAAATCAGGGTGGCCGCCCAAGCTGCCAAAGATATCGCCGACGTAGTTCGCGGGGGGCAGGCCCCTCTCAAAGGTGCAGTTCCAGTTTGCGAGGATGCCCCTGACGATTTCGATGCCGGCGAGGTAGATGTTGGCGACGGCGATGTGGAAGCCGTTTTGGTCGGTGCGGGTGAGGTGCTCCCAGTCGGAGCGGGAGGGGGGCGGGCGGTCGAAGTTGGAGCCTGGGATGCTTTGATGTGAGCGGCCTTTACTTGATATATATATATATATATGTCTGAGAGAGGGAGGAGAAGGGGAGAGAGTCTACGATAATATGTATATGATGGCCGAGGTGTCAAAAGGGGGCAGGGACTCGCTTTACCTGTTCGCATGGCAATGATCCTACCAAAGTCGACGAGGCCTTCTATCGCAGCCCGCACTAGCACCTCCAGCGTCGCATTGTCCTCCTGCGCGCTCATGCAGTAGACGCCCGTGCCGTTGGTCCACAGCTCCGTCGTCTTCTCAAAGGCCTGGGCGAGCCTCCCGCCCGAGTAGTACACGTCGCTGGTGGCGCTGTCGCATTTCACCACGCTGGGTGGCCGCGCAGCCATGCGGTAGGACATTCCAGTGCCGGCGTATAGGAGGCGGTACCTGCGCGGCTCTTCGTCGTCACGGAGGTTGGCGCTCTGGGCGAAGCGGTAGGCGGCGTCGCGGAGGTTGGCGTTGAGCTCGAAGACTTCGGTGCCGTATGTGATGCAGGGGTATTCGAAGGGGTGAGCTCTTCCGTAGGGGATGTATCCCGTGAGCCAGTCGTCGGGGAGCGAGCGAGGGTCGATTTCATACTGGAGGGCGACTTGGACGGCGTAGCGGGCGAGGGCGACGCTGCCGATGGTTGCGTAACGGGGATTCACGCCTGCGATGCCGGCGAGGAGGAAGTATGTCTGCGAGAGGTTGAATCTGCTGGATAGGATGAGGGCCGTCATGGAGGCTGCGGAGTTGATCTCGCCTTCGCCGACGGTGAGCTGGCAGACGGTGCCGGCTTGCGTGCAGAAGACGTGAGGGAAGAGCATGGAGAGGCCGGGACTGGCGATGGCTTGAGAAGTGAGATTCCCAAGGCCGGACTGAGGGAAGTTGTCGTGCCATACTCTGCCTTCAGGCTCAAACTAAGTGACAGAGACTTTTTGTTAGGGGGGAACTAAAGATTGATGTGAAGAAAAGGGGGGGTTGACCAAGGTGGACTTGAAAACGAAGGCGAGACGGGGACAAACCATGGATATGATCATGACTTTGGGGGAGATGACGGCAGCAGATGGAGGCTGGGCGTGAATGATGGGAATATGGACCATCATTGTACTTAGGATGGATATGATGAGCGTGAGAAGCATCTTGGATAACGTGAGAAGACCCTAAGTCTGGGCTTGGAAGCATGGAAACATCCGTAAAGCCAAACCACATGATACGAAACACCTGACGGCATTGATATATGTGTTATTCAAGCTTAAATACAGATTCATGGTAATTCGGTTTCAAATATGAGCTCAGTGATATAGCAGTAGCTCGTCTTGTAGGATGCATCTTGGTATCCTCAAGACTCATCCAGCTTTATTGACGCGGATCCATATTCACTACCCAAGCTTAGTGTAAGTCCCGAGAGGACGGGACATGATTAAGGGTAGCTGCTTGCTCTGCTTGAGAGTGCGTTTGCCGAGGATATCTAAAACATGAGTCGATGGGAGACGATTCGACGGACTTCATGAAACATTGTCTAGACAGGGCGTCGGCTTTATGCTTTCACATAGCATCTCGTCTTTCTTCGATTGCTTTTTTGTATTAGGCACAAGCACATACATGTGACTCATCACCAAATCATGGATGTAAAGAAAGCAAAAAGGCATATTTAAGCGCATTTAGTCTCAGCTTGAACCTCACCTAACTGAGATAAGGACTCCCAGGCGAAAATATTGTGCAGGATGAGCTGCCGAGATAGACTCGGGACAGCGGGACAGCGGACAAGTAGTGAGCCCTTGACTCGGGACAGCTGCTAGGAAAAGACTAATCACCTTCTTTCATCAGCTAAGGCCACATCGAGCCAGCTTGATACATTGATACTGGCAAAGATGGGAATATGGCCTGCGTCTAAGCGGCTGTCACAATGCGGTTGCACAATGTAGGCTTCAGTTTGCCGCTCTTGTGCTCCGTACAACCGTCGAGTGCGTGATCTAGCGACTGTCTCGGAGGAGAAGCGACACGACTTCAGATCCAGCGAGAGGCCGCAAATGGTAGGCCGTGGCTATGCTTATTGGCTCCTGGCAAACGATGCCGCCTCGGTATTCGGAGACTGTTCTTGATGACTACATACATGCGGAATGGGGCGATTGGAGCGCGTGTCACTGAAAATGGAATTTGACTGGTCTTCAAGAGATCTCTTATCAATACAAGGGGGCGAAAAAGGAGTCCACTGCGAGCGACACTATCTGCTGTGGCATGTGGGTTGCCAAGGTTGGAGTTTAGTCGCTCGCCATTAGCAACCTATTCTTCTAATGCCTCTGTCCGAGAACTGGACCTGTGTCGCATGCTCATCTCTCTGGTTTGGGCTAGATGCTCTGCGCTTCGGAGATGCGCAGAGGGTTCTGTAAGCGCCAAGGGGCTTGGCTTTTGGTGTCGTGATCTTGTTATGGAGCACCCACGCGTTTCTACCTGCAATAGTCGTCACTTCGTTGTTGTATCTAGAGTGATGGCAGGGCCTGGAATGAGAAGCAAACAAGGTTTCCCGCAAGGTTTTCGGAGTTTTTCCTTTGCTCAACAATGCTAATTGTCGTCTCCGTAATAATTACGCCGCACAGGAGTTTCGGACAAACAAAGAAAGATCTGGGCCACGGGATGGCGTTTTGCTAGCTGATCATCAGTGCCACTGAAGCGAAAAATAGGCCATGGAACAGTCGCTAGAAGCCTGGATGCTTGTTGGCGGTCGGCCCTACTGGCAAGCCACAAGATGGCTAGCTGATGGCGGTGCGCCTCCTTTCCGCAGCATCATTCAAGCCGAGGAGGCACTGCAAAGCTCATCAAGGTTAATAGAGCCTTAAAAGGTGCCACTGGGGCAGTAGCCGTAAGATGTGGGTTTGCCGGGTTCCGCTTCTGGAGTTGAGAAAATCAAGTCTGGGTAACATTGGCAGCCAAGGCGGTTAAACGGCCAGCCTAGTTTCTCTCCATTAGCTCTAGTGACTAACGATATCCGTCTCTCCGGCACTCGACACGAAGAGGCACAAAGGGAAACGCCATTGAGATTGAGGGCATCTGAAGAGCAGCAATGCCGCAGAGAGAATGTGGCACAAGCACGAATGCGAACCCAATAAGTTGCGCCGAGGGTGGATGTCGCCAAGAAGCGTGCCAAGTGAGGGAGCTCGCGCTTGTGTTTGCCCAGACAGCTCAGGGTCTTTTGGGGGCCAATTGGCCTTGATGCCTTGATTGGCCCCGTTCCGCTCTGCATAGCTTCACCGTAGGGCTTGCTGTCGATTAATCAACTGATGGAAGATGGACATTTGCCAAGTGGATTTGTATGTTGTGCTCACAGCACAGCTTGGAGGCGGACCGCGACTCGGAAGGATTCGCGAGGCAGTCGGTCGCCCGATCCAGAGCCAAGCCTTGGCATCTTTGATCGAGCTGATGGTGATATTCATGGACCCGATTTTCCCTTTCGGCGGATGGATTCAGAAAGTGTCCGCCAAGGCTGAACGGGGGTGCGAGTCACTGGCCGCAGTCTGTATGTGCATGCTATTAGTTGACGTGCCAAGGTGGAGAGCCACCAGCCGAAGACGCGGCCCTCCCTTTTAGCTGGCCAACTTTTTGGCGTTGTGTTTTTCCTATGAAGCGGCATGCCAAGTACGATGGAGAATAGGAGGGAGGATTATCACTAGTAGGCTGGCGGATGGCGGCTGATTGGCAGTGCGGAGGAGGATGGAGGAGACAGGAACGAGCATTTTGTCCAAAAGGTGGAATCGCCTCAATCCATGTTTCTGTTCGATCCTTGGCGCGCCCACAGCGGCCTGTAGATTTTGCCGTTAGTGGCTGTTCAGGGACCACCAGTTTAAGCTTGGGCGGGATTAGCTCTGTGGCCGGCCTGCCCACCCCCCCGGGACCGCCACCTCAAGCGCTGTAAATCCCCTCCCCATAGCGTCACCCAGTGGACCCCCCAGATGTCAAAAGAAGACGCATGGCCGGGTCTTTTATTGCTGGCGCAGTCCCTCAATCCATCTTGCGCATGGGATTCGCAACTTCAATTCCGCCCGCGACGACGAGCGTCCTCCCAAGCATTGCAGATGCTTCCCTCGCTCGCACCAGGGCCGTCTCCTCCATGGACGAAATAACGCCCGCTGACTCGGTTACGCGCCACCATGTCGACGCTGGAAAGCAGGCCACGGCGCTCATCTCCGAGCTGCGTGCAGAGGAGCCGGTGCCCTCCAACCACTTCGCCTTTACGCCGTCTCAGTTGCACAAGCTCTTGAAGCAGAGAAGCCTTGCTGCCCTCGACGTCTTTGGCGGGCTCCGAGGCCTTGTTCTGGGCCTCCGTACCAACCTTACAGCCGGTCTCAACGCCGACGAATGGATCCTCGATGGCGCAATCAGCTTCGACGAGGCCGTTGCGGCTGCACGCCAGAACAGGGAGCCCTTCTATCATCACGACGACGTCTCTCCCGCTGTACCACCGATACCATTTGATGCAGGCTCATGGGGTGAACATTTCATCGACCGGAGGCGGGTATTCGGCGAAAATCGGCTGCCCCGACGCCGGCAAAAGTCCTTTCTTAAGCTCATGTGGATTGCCTTCAACGACAAGCTTATGATTCTGCTTACAATCTCGGCCTGTATATCCTTGGGTATCGGTCTTTACCAGTCTCTTACGGCCGATGAGGATACGTCCAACATTGAATGGGTCGACGGGGTGACTGTTGTGGCCGCCATCATCGTCATTGTCCTGGCTAGTGCTGCAACCGACTGGCAAAAGAATCACCGGTTCGAGAAGCTTAACGAGCGACAGCAGCAGCGTGACGTGACCGTCCTCCGTTCGGGTAGGATCCAGAAGGTCTCGATATACCATATTTTGGTGGGAGATGTCATGCACATCGAAGCCGGTGAGGTCGTGGCTGCCGATGGCATTCTTGTCCAGGGCTCCAGCTTATACATCGATGAGTCGTCCATCACGGGAGAGACTCAGCTGGTCCACAAGAAACCCCCAGGCGAACACGGCGGCTCTCGGGCTCTCCCAGCTGATCCGTTCATTTTCAGCGGCACAACCGTCTGCCGTGGCGTTGGCCGTTTCCTGGTTCTTTCTATTGGTGAAAACTCAGCTTATGGGAGAACTCTCATGTCGCTGCGAGAGGATGTTGAAGAGACCCCTCTTCAGGCGAAGTTAGGAAGACTGGGGAAACAACTCATCATGTTTGGTGCCGCTGCTGGCGCCATTTACTTTTTGATCCTCTTCATTCGTTTCCTGGTTCGGCTGCCGCGCCACAAACACGCCCGGCCAACTCAGAAGGCTGAAGCCTTTCTGCATATCGTCATGCTTGCCGTTACCATCGTGGTCATCACTGTTCCCGAGGGCTTGGCCCTGAATGTCACCGTCGCGCTCGCATTTGCAACCACGAGAATGCTCAAGGATCACAACCTTGTCCGTCTCATTCGATCTTGTGAGATTATGGGCAATGCCACTTCCATCTGCTCGGACAAGACAGGGACTCTCACACAGAACAAAATGGCTATCGTTGCTGGTCGTGTTGGGCTCGAGAGTGGCTTCGAGGATTGCGAAATCCCCGTCACTAGCTCCAGCACAGGCGGCGGTTCGTCAGCGTCAAAGCTTCCATCCTCCAAGCATTTCATGTCGACAGTCTCTCCACAAGTACAGAGCCTGATCAAAGACAGCATAGCCCTGAACTCCACTGCCTTTGAGAGAGACGACTCCGCAGGAGCAGACTTCATCGGATCTAGCACCGAGACTGCCTTGCTCAAATTTGGCCGAGATCACTTGGGAATGGGCAAGCTAAGAGAAGAACGAGCCAACAGTCCCTTTGTGGCTATGCTGCCTTTTGATTCTGCCCGAAAGTGGATGGCTGTTTTAATAAAGCTTCCGAACGGGAGATATCGACTGCTGGTCAAGGGAGCCGCTGAAATCGTGTTCGAGTATTGTGCGTATATCGTTGCAGACCCGACCTTCCGATTCACCACCGCTCGGCTCGAGGAATCGGACAGGGCAAGCTTCCGCAGGACGATTCATGATTATGCTGTCAACATGCTTCGCCCGGTTGCCATGAGCTTCCGGGACTTTGATGAGAACGAGGTGTTTGAAAACCCCGATGATGATCCCGCTTCTGTCAATCTAGAGTGGCTGGCGTCCGGCATGGTGTTTATTGGTTTCTTTGGTATTCAAGACCCGATCCGCCCAGGCGTGGTAGATTCCGTCCGCAAGTGCCAAGATGCTGGTGTTTTCGTGCGCATGGTGACTGGAGACAATTTTCTCACGGCAAAAGCCATAGCCGCTGAGTGTGGCATATATACCGCCGGCGGCGTTGCAATGGATGGACCGACATTCAGAAAGTTGACGCCATCACAACGCGATGCCATTATTCCCCGCTTGCAGGTGTTGGCAAGGTCCAGTCCTGAGGACAAGCTGCTTCTTGTCACGCGTCTGAGAGAAATGAAGGAGACAGTGGCAGTTACTGGCGATGGAACAAATGATGCGCTTGCTTTGAAGGCAGCCGATGTTGGCTTTGCTATGGGTATGCAGGGCACTGAGGTAGCCAAAGAGGCGGCCTCGATCATTCTCCTTGATGATAACTTTGCATCAATTGTCAAAGCCCTTAGCTGGGGCCGGACAGTAATTGATGCAGTCAAGAAGTTCATCCAGGTAAGTACCACCCCTCTGAATCGATTCTTGACCAGTCCGTCAAAGATAGGCAGCTGATGCGCATGAACACAGTTTCAATTTACCATCAACATAACAGCTGGTATCACAACAGTCATCTCTGAACTCGTGGGAGACTCTATTTTCACAGTTGTGCAGCTGCTCTGGATCAACCTCATCATGGACATTTTTGCCTCTCTTGCCTTCGCTACAGATCATCCTTCGCCAGATTTCTTGATGCGGAAGCCTGAGCCTCGCAATACAACGATTGTGAGCATCACCATGTGGAAGATGATCATCGGCCAGTCCATCTACCAGCTTTTGGTCGTCTTCTTAGTGCATTATGTTGGCTGGGACATATTCAACCCTGATACGAAACACGAGATTGACAAGTTGCAAACACTGGTCTTCAACATTTACGTCTGGATGCAATTTTTCAACCAGCACAACTGCCGCCGAGTGGACAATAAACTAGATATTTGGTATCAAGGAATCCTGACGAATCCTTGGTTTATTGGAGTGCAGCTTTTGACTATACTCGGACAGTTCCTCATCATCTTTAAAGGAGGTGAAGCCTTTGACACGAAGCCATTGACGGGAGCTCAGTGGGGGTGGAGCTTGCTGTTTGGCAGTCTTACCATTCCGCTCGGCGCCTTGATCCGCCAAGTGCCTGATCGATACGTCGCGGAGCTTTTCCGTGGTCTGAAGCTGCTCTTCCTCTTCCTCACGGCTCCTATTCGAAACATTTGGGCTAAGATATTTCGGAAAGAGAAAGATCAACTTGGCGATGGCTCCCAACAGGAGCTGGGAGCCATCGAGAACTTGGTGGTTCGATCTAGTAAAGCTTTAGGAGGATTGGCCACAGACAGTAAAACACCAGCAACCAACTGCAGCATAGCTGAGAGCTCCGCAATGGGCTCCATGACTGAAAAAATAGAGATCGATCTACAAGCATTAATTGACGCTGCCAAGCAGGGCAGGCTTGCCGACAAAGAGATGCTGGAGATTCACCCTCGCACGCTGAAAAACGACCCGATCCTGACACCTCGATCGGATTCAAACCTACCGCCCAGTCAAGACCCATACATTCTCCGGCACTTTGTTCGAACGAGGAGAAACGATGCGCACGACTCGACCAGGGGGCCGGTCCGGAGGCAAACAGTTCCTGCTCGAGTCACTTGGGTTGAACCAAGAAGACCGGCTCCCGCTCGAACGCGGCAACAGCAAAATCGACGAGATTGGTTTTCCTGGGAAGGATGGCTGAGGTCAAGAAGGCGATGATGCTTGAGGGGATGGCACACCAACTTGAGGCTTCCTTGAGTCACTTGCTCTTTCTTAATTTTTTTCAATTTCATCTTAAGCGCGTTTCCCCTGATTCCTCCCTCTCTCTAACATTATCAGAGATACTGGTGTAAACATCACGGTTGGAAATATTACGGACATACACATATACACATATACACATATACATCTTTAGCAAGCTGGGGCGCTGTGCGACCACATCATCTTACATATCTATTATTCTTATGCAGCATTGCATGAGAAACGGGGCGGAATTGAGTTACGAAATATACTGTGCTATTCAAGACCGGGTGGATAGGCGCCCCCTATGGATACGTTTTTCTTTTCTTTTCTTCATGATGAACGATCCGCGGGGTGGTCGAACGAACATCTCTCATGATACAGGACATGGTCTTATTCTACTACTTATGATTATCCATTGGCATAAAACGAACATTATGGGCTTGGAGTATTGAGATGGACAAGATATAACTTTATAATGCTTTATAAATGGACCTATTAATGCATAGACCGGAGAGAACCGTCTCATATATTTTATCATTTCACTCCATCTCTGCGTTCCTTTTCAAAGTGCTCTCATCTATGCTAATATTGAAAACTAGCAAAACGTGTACTTTAAACTTTGATGTTTCTTTTGTTCCTCAGTCACCACCATGCCATTCACCTTTGCTGATTAGATGTCTAAAAGGACCTCTAACTTTCATGAGCTCTTCATAATTGCCCTCCTCGACTTTGACGCCACCGTCAATCACAACAACGTTGTCGCAAATCTGCATCATCTCAGGGGTATGTGTGACCATTACGATGGCCATATCGCTCTGTCGTGCTTTAGCCTGCCTCACAAGATCGCCAATCGTATCACGTATCATGCCCGAGCACGCCGCGTCAAGGGCGCTCGTCGGCTCGTCCAAGACGAGAAGCCGCGGCTGGCGGACGAGCGCGCGGGCGATGCTCAGGCGCTGGGCCTGGCCCCCTGAAAGGGAGATTCCGCCGTCTCCGACGATGGTGGCGTAGCCCTGGGGCAGGGAGACGATGAAGTCGTGGATGTCGGCTGCGTGGGCGGCGGCATATACGTTTAGGCTGTTTCTTAAGGGTGAGTCCTTGGGGAGGCCGTAGACGATGTTGTTGATGATGCTTGCGGGGAAGAGGAAAGGAGTTTGGGAGACGTAAGCCATTGTAGAGCGGAGATGCTGTAAATTGATTTCATAATACGGGATGCCTGCGTAGGTGAGAGATGTCGTGTCATTCGAGGGGCGGTAAAGGCCCATGAGGAGAGATATGATGGTTGATTTGCCAGAGCCTGAAGAGCCAACAATGGCGGTGCAGCTTCCAGGCCGAATGTCAAGAGAGATTCCACGGAGGACGTTTGAGTTGGGAGTCTGTGCGTATGCAAATTGCAGATCTCTAATTTCAATGGGTAGAGGAGTTGAGATCTCAACGCCACTGTGGCTTTCTTCGTCAGAATCCATCGGCATCGTTGCGTAGGCTAATAATTGAGCTGCTGTTGCTTGTGCCATGGTCAGCTGAGGCATGCTGCTCAAGGCACCGGTTGAAGTTCCAATGCTAAACAGCAGCAGGTTGATGACCTGGAGGACCTGCGTAGCGGTAGCTCCATCATCTTGAGACAATAAGACGGTCGCATAGTAGAACACCAGAGCGGTCATGGGATAATTCATGGACTGGTATAGGCCAAACAATCCACAAGTATATCCTGCCCTCCTCATCCCCAAGCTAAGAGCACGAGACATTAGTTTCTCGTACTTGGTGCCAAAGTATTTCTCGAGCATCAGTGCCCGAACCACGCGGATATTGACAAAGGTCTCATTCAAGATTGCACCGGCATCTGCGGCTCCTTGGTTGCACTTGGTCTCCCACTTGTTACTGATGATTGTGTACCCTTTGACCGCTCCGATGACCAAAGGCAGGGGCGAAAGAGCAACGAGAGTTAGTTTCCAGGATATCACAAGAGCCCAAATCATAGAAACTGTAATCATGCCAGTGACGGTTATAAAGATGGGGATGAACCGCCCGACAATATTGCGCGTTTCCTCCGAGTTCCTGTCCAGGCATTCGTTGATCCGACTAGCGGAGTTCTTCTCTTCATCAAACCACGACTTTGGTTGCCGTAGGATTCGCTTTAAAGCTTCGAGTCGAAGCGCGTTCACCCAAGATTGACCAACCCTTTCAAGCATGTAATGGCCGCAACCAGTGGCGGTACCATCAATAATTGCTGTAATCATGAGATAAATCGCCCACTTTTTCGCCTCGGCCGCTCTGTTGGCTGGTAGCCACAAGACTCCAAGGAGCTTTGCGAGGCAAAATGAAAACATTGGCGTTGCAGCTGCACTAATAATGCACACCAAGATCCCAAAGATAAAAATTACTCGGTCGTATGGAGTGAGTGTGGGCCAGATAGTGCTTAATGTTGATAGCAAAGTGCTCGGCTTTGCCGTTGTCTGGTCTGTAATTAGATGTTTGTCTATTGTTGGAAGTCGTTCACGGCCGGAGGCAAGTCGCAAGCCAGGAATATCATTCCGGCGCTCTGCCCTCCCAAACAGATAGAACTGGTCATCTGTGCTATATCCCGAATCATTGAAGAGATCAATTTTATAGTCTCCACCTGGAGAGGGCATGCAGCCAGGTTCTGGTGCACTGCATCTGCGAGGAGGCTCAAAGCATTCGTCCAAAGAGCTAGAGGATTGCCTCTTTTCGATTCCCAAGTAAGATGTGGTTCTACCGGCTGATTTGGGCCTTTCTTCGAATTCGGAGCCTTCCCATATCTGCTCCTGTCTCATTTGCAAAGCAACAGCCGTGCCAGCCTCCAAAGCTTTCAGCTGAGATAGTCTGTTCCATCCTGACTCCATCCTGTCGCTTTCTAGCTCATTAAGCATAGATTGCGACATGAATGATGCACTTTGTGGCATTTTGCCAATCATCAATGTACCGTGATTAAATGGGGTTGCCAAACTCTCTGCTTCCTCCTCGATCGGTGCAGTAGGAGGGGATTCGGCAGGGCATCGACGAGTCATAGTAGCAAACGGGCCAGTTGGAAGATTGGACAGCTCACGCCGCAGCCCCTGTTCGACCAAAGAGGCGTTTTCCATAACATAAATAAAGTCTTCATCTTCTATTTGGCTGATATCATGAGTGATAATGATGGTTGTTTTCTCTCGTCTCCATTTCCTAATGGCATCTATCACCAAGCTTCGATTAATTTGATCCAGGCTGCTTGTCACTTCATCTAGGATGAGCACGGCCGGATCTCGAATTTTTGCTCGAGCAAGTGCAACTCTCTGCCTTTGGCCACCGCTCAGTTTACGTCCATTTGGTCCAATGCGCGTTTCAAGGCCTTCAGGAAGGCTACCCAGTGTTGATTGTAGTAAAGCAAATTCGCAGGCAGAATAAACAGCTTCTGTCGTCGCATTTTCAGGGTCACCAAGACCAACGGCTACGTTGTTGAAAACGCTGTCGTCGAAAACCACGCTTAGCTGCTGGATTAAAGCAATGTTGGATCGAACCCAATCAGTTTCCAGGTTCGTCAATGGTTGTCCATCTAAACAAACAATGCCGGATAAAGGATTGTAAAATTGGGCCACCAAATTCCCAACTGTGCTTTTCCCAGATCCGCTTCTTCCCACAATGAATGTAAGCTGGCCTGGCAAGAAGGTAAAGGACGACTTATTGAGAACCGTTTTTGTGGGGTTGGAAGGATAGGCAAATGTGACCTGTTGCAGACCATCATTAGTTGTTATGAACAGAGGAAGAGAGAAGAGAAACAGAGAGCTGATTGTGCATACATCTACCAATTCCACATTTCCAACGCATACCCTGGGTTCGATTTGGCCCTTAATCGCCTTTATAGTTGCATCATCGTGCCGTGTCGATATGCATGATAAAAAGGCCCCTGCAGACATGCCTTTTGACAAAACCAGCCAATGTGGGAGCAGTGCCTCGATCCCTTGGAATGCCGAAAGAGTTGCAAAGAAGGTTGTCATTACGTGACCGGGCTCTAGCCCTCCATCGACGAGAACAGAACCATACCAGAAGCCGGCCACAAACATCCCAACGACCCAGAAGGCGACATAGCCCATCTGAAGGGCATTGCACTGAGCTTGTATCAGGTACTGCTTGCCCGCCAATTTGATTGCTTCAAAGTACTGCCAGAGCTCGCGGTCGAATCCATTGAAGACTTTCACAATCTCAATAGCGTTGATAGATGAAGTAGCAAACTTTGATGCGGCCTCGAGATCGCGTTTCTGGGCTTGAATAGCCGGTTCTAGTCGTCGAGTCGCCAGTGACATTAATACAACAGAAATAGGTAGGGTTGCAAGCAGAACCAATGTAAGTTTCCAAGAATAAGAGAGGGCTATCGCGAGGGAAGAGAGGGAGACTATAAAATCAGTGACTAGTAGTCCGAGTACTTGTGATGTCGCTAACTGAAGCTCTCGAGTTTGCCTATTTTCTAGTCAGCGCCTATTGAGACGCTTCATAAGATGGAGCTGATGTTAACTTGCGTCTGGATTCTAACCAAAAGACTTGAGATACCCTGATCTAGAGAATCAAACCATGACATATCCCTCGACAACAGGCTCTCAAAGATGTCTTTTCGAACGGATTTCGCCTGTAGCTCCCCAAAGATGACCCATAATGATAGAAATGCTGCGCTCGCAACCCAATTTGCAATCCCGAGGCCTAGTAATATTAAAGCCCAGTGAGATATATTGTCCAGAGTTTCACTGCCAGAGCGATGGCCAGCTCCAAAGTCGGAAACAACATTGAATATCTTGCCCAAGACTACAGAATGAACAGATTTGATCGCGGCGAAGGCAGCCGATGCAATGAGTGCCGCAATAAGAGGCCCCGCATGGTTCCGTTTAGTAAAGGAAAATAGGTGCTTCAAAGACGAGCGAAGAGGCTTAGTGTCGGTGGCTTGAAGATCGGTTGAGGAAGCAACGTCAAGAACTAAGGTTAGATTATCTGTCGAGGCTGGTGGTGACACCATCTCTTTATCGTTTGAAGCCATCACATTGAGTTTTTGGAGCAGCCAGATAAGGAAACATTAGGAACCTTGGCAAGAGAGGGAGATGGATAAGATGGAGATACCCCAGGGAAGTAGGAAAGCCATGATTCTGATGGCCAATAGAGATGGATTTGCCTGACGCCGAAATGGGATACCTAGATGAGGAAACGACCCAACAGGTATAAGCCTGTAAGAGAACAATGCAAAAGGCCGATGCCTGGGCGGGGAGCCAAAGCCTGCAAATGCATTGTTCCATTGTTGCCTTGATATTGTTCCCGTGCAGTAGCTCAAAGGCCACCGCACCGAGCAAACACAAAGCTGCAGTAGCTTGCTACGACCAAAGATCATCCAGGCTGTTAAATAGGATCCAAAGTCATCACAGGCCGCGATTCGTAACAGCTAGCTCACTTGAGCATGAGCTGTTATATGCTCGTTTGCACATCATAGTTATTTCTTGACGAAGTCTGATCACAAGTCCTTCACATTTCGACTCTCCGCATTGGTTTCAGACTGCACAATGGCCAAGGTGCTAGAGCGAAGAAACCGCCTGATATCGCGCTGTTGGTGCACAGGTAAAACATGAGACGATGGGCATGACCGCAGCATCGAGAAATTCAGGTTTGAACGGCAGTAGCATTTATGCGCCTCTCGGCTGCTATCAATCGCATACAGAGCACAAGTTGGCTTGATCTTCATTGTTAATGGCTGAGCATATCAAGCACAGTGTCTTGTATAAAGTGCAAACAGTCGCAGACACTGTGTACTGACCTCATCACTGCCCCTCCAAGCGGCCCGAGCCCCACGTTCAAGATTTTGCGACGGCAGTAAATTGAACGACGATTCTGCGAATTTGTTGCGCTACCAAACCCGATATCCCGAATTCTTCACAACAGCAGCCAAAATGGATCCCTTAGAGAGCATGTCCACGGGTGGCCCCCTGCCCAAAGACTTCAATGGCGAGGATGCGACCAACATGGAGGATGTGCGTCCAGTTTCCAGCTGAGCATACGGAGTGTGAATCTCTTGCTAACCTTTTGTTCCCTGTGACAGATGGAGAAGCAGTTTGCAGTGAAAGGTACATTCTCGAGCCCACACGAATCTAGTCCTTCTTATCTCTGTGCATACACCTAACAAGATACAGTTGTGCAGCACATGGCTACGTATTGGGCCATTCTCGAAAAGGTCAAGGGCTCAAGCCTGCGACTCACCAAGATCGACGACGAGATCTACGAGCACCTTAAAGAAGCCTTCCCCGAGTTCGACCCTGCCGCCACAATCGATGAGGACGAGATGAAGAGCAAGACCGGCAAGGAGAGGTGGCGTGCCTTCATGATGAAGTACGAGAAGAAGGTGGACGACTACAACTTTGGCACCATGGTGCGGAACAACGCCAAGGCGGAATACGAGCAGGATACGACTATCTTTGGTGTGTTTTACAGATTCCATGGCAGTGGTTATCATTGTCTGACCGTTTAATAGTCCCTCGCATGCAGTTTTATGCTATTGAGATTGCCCGGTATGCATTGCGTTCGATTGCTGAGTATTCATTTGCTGACTATGGGAATAGAAACCGCAACGGCCTGAACGATTGGGTGCACGAGAAGGCGCAGGAAGGGACGAATAGCTCCAAATAAATACCCCAAATATATAAAACAAGTCAACGTCATTTTGTTATATATTGCACTTTATCGATGCAAAGATAGGAGATTTAGCCAACGTACATGGATATAGTTTGGGCCTCTTGCAACATAGTCTTTCAGCTATGTCATGATATTAAAAAGGACAGTGAAAGAAATAGGTCAATAGAACAGTCTGATATGAATAATTATGAGAAATATACCAAGTGCATCCTACAAGTTGCTGATGGTCATTTACTGGGCAAATTCGAGAGTCTACCATCTCTCTATACCTTATCCCAAAACTATAATCCATTCACGGTGCCGAACAACTGTTTGGACTCAAATAGCTGCCGGTATATGCTATGTGTTTGCTTCTTTAATCAGCTTTTCATAGCTCCAACACTGCCTGTCAGCTGGCCGACTGAAACATCGCGCCCAGACACCTGTGACAGCTGTCAGCTTAAAACAACATAAAAGTTTGCTTCTGCGCGCTCAGTTTCAACCAAATCAACAAACAAAAACATCCTACCGGCTATTTAGCAGAATATCCAACTTCCTTCTCTCAATCTTCAAAATGGATCAAACATCATGGCTAGATCTCTCGGAAGATTGCGACAGTCTACCAACCTCGCCATCGCCATTACCATCTCCTCGTAAGTCGATTTCACCATTTCCCCCTTTTCTTCATTTGGCATTATTGCCTTCAGAATGTGTCATTTCATCAAAGATACCCCCCAGAGTTCTTTACAGAAGATAACTTGCTAATCCCCAAAAATAGCAAGCAGCCCCATAAAACTCACTCGATCAAAGTCCATCATTGAGCGAAGCGGCAGCAGAGCTTCACAGTATTCCATCTCCCCCAACGCGTCGCGCAGCGATGATCAGCTATGCGGTCGCGCTGGGCTTCCGCCATGGGATCGCACTGTAGATGTCATCTATCACAAGTACAAGCATAGAGAGGCCAAACCAGACAGAGATGTAGCCTTGAAGGCGTCGTTGGACAAATTCTACTCGCTACACCAGAGGCCAATATCAAGGACGAGCAGCATTCCGCATCAAGGATTTATCTAGAAGAAATTTCCTGAGAAGGTTCGCTTATCCATCCTTCAAAACCTCGTCGCCTCTCACGAGCCATTGGGATCAAACCCCGTCAGCCTCAATAGATTCTGCTGGAATCAAGACTGCTGGGAGCCCTCAGACTTTACTCCTCTCCGTGAAGTTCTCACGACTTTCCACTCCTATTGTGGCGTCTCATTTGATTTCTATGCCTCGCTCTTCGTCACAATCCTGTCGGAATATACGTTTCACGTCACTTTCTCTGCGTTCATCGCCCCGCGGCTCAACCCCCTCGCCACAACATGGCTCAACAAATACGGCCCCTTCATGAAGTCTCTCATCATTGAAATCGACTTATCGCGCCTCAGCCTTGGCCCTGGCCCCGGAGCCGCCCAGTTACTCCCCTGCGTTGGCCATCTCCAAAATCTGCTATTCGGCTTCAGCACGTCTCAGCTCGAAAGAGCCCCTGAAGCTCCCCTTGAGACTCTAATCCTGGCATGCCGCCGATTCTATGGCCAAAGAGAGGATATCTCTGATACTTCCACAGGAGCGTCGGATAGTAAAGAGACTGATAGAACCAGTTCCGACAACCCTCACAATCAACCTCCAACCATCGACCGTACTAGTAAAGCATATTCTTCTGAAATTTTTGATAGAAGCACTCGAGTCACCACTCCAGACCCCCAAAATTCCATTGAGCAGCCCAAATTTGACCCCAATGACACAAAAAGCGAGAATCCCGACTCAGACCCAGACTCAGATGACTACAGCTACGACGATATCAGCGTCTTCATCGAAAGCAGCGGCTCCTCCTCCCCCACCAACTCCAGCTCAGACTCATCCTCAAACCCGGACACAAGTCTAGCTCCAGCGCCATCCATCCAAGAAGAGAAGCAGCCCTTCTACTGTCCGGAAAAGCACCTCTCCATATGCAACCACCTCCTCCGCCTCCGCAACAACGTCACCTCCCTCCGCATGGCCGGCTTCAGCGAGGCGTACTCCCACGCCTTCATCGCGACCATGTTTCCCAAAGCGAAATCTCTTCCGCTAGAGAACTACTCTTATCGCGTCGCCCCCTCTACGCTTTGGCCTCGTCTGCGCGGCCAGAAGTCTTGGATTGACGCAGGTCGGGGGACGCTCATATTGGATGACCATGAGGTCATACCGGACCCTTGCATTTTCCCCGAAGGCCCCATTCAACTGCCACCCCCAATCATCTACAAACCAGGCATCACGTCACTGCCGTGGTGCTGCGAACCAACGCACCGTCCGAGAAACAATACTGCCAGCTCAGACTCAAGTTGGCCGTCTCAGAGAAGTTTGGAAAGCAACGAAGCAGCAAATACTTCAAAGAGCTCCCGGTCTAGCTATGAAAAGTCTAGGATGCAGAAGCTCTTAGACAAGTACAAAGAGAAGTCGAGACGAAGGCCAAGACCAATTTCTGCCCCTTAATAAGAGCATGTATCAGTCAGATGTTGGATGTTTCCAAGTAGTGTATTACAAAGTGGTATTTATGCGCTGAACAGTAAATATTTCTATATGCAATGAAATGCTTCTCAACCGGCAGTATTTTTTTCACAACCAAATTCATAACCAAGTGCATGTATCGCTGCTACCCGGAGCAAATCATCATGAATTCGCTTCAACGCTCCAACGCTCTGATTTGAATTCAACACAATTATCGTCATCCAATCCTCAACTCAAACATTACAGTCTCGCGTTTCATTTGGTTAGAGTCTGTTACACAATTAGTAACTGTATACAGTGTGTTCACTTCAGGAGAAGGCGTATACAAACTTACTATGGCAAACTTGCTTCTTGCGCGGATTTTTTCGCCATTAAAGAGGAGCACCCACGGCATAATCGTCAGTCCTGTAGCAATCCCACCAAGCATACCACCAGCGCCCTTCAAGCCCAGATTAGTAAACATGATGGCGGTAATCAACGGAAAGCAACCACCCAATACATTGCGGCAGAAGCTCTGTGCAGCCAATGCCGATGATGCATAAACGTGATAGGTATCAGCCAGATAATTAAAGGAAGCGAGGTAAACGGAGTAGATACCCCAAGTTGCCAGACCCAGACCAACTGCTTTCAAGTATCCTTCTGTTCCCTGTGAGCCTAGGAAAGCAACGAACAACCCAACGGGTAAGAGCAAGGCAGTGATGCAAGTGAAATACAATCTTGCCTCTGGTGCTTCGGCTGGGAATCTTCTTCGCATAAAGGCCCAAAATCTGGAATTGGAGTATTGGAAGCCTTCTTCTTGCTTCTTCCACTGGGAATGCTTCAAAAGATGTTCCTGGTAGATGCCCACAACTGTCGCCACCGCTGAAGCTATCATCATTGCCACATACACCCGGCTTGACATATTGAAGTTCTCGCCATAGAGAAATGGAACGACGGAGAAGGAGAGGTATAGTACGCCCCATGAGAAGGCGGCCCAGAGGGAGAAGCAGAAGACGACTGGCTCCGTGAAGAGAAGATGGAACGGCCTTTGAACAGACGTCAATACTATCTGTCCCAAAGAAGCACGTTGCTCGTCTGCCTTGACTATCCATCGAACACGTCGTAAGCAGGGAACCGTGGTAGTGTTGCGTTCGTTCGTATTGGATGTGATGGTTGTCTGGCTTGACGCAGCGGACGTCACGACAGCCAATTCGCTGTTTACCCATAATCCATATACTCCATGCTTTTCCAACTCGTCATACCACTTATTCAGCTTCTTTGCTTTCTTAGACAACAGGACCGAGGCTCGACTTTCTCTGAAGAAAAAGACGAGAGAGAGGAGGAGGCCAACATCCAAGATCACCTGAACCCAAAACGACCACTTCCAAGCACGGCTATTGCTACCCACAGTCTCAATCAACGCAGCAGAAACCAGTGGTCCGGCACCAGTACCAGCCAGCACGGCGCCGCTAAACAGCGCCATCGGTGTGTTCCTCTCTTCCTTTTCCCACAAATCGGCCAACACGCCTCCGACTACAGCAGAGAAGACCGATCCGCCGATACCAACGAGGAAACGAGTTACAATCATGCCAGCAGCATCCGGCATGACAGAGCAGACGGCCTGAAAGATGACAAAGACGGTGCCGGAGATGATGAAGATGGGGTAACGCCCCCATATCTCAGACAAGGGTGCGAGAGCCATTGGTGCGAACGCAAATCCCATGCAGAAGGTGGTGATGCCCACAAGTACAACCAATCGAGATGTTTCAAAATCCTTGGCCATGATATTCGCGGGTGGCGCATAGGCTCCAGCAGTATATGCCGTCAAGAATGTTGACAAGCATGACAAAAAGAGCACAATGCTCTTGTGAGTAGCACCCCATGTCAATGGATCCGTGTAAGCTGCCAAGTCTGGGCATGGCGGCGGCTCTCGCCCATCGAGACTAGGTTGCTGTAATATTGGAGGAGACGGCAAATTGGTTTCAAAGGTGAGATAAAGGTACGATATCGGGCTGTTGCTATCCAGATTTGTCGCCTCAGACTGTTCTGTTTGAAGTTTTTCGCTCGACAGGAGCTCCTTTTCATTATGCGATGGGCCGCTAGGGGAAGCAACATTATCGCTTCGAGCAATCTCGAAGCCCTCCATCCTCAGTGAGTGAAGCCCTCCTTTTTCTTCGACAGCCGCTGTAGATAGCCGAGGTAAAGGAGAGGGGAAGGAGGAAGGTATCTCGTCGGTGAGTATCTAAGTCATCGATAGCTCGCGACTAAAGCACCAAAGATGTCGCTAAAACACAGACAACAAACCCAGCAATAGATTTCGAGAAACACCCGCTTGGATCCGAGGGGCGGCTATGCCCATTTATCGAAGGACGGAAGGCGCAGGTGGAGCTAATGTATTGTCGACGGGAATAACTAGGTCTTCTTTGCACACCGGTTAGATCTCCTCTCACATGGCCATGGCCCCCACGCGGCTGACAGGGTGACAATGATTTTATTTGTTTAGCAAACTGTATGTTTTATATGTCGGGAGCGCGCCCGTGCCCTCTGCATATCATCTTCTTAACTGAGTCAACGAACCGCGAAGAAAAGTCCCCTTGACGTGCGGGGCACCTCATCCACACATGGCAATATCTTCTTCTTTCGAAGCAACCACCAAACAAGAAGCGACACCAATTTAACCGATCCACTAGCTTTAACCATTGTGAGTCAATGGATTGGCGGGAATAAGCGGCGGAAATTCTGGTGGTGCAAGTTCTCCACAAAGCAAGCTTTGCATCTAGATTCCTAATCCGTCCCAGCGAAGTCCTGAGCCTTAGAGGTCGACAATTGATATCGAAAAAACCGGCCAACGATCTAGCTCTATGTTAAGTCCGATTTTTCGCCATCGATGTCGAGTTCCGATTCCTAGGTTTCAATCTCGGCGGAGCATTTGATGGAGCCTAAACCAGGCCAATGAAATCCTCGAGTGAAAAGTAGAGTGGATTCACGCCTGGATCTCGCTTCGACGAGGTGAGATTCAGGCATGTTATTCCCGACTAAGGCCGCCGGCTATTGGGGCCATGGATGCAATTGGAGGACAGAGGCGTCTGACTTCTCCATTGCCATAAGGTTGATTTCTATTACGGAGCATATGACGCCCGTACCCGCCCTCGACTGACTGTTCCCCCCTATAATTGCGTCCCCACAGAAGCTTGTCAGTATGTTCTATCCTGCAAGAAAATTCTTTGGTTTTTTCTTGCGATGTTCTTTACTCCGAACATATGGGCTAGAGGATGTGTTCTGCATACTCTGCATGTGGCGCCAAATTAGATCGCTCAGATTCGCCTTACTCCAGAGTCTCAGCCGTATTCTCGTTCAGCGCGGTGAATATCCAAGAAAGCATGGCTCTAATTGCCTCGCTCTGCCGCTTCTGTTTTTGTTTGAGCTGGATCTGCCGCTACTTCAATGGGGACTGAATTGACACTGATGTGGCATGCCCTCGACATGTGAGAGGTGTTTGCGGCTTGAGGATGTGTCTCTACGGGCAGCTCTCTTAGCTCCATTGGTTTGTTCTCCAACTCAGCGGGACATTGGGCCACTGACATGCCAGCTGATTCTTTCCGTGTGCCTTGCTGGCACCATGAATCATCTATGAGTCGTCGTGGGCCCCGATGCTTCCTTCGGCGATGTAACAAGAGAAACGCAATCGCCGAAGCCACGGCCAGTAGTCCCAAGCAGCTTCCAAGTGTAATTCCAGCAACAGCTCCGGGGCTAAGAGCTGGAGTCGACCGTAATGGAGGTGGAGATGACACGCCGGATGATGAGAACTGATTAATAGTGGATGAGATTAGCAAAGAGGAAGCAAGGGTGGTGACAAATCTTTCTGTAGTCGTAATTTCCCTGGATGTTGAAATAGCATTTGTTGATGTCGGCATCGGAGTCGGAATCCCAGGCGGAAATCGTTCGGTAGTTCTGACTGTTAAATCCACACTTCTCCAGCGGATCTCAAAGGCCGGCGCGGATAAGGTAGTGCCATCGTAGTTTGTAATAGCAAATCTCTGGTCTTTAGTCATGTCGTTGCAGTCGTAGCCTCTTGAGCATCTAGCCGTTAGCTCCTTGAATTGACGGGCACTAATATATCCACTTACATGGGAATACATCTGACAACCGTCTCTCCTTTCAGGATAGGCCAACCGTTGCTGACCGCCGACGCCTGAGTGCACATGGCACGGTACCCAACAAAGCACTCTCCTGGCGAATAGAAGCCTCCATTGGACCAGAGCTCGATACCTCCCGGGATTCGGCAACTGTCAAAGTCTCCTTGAAGAACAGGGGCGGGACACGGAATCGCCTGAACGGTCATGGGCATGTAAGGCACCTGTTTCGTGCCGCTCGAGAGCGTTCTGGCAGCCATTGCCCGACGGATTACTTCCGTTCAATCAAATCCGAATCCGAAATCAAAACACAGCCGCGTCGTTGGAAGTTCCACTATTCACGCTCAAGTGCCGAAGCTCGAAGCCAGTGTTCCAGATCTGCTTACAAATAGACAGGAAGTCACAGATGAAAGGAGGTTGGATCCAGAACTTTGCATTGTAGTGAAAAATTTTATTTAGATGCGGTATTATAAAGGGGGGAGCCGGGTCCTCGATGTCTGCGTTCGCTCCTTCCGTTGTTTGGCATCACCAAAACACGTGTACCACGTCGGCCAAGGAGCCGTGAATCGCTGCAGCATTGCCATTCCCATGGGTTACCTTGGTAGGTACCTAAACAGATGTCCTCTGATCATTCATTTGCTCTGGATATAATACATTATTGCCTTGTCCAAGTATCAGTGCGAAATGATTTGAGATGGTGCCCAAACATCAAAGCACCGAGTATCTCGCTCTGTATGCATTGCAACAGGAACTAAGGAGAAACTGGCCACACCCTGGATACAGCTCGTATACCATTGGTCATATCTCATATGAGTCATAAATCGCTGTTAAATCTATCTAATAAACGCAGTGGTCATGTCTAAAAGTACAAGAATAACTTTTCCGGCCTTCTCTAATCTACATCGTCATCATGTGTTTCGACCTTTTCATCATCATGAAACCCATTTGTATTGCCATTGGTCTCATGCTTGCCATCGGCATCTCCGTTAGTGCTACCATTGGCCTCGCTATCGGTATCACCATTGGTGATACTGTTCGCCCCGTTTGTGACTTTGATGGTCCCGTCCTCATTGATGCTTTCTTCGAGAAACAACTCAAAGGTAACCACCAGATACACATGCTCTGTGGTCTTATTCCGAAGGACATATCTCAGCTGATGCGAGATCCTTCCGTCACTCCTATACCACATCCCAGTAAGTCAAATGCCAATCGTATACGCAAATTCTTCATCATTTCCTCCCGAGTCAGGCTTACCTCAAAGCATCCGCGCCCAAATATCTCGCAACCGATAGCTGGAACCCGGGAAGCCGCAAAGCCAGGTTCGCAAAGTCAAGATATGGGTTGAAAAAGTCAATCCCATACGTCTTGCCGTATTCCCAAATCCACTTTTCCTTGTTCGCATCTGAGAGCGCCCATTTCATTCTCGGCTTGCTCTCTTTCGGCACACCGTTCATCTCACGAACTTTCAGGCCTTCCTCGTCTCCTCCCTCCTCGAACCACAGACCGCCCTTTGATTCGTCATGCACCCCAGCACCAACAGACACAATGTTGAATGAACTCAGCGCAGGGCCATAGAGATAGGGCTTGTCTGCGTAGGCATCACCGTCAAGCCCGGGATCAATCCACCACTTGACAATGTTCATGGCTGTGCTGAACCCCGGCGGCAGCTTGTCTCGGATGGGACGGTCAAAGTCATTTCCAAACTGTAAATCCGCGGCTCTGATCCCCAAAACACCCTCATCTTCCGAATCTTCATTCTCCGTCCCCAATGGGTTGAGTGGCGTGAAGCGGAATGAGATGCTGTACTGGTCCTGATTGCTTGCATGAGGCTCCGTCGAAAAGTAAGAAGACGTCGATGGCGAGCCACGCGGCAATCCCTTGTAGTCCTGTATCCGCACGTTGAGCTCTATGTCGGCAACATCGCTGCTGATGCGGACAGGCGCAGATTCGTTCACCGGCACCTCAATGTGCGAGCTCTCATCGTAGCTCGGTCCCGCCGTCACTCGAAGAATATATTTTTCCTGCATCATTTTGCCTCACTGAATGCGAAACTTGCAGGCTCGCCGCTCATCTGCTCAATCAGATTCGGGATATATAAGTTCGGAAAAGGTTGAATTGATGACCCGATTCGGACCATATAATGATGCCTACGATTGTGGCTTTAGTTTATGGCGTTTGTTCATAAGATTCTTAAAGTGCTATTAATAACAGAACGGGTTTTCCTAGTGCACTTTGTTTTGGTGTGTGGCAAATATGGTCGCGTCACCGGCACGTTACCCTGGAGTCATAAGCTACCCGATCGGGTTTTGCACTCCCCTTACCTTTGTGATTCGGTGCATTTTCATAAATCGTTCTTCCGTCTCCCTTTATGTGCCCCCAAATGCTATTCCTTAGAGATAGCTCTTAAGGGTTAGTAGTTGAATCTTGAAACAGCGTCTCCGTCACCCAAAGTTTCATCCACCCTATGTGTCCTCTGCTAGAACGCTAGAGTTCTTAGTGGGCTGCTGCAACACTGCCTCATTTTTTTTTTTTTGAATAAGTGCTTAAGACCGTTATGCATAGAGAACATTATGTGGAATCAATTCGGCATAACAGGAGAACACAATAAAAAGTAGCAAGCCTACATCATGTGCTTGTGCCTGGAGAACTCAAGACACATTTCGAGGGTAAAGGCAACTCGGCTGACTCGGCTGACGGATAGTCGGTCTCATAAGCAAGACATAGGCAAAGTGGGCATCTAAGCGATCAGCATAGGGTATGTATCAGCTTCGAGATAGGCGTGTAATGGGCTGCCGCAGACGGTTTCGTTACCGTGTTTGACGTAGCCGGCGCAGAGGTTGACCAGTGAGTTTTATACTGTTTCGTTCCTGGCTTTTTTATCCTTTTAGTTCCAAGTAGGTCATGTACGAAGAGTAGAGTAGAGGGCTCTGGCAATCAGATGTTTGTCTATTGATGCATCGACCACCGGTTGTTGAGATTGAAATTTAGAGGGACTGGGCATAGTATTGTATACATGTACAGAGTCGGTGTCAATGACCAAAAGCAAGGTATCGCATACCTCTGGATTCATGTGCATATTAGCACTGATCGACTGCCGGTCTGTGCCCAATAATCACCTGTTGTAATGCCAACTCTGGTGCATGATGCAGAGATCATATCTGGCTATGGAATAATAAAAACAGCGGTTTAAGATGCCATATCATGAGAGCAGCCTCGCCATAACTTGGGCCATCCTCGGCGTCTTAGTGCTTTGCGCCTTCTCATAACTGAACGATGGGTCGCACTAGGTACCTAGTAGGTAGTTTCCGCCCACCCAGGCACATGTACTGCTACAGCGTAGTTTGGGCCTGTGTAAACATTGACGTCATGCCCAATCAGGAGAGATGAGCATGGCCCCATTATCGCAAGTCTCAGGCACAACGCCCAAAGTTAACTCGGGCCTCTTCTTCTACAAAAACGATGGAGCGAGATAAAGTTTAGGGAACTCGGAGAGAAGTTTACCTGTCACTCTCCCATCACTTTTGCAGCGTTTTGTTCAGCGATATACTTTTGCGGGAGTTTGCTTGTGGCGTCCATTCAGAAATCTGACAAAGAATGATAAACAATACCTTGAGAGGCCGAATCTTTATTCGCCTCGCCATCTTCTTTTTCCGCTACACACCACTCATATATACGACCATCTTGGCGGCCATATACTTCTGGTATGGCTGGGATACAGCTCACCAGACACTTGTTGTTCGGGTTCTAAGTGGCTTCATAATTGCAGAGGCTTCGTTTTTCGGTCTTATTTACCTTCCGTATATGCGCCAGTTGAATCGCAAAGCTGAGTATCCTCCACCTCTGACGTCGGAAGAGCGATGGGCTCTGTTCAATCAATGTCTGGAAAATGTCCAGTCAATGGAGGGATATCTGAGATGGTGGTTTATGGGGGCCGAGCTAAAGGATATTCGCCGAGACAACTTGCGTGATTTCCTCCTCTGGGGCTTCTTTGACCAAGCAGGAGAGGATGTCGAGATGAACGGTGGCGCCCCCGAAGATGTTGCGCGGGATTTGGACGACTTCGTCACAAAGATCGAGCAGCGGCTTGGCCGGCCTCTCCGCGATGGTCGGGGGAGTGCAACGTGCATTCGGTTGACTTTGGATGATGTTGAAACAACCTATCGGGGCATAACCTGGTATGCGGTCATATTCTTTGTGGATCAGATTACACACTTGGCTCTTTCATGGCAAGGCTTCAAGTTCTATGCCAGAGGACCCGCTACAGCTCTTGCAACGTTTCCCCCGCGTCCGCAGGAAATATTCACAAGCCGCCGCTCGCGTGCTCCTCAGCTAAGCTACTGGTACCGGCCTCATGCAACTAATGACTGCGACCCAGTCGTATTCTTTCACGGCATTGGAGTTGGGCTTTGGACATACGTTGACTTCCTAGCAGACATACATGCAGCTAAGGAGAATGGTGGCGGCCGGGGTATTGGGATAATCGCAGTGGAGATATTGCCCGTGTCGTTCCGCTTGACTTCCCCGCCCCTGGGCAAAGCTGAATTCCTGCGTCAGATGGGCAAGATATTGGAACATCACCAGTGGGACAAGTTCACAGTCACATCACACTCGTATGGATCTGTTCAGACCACCCATCTGCTCCACTCCCCTGCTCTAAGGCATATGGTCACATCCGTCGTCCTTATCGACCCGGTGACGGTGATGCTCCATCTCCCCGATGTCGCTTACAACTTCACCCGCAGAAGGCCTCGGGAAGCCTACGAGTGGTTGCTATGGTACTTTGCCAGCACGGATCCAGGCGTCGCATACTCGTTGGGTAGATATTTCTTGTGGCGGGAGAACATTATATGGAAAGAAGACTTGCTTTATCATGGAAACGCGGAACCGAGGGAGCGGCGCAAGGTTGCCGTCTGTCTAGCTGGGAGGGATATACTTGTTGACACGTCTAGCGTCGCGCAGTATCTGACTGACTTTAGAGTGGCGGGAATTGGCCCAGCTGAAGGTGCTAATAATCAGGCGGCCGAGGTGGAGGTGCTCATGTTCCCCATGTTGGATCATGCGCAGATATTTGCCAGCCCTTTGGACCGCGAACGGGTAACCGGGCTTATCAGGTCATATTGCGGTGCAGGATTAGCGGGATATACCAGTATATAAGGTGCGGCAGCTTGGGGAAGCAGGGAGCCAATCTCGATAACACATCACTCAATAGTCTTGACCTCCTGACCCCCCCAATCCGTCAAGATGGCTCCGACAGGACGGGGGCCGCTCTGAGTGATGACCCAAACAAGATCCTGGTCTGTATCGTTCCGAGCCTGGTGCTCCGTCCAAGCCGGGACGAATGCAAAGTCTCCCGGTTGAAGCTCGTGATGTCGCAATTCGCCCCCAAAGCCCTCCTTCACAACAAGCGTGCCGGTACCGGAGACTGCATAGATGATGGCGTCTTGACGGCGTTATCAGAAAGCGAATCCAACCAACCAAAGAAGCAATGGGAGGAATGAGAGGCCCGGAGAGCGGGATGTGGCACCTACCTTGCTCGCTGTTGTGGTGGATGGGGGATGTAGAATGGGGGTGTGTTCTAAGAACTGTCCGAAAGAGAGAGAGTTACAACGCAGTTTTGGGCACGCTTCCGTTTCCGAGGGCCAAGGAGAGACTCACCCGAAGCACACATCTTGTCACACTTACCAACAACGGCCGAGTCTCGGATGGAGCGCCCTTCATTGTCCGGGATGGGCGTGAGCTGGTCTGCACGAGTGACTTCCGTGGTGGACGGGAGCACCATCGGGAGAATCTCTGAGATGAGCGGCAGTAGCGACGACATGACCCAAGACATTCAACGACGGATGTGGGATTGATGTCACTCTTGGCGGCATGGACCAGTGCCAATGCGTATCAGTCAGGCTTCCTAGCGTCACGAAGCGTAGTAGACGCCGAGCCGCCCTCCTTAGCAGTGTGTGCCCGCAGTTGCGTGTCTGTTTAGGCTGGGCGGCGCACGAATGCAACGAGAAGACACAAGGGGGAAAGACGAGGCCCAGATAGGAAGGCGAGCCAGAGATGTGGTGCGAGGAGGATACGGAGCATATACTGACAAAGAAACGAATAATAACAGCATGTAAAATAAGCAACGACGAGATGCGCAGCCGAGCACTTGATGGGCAGATTTGATTGGCAAGGGGGGAAGGATGTTGACGGATGGATTGATTGATTGATGTGGGCTCATCAATCGACAGGCTAGCGGTATATAGTTCAGGTGGCTCTGGAGATGGGCGAGGTAGAGGATATGACGTGTCGTTGTCGCGGATGATGCCAAATCCAAGAAGTGCCAGTGAAACTGAGTGATACCCAACACTTGCAGTATTTCAGGAGACAAGGCCGAAGTCTACATAAGGTGGTAGAGCTTTTGGGCGAATTGCATGGGGAGCAACCCCCCCTGGCGAATGATGCTTCACCGGCGGATTTATTTTTCCGCTTAGGCTTTTGATCTAAGAAAGTGCAAGTACCTTGGTATACAGCTTATTACGAGCACTAAGGTAGGTAGTCCAGCTACTAAGCAGCTGAGAGGTAGAAGGATGAGATGAATTTCGCAGGGCCGTGCGTTCATGCCCTCTCATTCGCCCAGCCGCAACTAGAACCTTGAAATTAGGGAAGACAAAAAGACCCAAGCAACAACAACATGTACCAGTAATTGCGGAGAGAGGGATATATTAATAAACATATCAAGTCGTCTCTCGATTGATGCACACTTTGCCCAAAGCAGAAAATCGCGGCAGATTAGTTCCAGCACGACATGAGCTTCTTTCCGTCAAGCGACATGGGGGGCTTTTCCGCATCAGCCAGGTCCCCATATGGAACTGTTGACCGCGGATAGCTTTGGACCCTCGCAGTGCGTGCTGGGTACTACAAGTACTATTACTTCCTCTTTTGTAGCATTGCACGTCTATAGAAAATCAGAGAAATTACAAGAAAAAAGGGCCAAGGTGTGCAGATAGCAGGCGTCGTATTCCAGGGTCGTCTGCCCCGCAAAGAGCCGACAAGCTGCTGCGGAAATGCACCCGCAATTGCAGTCAACAATTCCAAAAAAGAAACGGGACTCGATTGCATACGAGAGCAACTAAGCAGGAAGGGGGGTTCTTTTCAAGGCGTATTTTTTTCCCAAGTCCAAGCACTGCTTGTACAAAGTAAGAAAAAAACGACCCCACCCTTCAACCCGCTGTCAGCGCACCTCTGGCAAGGCCCCTGGAAACAAAAGAGCCAAGCAACGGAAGCTTTGGCCAGTTGCACGAAATGCAACGGTAAATCTCGACGGCGAACCGCCTGCTTTCTACAAGTGGAGGAACTTTCGCTGCTGATGCCGACAAAGATTCCTCTCGGGCG
The DNA here is from genome assembly GCA_025919625.1 of Trichoderma arundinaceum. NCBI lineage: Eukaryota > Fungi > Ascomycota > Sordariomycetes > Hypocreales > Hypocreaceae > Trichoderma > Trichoderma arundinaceum. The sequence goes on from JAMQTF010000020.1 coordinate 388,023, forward strand.
GCGCTGGAGGATGCGAGTATCGCCGAGCGGTTACATGGCAAGGACAGGACGTTTCAGTTGGACCGTTGCAAAAGCCAACATGGCCCAGGGCTCCGATGACGGGTTTGGGCGAATTGCCGTGCTATATTTGCCTCTCTTGCATATGTCGTAGGGCTCCGAACAAGTGGCCGTGGGTGTGTCTGCCCTTTTTTTTCTTCTCAGTCTTCTGTGTGTGTGTGTGTGTGTGTGTGTGTGGCCTGGATGGGGTGCAGTCGGATCTTGTCAGCCGAATCCTCTTTTTCTCCTTCGCCGCCCTCCTCTGCTTGGCCTGCTCCCATCTCCTCGCCCCCCCGATCAGCAGCGCGTACAGTATGATTAAACCGTTGCAGAAGTGCTATCGAAACGGGGGTCTATGCCAAGCAATGCCCTGTGCTCCTCATCAGGCGGCAAGGTCTGAGACCCCATTCCATCCGCTCTAATGGTAATGTTACCTACTCGTATTGGGAGGTCGGTTTCGGGGCTTTTGCGTCCCCCGGCAAAGCCAAGCCGCACCGCCATGCACACTCTTGCGTCCGGGCGCCTGAGTGGTCGGCTGGCGCTTTTGACCTCATCCTTGGGAGCAAACCCCGGGAAGCATGCCTGTTGGCACATGGAAAGTCTCCTGTACGGCGCTGCGGCTAGTGCACGATCCCGCTGGAATGGGAAGCTGGGTTAGGCTCGGAAGAGTAGGTGAGCGTCTAGTCGCGGATGCTGCTTCATGGCCGTGTTGCTCAAAGCAGACGAGGTGCGTCTAGAATGAACTGCACACACTAGCACCAGCAGTGCTAGTCCCAATGGCTCGAGATTCGCCGACGCTGCTGGCCCACCGCTTCAAGGTGAAACAGTGGGTATGATGCTTAAAGTGTCGATCTAGATCTGGAGGTTGGCTTGTTGGTTGTGAGCTTTTGGCAGCATGCAGCTACGTGTCACGAGCTGTCAGCCAGCTACTCCGTATATACAGGTACTGAGGCTTGCCCCGTGCTTTGCTACCAGGCCCGGAGTTGACATGCCGCAGTCTTGATGCCTTGGTATGACGGAGTGCCTCTTGGCTTTTTCTTTGCACAACGACCACAAGTAGCACAAGTAGATTCCAAATAGGGACTCAAGACCCGTTTTGAGATGGATCGCTCGCAAACTGTTGCCTCCCATGTCTGATGATTCCGTCCGAGGCCCAATAGTTGCCTCTTCCGTGTCCCATCTAGGGATGCCCGAGCTGGGACCTCGTTTTGATGCTGACCGCGCTTGAATAGCTACCTAGGTAGGTATCTTGGCTTAATGCTACCGACTATCAACAGATGGCTGACTACCTACTATCTTAGCACGGAGCACTAAGGTGCTATAGGAACGGAGCTGCAGATACAGCCCGTGTAGGGACTATAACGTCCGGCAAGGCACTGTACTGTAGCATCACAGGAGCATAATATTCCGGACAAGTATAGTAGGTACGGACTCGAATTCCTATATGGGGCACTCGCTGCGTGCGTGATGCCTCTCACAGTCATGTTGTGCAGGCTTCGGCATCCTTCACGTCGACAATGATACGAGACGAATAGGCTACCTGCCTCGCCAGATGGCCCCTTCAGGCGCTTGGCGCGTTTGGTGATGCCGATCAAGCACCGTCGAGCCGTGCGTAATGCTTTGGTGACATTGGCCCTCTCGACTCTCTGGCTGCCGGAGTGGGATCTGATTGACGGCAAATACTCCCTCGGCTACGAGCCCCCCCTGCACCCGCCTCACCACCCTCTTCCTCATAAATATCGCAAAACCTCGAGCCGGAAGAGCACGCCGGTGGTGATGGCGGCGACGGCGGCGAGTGTGGAGAAGCTGCTGGGATTGTGTCACCGTGGGACTTTACCAGTCCCGGCTCAAATCGACGGCTATTCTGGGAGGGGCGCCAACGCCAACATCACGCTGATATGACCAGGTACGGGAGACTCGCGCAGTCCTAGACACTAGAGCCTCCCCTAGGGCCTAGGGGAACCTCCATCATGCCAGTTATCCACCAGGATCGGAGTAGATGCGCTCTCGGGATAGCTGCAGAGGAGGCTCCGGAGTGAGCGAGAGCGAGCCAGCATCGGGGACTCGACGAGGGCATGTGGCCCCCGGAGGGTGGCCTCCTTTTGGGAATAGGAACACTGCCGTATTTCGCCGGCTGCTGAAGCTGCTCGCTGCCGCCTCACGCACCAGGCAGCCACCATCTAGATGCTCGGTGTATATCTCACCGGCGTCCCAGCGTCATCGGGGGGGTGGGCGTTGTTGGTGTTGCGCATTGCTGCCACCCTCCGGCCGATAATACGGAGCAAAGGCCGGGCTGTATAAGAAAAGCGAGGCTTGCTGCCAGCTACGGCAAGCATTCATAAGTGACTAGGCCTCCCTCCCCCAATTGTGAAGGATAAAATCCCAACCAACAGCCCGTTTGCTTGGCCCGTAGCAAAGCGCACTCCTGGTCGGATCAGTTGCAACTGCTACCCTGATCGCCTTTGCCTGCGACGCTGCGTCGACAAAGTGCCAGTCCCGGCTACCTAATTATAGCTCCCTGCACCGTGCCTCGCAAGGTACGCGGTACCTGTGCGCCGTCCACAGCGCCGAGTGCCCTGATTTCTCTGCTGCTTGGCCCGCTCCAATGGTCGGCATCAGCGCACTTTGAACGCAGCCTGACCATTCTGGAAGCCGGCGGAACCTCGATTTGCAAGGGGGGACCCCTCGGCAGCTCCCCCGTAGAGCACCTTGGTAGTACTGCTAGGTAATTGAAACAGCCATAGCAGTTTGCACCCAACAGAGCGTTGGCTCCCGACTTTCCGAGTTAGCGAGCCCGCGCCATTCTAGACCTGATGTCAGGTACTGGTGCTACCTACCTACACCTTTAGTCGGCAGTTTTATTCTTGTCAGAGTATATAAGGCAATTCATCTTTGGAATCCGGCCCAGCCCAAACTCTTGCGCCATGGACTCTGGGCTGGCTAGCGGCAAGGCCATGGAGGAATCCGAATCCTGCGGCCCAGCTGATAGTGCCCTTCGCCCGTCTGCGGCGGCTTCGTCATCGCCGCTCCCCCACGAAACGCCGGCCTCAGCTGCAGCGACAGCGACAGCTTCGGCCTCGACTTCAGCGCACGACGCCGGTGCGCCCATCATCTACGGCAGAGTCGACGCTGCAAACGAGGACAACCTCGAGCTTCTCAGCAGCGTTGCTGAACATGGCGCTTTGGGGCGCCGAGCAAAACTCCTGAGGCCATCTCCCGCGTCGGCCCAGCCCGGCTCCCACTCCAGCAGCGCCCAACGGCATCGTGACGACGCTATTATGCAAGGTACTGCAACCTCATCCCACCTCCTGGCTCCTCCCACCACACCAAAACCAGCGGCAGGCTGGCCTCTATACAGATGCCACAGCTGCTTGTCATTACTTATCCCCTCGTATTCGTCGCTGCAATGCATCCCCAAAGCCAGCTAACGGTTACGAATGTGGCACAGACGCAATTCAGTCGCCCAGTTCAGAGCAGATTGTGCCTGCAGGCGAGGGCGCTCCGATCCGATCGCGCCACCACGCCGGATCCTCGACCAAGACCCCTCCACTGCTCGCAACCCCCCCGGAGATAATTGACACTATCCTCTCCCATCTCTCGGCATACGACCTCGCCTCAGTTTCGGCGACTTGCCACGCCTTGCGCGACCACGCGCTCTCAGACCTGCTGTGGCAGCCCCTCGTCCAGCAGAACGTTCCCGGAGTCCAGGTCGCCAGCTCCGGCCCGTGTGCGAGCTACCGGGAGCTCTACGTAGCCCACGATGGACTGTGGTTTTTGCCAAAATACAAGATCTGGTTTTGTGATCGAGATCTAACGGGAAAGCTTATTCTGGTGCGGTATGACCCTAGGCGCGGCTGCATCGAGGGCTACCAGCTAGTGGCGGTGAGCAACCAATCGACCTTTGAGCACTGGTCGGCAGATCATGATGTTATCATCCACGGCTTCGAGCCCGTGGTGAGGCTGCATCTCGACAAGCCGGTCCTGCAGTTCCGCGTCCGAGATAGGCAGGAGGATGGAGGCTTCTCCAGGAGACCCGGCGCTAACCGCTTTGCCGACGAGATGCCCATGGCCTTGGACGAACGGCTGGGTGGCATGTTCAGCAATTTTCTGCTCACGAGGCCGTTGGACTCTGACGAGGCGGATCAGCGGCTGGAGTTGGGATATCCCTACGGCAACATGTGGCCGTCTCCAATAATACCGGCAAATCACTATGTGTCGGGCTCTCAGCCAGGCCGAGGGGTCACGGATCTGCTCCCCAGAGACCGGCCTCGATGCAGATCAGAAGTTTCCGACCAGACCTTTCGCATTCGCCAATGGATGGAATTGACGGGCACGCCTAGCCCTCTGAGATTGATGGGACAGGGAGGCCTCGCCGGCGCTCTCCAGGCCTTGGTCGAGGAGATAGTGGAGGAGGAAACGGCGGGCGCCGGTGCTGGTGCCGTTGGAGTGCATATCGGCGAGGAGCTCATTACGTATTCGACCCTTGATCCGGCGCTATACACGCCGACTCCAGAAAAGCCGTGGAGAGGAATCTGGGTCGGTGACTACAGCGGGCACGGCTGCGAATTTTTGTTAATCCACCAGCCCGACGACCCACCCGCCACAGATGCCGAATTGGGTATTTTCCGTGACGAGCACGATAGTGACCAAATGTGGCAGCAGAAGAGGCTGGACGCCAGGGTGCACAGAGGCCGCTTGGAGGCCATTAAGCTGACGGGTGATCCGAATATCCCCAGGGGCGAATATACATTTGTGGCCAACGATTTAGGGCCCGATGGCTTCGTTGGAACGGCCACAGACGCTCAATTCGCCGGGGCCAGGATAGTGAAGAGCGAAGGCCACATTGCCGCCACTGGCTTTCTCAGAGGTAAGCATGACACACTATCTGCCTGCCTTTTGACAGAATCTAACAATGCAATGGCAGATAAATTCATTGAGAGCCAGCTGATCCTCATCAGCCCAAACAAACTTGCGCAGCACTGGGTGGGATTTGGCCATATTAGCTTTTTGGAGAGGGTAAACATTGACCAGTTTCTGGCGCCCTGAAACGACAAGACTGGGGAGGAGACTGAGTAGCGGTTGACAATGGCATTACTGGACGGGGTTACAATCTTTGGGGCAGCGCATCACACACTTTTACAACGATACCCGCTATGATGAATCATGGCCATTTCTAGGGATTTGTCTATATGGGTGGGATTTCCGGGCTTGGATAGGATGCCAGAGGGGGCTAATATGAGGCACCCGCGGTTATTTAGATGGTTGAGCGGAACATATATATACTGAGTTAGCATTCAGAGTGAAGCCTCTTGGGGAAACGGAAACATGTCACTGATGAAATGTGGAGTCGTACAAAACTACAAGGTCGATTAATATACTAGGCCTATACTCATACTGTGGTATAAATATGTCCTCCGCCAAATGTAAATGAAACTTCCCAACGTAGGTCCGGAAAATCCATGACTCGTATATATCCAAATAGATCAATTTTTGGTGCCAAGATGGACAGACGTGCGCTAAAGTCAGCGGCACTCTTTCAAACACGACATCCTGGGAGTCATAGAGCAAACAGTGGCTCAGGCTCCAGGTACAGGCTGGCAAAGGACGCCTTGACCGGCCTTGGAAATCTGTTAGCCTTTTTTATCAAAGATGTAAGGTTTGACTTTGGGAACGGATGCTTACGACAGGAAGGACACAGCATCTAGCTTGCTGGCCTCTGGCGGCACAGATGCGCCCGAAATCAGCACCATCGATAGGAGCAGAGGTAGCTATCATGCGTTAGCAAAGTATATCAAATGATTGGAATACAAGATAAACTTACGAGTTGCGCAATCGAGACCCACGATTCCGAGGACGACGGTACTGCAGCACTGGGGGTTGCTAAAGAGGCCAGCAGGGCACACAGATGCTTCATCTTGGCCGCTGCTTCCAGGCTTGTTGCCAGTGGGAGGCGGAACGGTTCCAACGGGAGGAATCCCACCATTGTGAGGCGGGTTTCCGCCGTTGGAAGGAGGGTTTCCATAAGCAGGAGGAGGGTAGTTATCAGTTGGGGCGGCCAGAACGGCGGCGAAGAGGAGAGTGGCAGCGGCGAGGAACTTCATTTTGAGTGTTGTTTTGGGTTTGTCTTGACCACTTTGGTATTAGAGATTAAGTAGAAGAGTGTATTAGATGCTTGGATGCTTTGCTGGTGTTGTGAGTGATGAGGAAAAGATATTTGATGAGGGGAGATGATGGAGGATATTTATATTCGATCGAGGCTATGTTTTTGTGTTGAGAATCTTTTTATATACTCGCTTTTCGGCAAGCCTCGTCGTTGATAGTCTGTGCTTTCCAAGGGAGACTATTGCTCGGTTGCCAACCTAGCCTATGCTGCCCTGCTCTGTCCTAAACCTTGCCCCTGTGCGGCGTCCAGCCGCACTTCGGGATGTAGTTCTGATGGCTTTGACAGCTGGATAGGTTGCGCTAAACGTGTATGAAGTAATACCATCAACAGTATGATGGCTCACTGTGGCGCTCTTTCAGACCTGTCTGTGGGTTATGTCTCAGTTCAATGAGGGCCTGGTTCACCTGAGAAGAGGCTGAGACAGGAGGCATGAGGTTGGCTTGATGTCACAATGATAGGAAAGTTCATGTCCCGTGTTACCTGTATCTACTTTGGGCATACATTGAGTGTTATGATCTTACTATTACGGAAAGCCAGAGCGCGGATCAAGCTTCCCATCATTCCCATTGGTCAGAGTCTATGTAATACTACAGTACTTATCTAATATATATAATGCTTCATGATTTCATTGATATAAATATCATTTAGAATAGGCTTGTAGCAAAGGGAGGGCTGAACGCAGACACTACAAAAACAAAGACGTGAATGGGGTACTGGTACCACTGCTGTGCCTAATCTGGTTCTGAGCGTCATGAGGCTTTCTCTGTACATGTACTCACCACCTCCTTGCTTCGATCGTGGGAGTGGGACCTGATTCATCAGGGCCTCGTGCTTTTGATGGGACACCGCCTTTGGGAAACTGAGACATCAGTTGGTACGAGAAGCAAATCTCATCACCATTGGTGTCAAATCTCTTGTTTTTTAAAGATCCATCACAATAATAAATACATCATCACAATAATACACAGTGGTTTCAAGTCCGGCGCGCTTCGAAAGAGGCCTGATGCCATTTTTAGCATTCATAATTTTGTACTACCAAACTAATTTACTATGCCCGCAGAATGTATTATTTCGCCTGCATATGCACGACGGAAATATTGCTCCGTCAAGAGAAGAGCTCCAGGGGTAGTTGATTCCGTGTGGCAAATTATTGTTACATACATGCTCGGAGCGTGCATCTGCCGTCACAGCTGAGCTGATCAAGCAGAGTTTTCAAACCGGGCAGTGGCCCGAATGCTCCACTAGGCTTCATCAAGTTGATTACTCGTGGTCATTGATACTACTTCATCAGAGGGTCCAGACTCTGAGCCTCTCCCAGGTCCAGGGTTCGGTTTATGGAAAGGAAGATCAGCCTTGTTTTCAAGGCCGGCTCGTCGATTAGCATCGGTTGATGAGATAACCTTTCGGATGCAAGGATCGCTGCGATGGTTCGAGTCTTACTCGTATGAGTGTCTAGAGCATCATGCAGGCGGATATAAGAATAGCGGGGCGCGAGCGGTCTCCGGCAAGCCTATACTCCAAAGCTTTGCGATCAATCACTTGTGTGTGTATAGGACAAAAGGACAAAGTACTTGCGGCCCGTCGCTCTCGCTGATCCTCCGATGCTAGCCCGTCGTCCTTATTCGCCGTCTGGGGAGTTGTGGAGATTACAAGTAGCTGCCAAAAGGTCTAGACTCTCAGCACTTTAAGGGCAACATCACGGCCAAACAGCAGATGTAGCTTGGCAAGGGAGAAGCTGAGCTACGAGCAATAGTCTCTCGGTTACAGAACTAGTAAGCTTTACTCTTTGGTTATTGAAAGAAGGAAAGAAGAAGAAAAGAAAGTATTCACATCTAAACCGGCTCAACAACTCGGCACAGTAAGCGCTCGCTCGACGGGCGAAAGTGGAAAATGCCCAGGGTTACAAAAGCAAGCTAATCCTGGTAGCTGCTGGAAACCCCCGGCCCCAACTTCGCTCAGCCGCGCCAAACTAGTTGACAGATGACCCCGGCTCACGCGAGTGAGATGGTCCGGATGTCGCTTGCAGGCCTGTTTGCCTCCTTGCGCATTGACGCAGCGGAGGTCGAGTTTGGCCTAGTTGGCCTGGCGCAATGCTGCTTGCCTGAGACAAGAAAAAGAAAACACTTTGATGCGACAGACACACAGGCATAAAGTACGAGATAAGACAAAAAAGACATGACACTCGCCTTTACTAAAGTCTACCAACAGAGGAAGGGCAGAAAGTGGTAGAGAGACGGCCAGATTGAACAACACGCAACGCATACTCAACCCCCCAACCCCATAGCTCTGGCACAAGCCTAGCAACAATCGCGGGCCCGATCTCCTAGCTGTCAAATCCCAGTCCTCCACTCTGCCTCGGATGAGCCGCATTAGTTTGTCAGGCCATGGTGAGCCGGGCTTAGATGCCCCTTGACGCCAGCCCGAAAGAGCCGGTCGATCCAGCTTCTCTTCTCAAGCTAGCTCGATCGGCCGGCTTCTGTTAATGGCAGGCAGCAAGAAAAGGCACTTCTGTTTGCTGATCTTTCGATGCAACATCGGCGCAAGTTTGATCCCGAGATCAGGGAGGGTCAATTCAGCTCCGGCTGAGAAGGCGAGGCCTCGAGATCAAGGCTGCTATTTGACCTGCAAATGTGGGTTTGAGTCATGTATCACTAGAGCCATGGGCTTATGTGTGTACTATGTCTCTCAGCGTGCACATGGAGTAATTATGCAGGGGGTTCTGTGATAGAGTGCATTGGTCATGTTGAATTGATTTGTATGGCGTACTAGTGGGGGTCGATGCGTGTTAGCCAACTCCGAGCCTCGCTCTCCCTGCAGAACTGGAGATGAACCAAGCGAACACGGACTCCCAGTGATGTTGCCACTATTACCAGCCCAGAGAGGCTCTAAATATGATGAAATGCTAGCCAACCACAAAAGAAGGGCATGGATGCCCTTGTTTGATATACCAGGCATCAGCCGCACTTGATGAAGCAACTGAAACATTGGAGTCAGTGGATTCTATGTGTGATGTAATAACATCCGACGGTCAAGAAAGCGGTATGATATATGAGATATTATGCTTTTCTCGGTAGCGGGGCTGAAATTTGATTGCCCGACCACATGCTAGGATGCAGAGATGGTTGAGGTCTACAACAGTTACGCCATGTACGCGCAATGCTCTCCCTATAACCCTTAGACTTTACATTGTAACCAACATACACTAAAGAATCACTGCTGGTTTGCAATTCACACGAGGACCAATTACCAGGCTGTCGGTGACCACGTTGCAGGGTACGGGGTACTATTCAGCAGACGCAAGTTTCACTTGTGGACTGAGCTGTTCGCTTCATTCATTTAGAGTGTCTCTGGTCCAAAGCCCACATAGTATTCTGCATACAGGATAAAATCCGGTGATTCAAGTCTCAGCTCGGCCACATGTTGACATCATTTCCTAATCAATACGTGGCTGCATGATCTGCAAGGGAGATATTGCGGCTGAACACACCCACATCCTCCCTTGTTAGAACAAAGCAGCTTTAAAGCTGAGCGCCAAAATTTCACACGTCATAGCGCTTTGTCTTGTTTCGTTTAGCCGTCGTGATTCATCATAGACAGACCAACCCGGTCAAAGTCATCTATTGCTAGCCGCATCTGGGCGGCTTGGTTTGATACACTTGACCACTCATTTTGAGGTACCGCATTACTGTCAAATTATTGCTGTCGCTCTAGCAATGAAGAGAAATATGGTGAGTATGAGACAGCTAATGCTCGCCATATTAGAGCTTCTTTTGATAAGCTTCTTTTTTTCCCGAAGAATATTGACAGCAACTTTGGGCCTTCATAGAGATTTCGCTGGATGACTCTGTGTTGCCAATCTCGCTTGTTCATCAAATCCAAATCACTGGGTAATCTTGAGTTTAAGGATGATGGCTTACCTAGATGCTGAGACCCATTAACGCCGCCATATGACGTGAATGTCGCTGTACGCAAGCTATTAGACAAGGCTTCCGGGCGTGGGGCAGTGGTTATGGATGGGTCTCACGTCCGTGTCCTAGAATCAGAGAGCCACTGCGAATGACTTCCCTCTTTTGAACTGCTATACGGATCTGTTTACTTTGTAAATGTGCAGGTAATGTATCTCCTGCATTTTAAGCGTGAGGAATCCGTACTTTGCAGCTCGGTATTGATATCAATATCCATAGGATTGATAGATATAAACGCAGCGTAAGGACGTTGAATAGTATGCAGTACTCGTATCAAATTCTTTCAATATTTCCAAGCAAAAGCCTTTGCTTCCGATGATAAATGAATGCCATTCTTTCCATGCATCTATACGAGAGTGCTTCAATCTTAGGGGACATGTATTACTCTGCTTTACTTCGTGTAATCTTGCGAACTTTGCCTTGTTAGCCATTACTACCTATGAGCATCTTTCAACAGCCTAATGTCATCCAAAGAAGTCTTCATATCTACCCCTTCATTTATGTCCGTAGGGATATCCAATATTCCAAATTTTAGGATGAAGTTGATGTAAGCATTTCTCTGGTAGCATCATAACAAAGTTGTTCTGGTCATGGTTGAACAGGATGCTCAGCAGGACAGTATTTAATGCCCAGGCACTTAGTCTATAGGTAGATACCTAGGCAGCTGGGAACAACATGCACTACGTTCATCTAAGTAAATATATGCTATCCGAGAATTGATTTGCTGCCTTGGATGCAATCCAACCACAAACAAACCGATTGTTCGTCTTATTGTTCATCGTTTCATCATCTCTTCTCCAGGGTAGCAAGTAGGCGGTACGAGCTCGAATACCTGAGCGGTACTAACCTCCTCAGGCTAACCCCGCAGGCGGCAGCGGCGAATCACAGCGCTGCAGTGCCCTATTCGCCTTCAGCTCCAGCTCATCCCGCCTGCAGCCGCTTGCGACATGAACCCTACGTCTTACTGATGACGCGGGGCCACATTGTATCGACGGAGTACCGGTGCAGCTGCAGACCAGTAGTCAGTACTTGTTAGTACACCGAGCTCCGTTCCTCTTCCGGCGATCCACCTGCCGATCGTCCGAAGCTCAACTCGTCGTCCTCTTCTTGCTCTTCCTCTTCCATCACCTTCTACCATTGGCAAGTTCCAACTCAATGGGCCGTGACTTTGTCCACGATCCACTTGGGATGGCTTACGAACCTCCAAGCTAGCATTTCCTATCTTCGAATTGTCTCTATCGCCTCTATTTCCTCATTTTTGCCAGTTGGTCTTGCAGCGGCGCTGTACTTCCCCAAAGTGGAGCGGTGAAACAAGGCGTCATCGATCATGTCGGAATCGGATCTCGTCGCGGGTTCTGTCGACAGCCCAAACAGCGCGGATGATGTGCAGCGACAGGCCGCAATCCTCCATCGCCATCTCCCCGAGGGTTACTCTGCTGACCCAGAGGTCAGCCTGGCCACCGAGCCTGTCGAGGTCGCCGTAGAGCCCATTCCCGCCATTGCATCGGCTAGCCAAGACCTTTTCGAGTCTCCCGGGGCATCTGCAACAGAGCTAGATGCTTCCAACAATGGCCAGAATGAACAAAATGGGAGCAGCGATGCAACTCCGACCCTCGAGACGCTGGAATCGTCCTTGAAGCTTCAGGGTGGCGATATCCATCGTGATATGTTCAAGATCAAGGCCCGAGCAAACTCCCTTCGTCGATCAAACACCTTTTCTCACCATCCATCGCCTCACTTGGGCCCGGCTGATGAGTTGACGCATTCTGAACAGCTTGAGCCAGGTGGTTTTAGGCGGCAGCATCTGCGTCGACGAGCTCGACAAAGGCGGCACAGCGGGCTTATAGTAGCCAACACCTTTGTTGATTTCCTTGATCTATATGGCAGCTTTGCCGGCGAAGCGCTCGAGGATACCGATGAAGAGGAAGACGAATCGGCCGTGACGGATGAGTCTGAGGAACCCCTTGATGAACAACGCCCACTCCTTGGACGACCTAAAACCGGTCGCCGGAAAAGCTCCCGACGTCTCAGCCGGGAGGGTGACGCCAGCACAGTCAAGACCTTCTTCACGCTCCTTAAAGCCTTTATTGGCACTGGTATCCTGTTTCTCCCCAAGGCCTTCCGCAATGGAGGTATCCTCTTTTCGTCACTGGCTCTAGTCTCCGTGTCATTAGTCAATTGCTTTTGCTTCCGCCTGCTACTTGACTGCCGTCACAAGTATGGTGGTGGCTATGGAGAACTTGGAGAATCTATCGTTGGCCCTCGGTTTCGAAACCTGATACTCGCGTCAATTGCCATTTCTCAGCTCGGATTCGTCTGTTCGGGCATGATTTTTACGGCAGAAAATCTGTTCTCTTTCCTCAGCGCAGTGACGAAAGGCGCTGGTCACCTTGGAGTGCCGGGCCTTCTCGCACTTCAATTCCTCCCTCTCATACCACTAGCATTGATCCGCAATATCTCCAAACTGGGCCCAGTTGCGCTGGTGGCTGATGTCTTCATCCTCGTCGGGCTTGTCTACATCTGGTACTACGATATTGGAAGCCTGGCCAGGCACGGCATTGCACCGAGTGTCAGGCTATTCAACCCTTCCGACTTTCCTCTGACGCTTGGCTCGGCCATCTTCACATTTGAAGGGATTGGTCTCATACTTCCGATCCAGTCAAGCATGAAGAAACCACACCATTTCAAGGGCCTTCTCTACTTTGTCATGTTCCTCATAACCGCCATCTTTACCTCGGTCGGGGCGCTCTGCTACGCAACGTTTGGCGAGAACACCAAGATTCAAATCATCTCCAACTTTCCCCAGGACTCACCTGTTGTCAACGCAGTTCAGTTTCTCTACTCACTGGCAGTACTAGCGGGTGAACCCGTGCAACTGTTTCCTGCCGTGCGTATCTTGGAGACTTCGATATTTGGAGAACGAGCTACGGGCAAGAAGAGTGCGGCAATCAAATGGAAGAAGAATGGCCTTCGGACGTTCACCATTGGGGTATGTATTGGCATCGCTGTGCTCGGAGCGAATGACTTGGACAAGTTTGTGGCTTTGATAGGATCCGTTGCCTGTGTTCCATTGGTATATATTTATCCAGCCTATCTGCATTATAGGGGTGTTGCAGAGAACGCAAGGGAGAAGGTTTTGGATGCGTTGACAATGGTAGTTGGATCTGTCGCGATGGTGTATACAACCGGGGTAATTATGGCACAGTGGATTCATGGCTAACGGTGTGGGCTGACGGTAAAGCTGGTCGCCAGCAACGGTCAAGGATATGGCTGCGTTCTAGCTTTTTCTAACAGTGACAACGACGATGCCCGTCTTGCTGTGTAGTCTAAAAATTCTAATTGGATAGATGGTGGGGTAGAAAGAGGTGTATGCAAAGAATAAAGGGCAAGTCGTTAGCTTTTGGCGTTACGCCTTGAGCTGTAAAGGTCGATAAGAGGGTGTCTTTGGATGCAATCACGCACAACTTGAAGCTGCAGTATGAAAGCTAAATCGGCATCATCCACAGCCGTTTGGACAACTTGAAGAAACGAGCCGCATGTTTGTCCATCTATGATGCAGCCAACGACATGGAATGATGACAATGATGTGGACGACGAGATGTATTGATACTGGGACAAATCAACTGCCAGGGATCTGCATATCTCGATGCGGGGGATTCAACGGAGGGGGGTGTTGATAGGGTAACAAGCTCTAAAAATCACTGCTTAATTGAAGCAAGCAACGCCTATTACGGCACTGGTTGACGTAAATCTAGCAAGTGGTTCTCATATTGACTATCTAGCCACCTGAATTGAAATCACATATAAAGCGATATTGTTTTAATATAGCAGAAAAGCAACAACTAAGTAGTAATTGGTAGTAGGAACAGCGTGTGGTAGCTGGACCAAAGATGAGCTCGGTGGTGCTGGATAACAGGGCTTGGAATGCCGGATAACCACTCTAAGAGTAACAGTATTCTTTCCTAGGAGACCGGATTAAAGTCCTATGATAAAAAAAAAAAAATAAACAGCAAGAGTAGAGCTAAAGGAAGTAAAGAACAAATAGACCGGCACCGGAGCCTCAACGCAGGCACATAGTACGGAGGTTTATGTAATAACCGCACCAAGCCCAAGTCGTCCAGCCCGAGCCTGTTCGCAACTCTCTCTGCATCTGCCGGCGCCACGTGCTCCATCCGAACCAAAATTTTGCAAAGCATAAGCGGCCAGAAAAAAACAACAATTGCTGGGCCAATTGCTCCGAATAACAAGGAAGAGCTTGCATCCCAGCTGCTGATTGCAGTCTAGAACGCTCCGTTAGATACGAAAATGCTCCATTTCTCCCATCCCGCACCCGAGACAGGCGAGACTTGAGAAAGACATCGTGGACCCTGAAAGTTTCCTATTTAGGTAAACCCGTGGAGGTGGTCCCGGCGGGATCCATCGCGATATCTTAGCTAGCCGTTAAGCAGCCTCTTCTCTCTTCAAAAAAAAAAAAAAAAAAAAAAAAAAAAAAAATTCTATTCGGATGCTTGTAAATTTTCTTCAACCCCGAAGATCCGG